>JALBCR010003097.1:0-167790 GCA_030710515.1 Abscondita cerata
GGAAGCCACGTATTGCTCAAACATCATAGAGAAGACATATATGTATTTTAACTGATGTCTGATAACACATATTTATTGGATAAAGGTAAGTTGTAATTTTTGACTGTATATGTACTCACTGCTAATGTTTAATAATAAATAATGTAGGTTTACTAATCTTTAGTGTAGCTAAAGCGTGTGGGGTACATGAGTTGTTTCTGACTTTCAATCGATGATGTAACGGACTTAAATTCATCCATATTGGTAACTATAAAGAATACCAAAACTAAAACAGATAGAGTATTTAAAATTAACAGTCATGAAGACAATCCTATAAATTTTGTAGAAATATGTCGTAAATATATTACATTACGTAAGATGGTAGACACATCTAGTCAAGGACATAATAGATTTTTTTGGTGCCTAATATAACAAATGTTATTTTCAACCTGTGGAAAAACACTTTCGGGAAAATTCCAGAAAGAATAGCCACTTTTGAAAGCTTGCCGAGCCTCAATTATATACAGGCCACTGTTTTAGACGTTCCTCTGCATCCTTGCTTGGAGATTCAGTGTAATGAAAAGGCACGGTGGGTGGAAATCCATTACAGTAGCTGAAGGGTATATTGAGAATTCTTTAAGCAATAACAAAACTACTGCGGAAAAAATTTTATGCCAACAACAAACTGATAAGCCGTCTACCTCAAATTCTTCTGCCACAACATGTACCACAGGCCTCGTGGAAATAAATAAAGAAACGACTACAATTTCAGAAGCTCTTTCCCTTGTTTAACATTAGCAACTGCAATAATTGTCATATTAATGTAAATGTTAACTTAAAATAAAGAAATTTACTTATCCACATATGTTGTTTAGTGTTTGTTAAAATAATTTTGTATTTCTGCTCTATGTTTATGATTCGTATAAGTAAAAATGATGTTCTAATGAAAGTGTTGATTTTGTAGTTTAAGTTATAATTGTGCTTATCACGAGTGTTGCCATTAGTGCACCCCTTTTTCGCAAATTAGATAATATTAAAACTGTGAATGCGATGCAAATCTTTCTTTCGGTGTGCCCCTGAACTGGGCGATTACGCCAAACCACGCTAAACATTTTATTCTTTTTGGCTATTAATTTTTTGATGAATTAAATACACTTGTGATACGGATTTGATCGACATCTGTTGATTTTCAGCGAGTAATGCAAACAAAATATTTTGCTGTAATAGTGGCAACAAGGGACATACAAACGGTTTGTTTATTTTCTTCCCATGTATTTCTAAAGGAACTTTGCAAAGGAATTTTGATGTATTATACTGTTATGTCTATCGTTATATTAAGAGAGTAAGTAAAACTATCAAAAGTTTATTGTTAATATTGTTTTTGTTAGCCGCAGTACAAGGACAGGTACATTTTATACTACTACATTTGAAGCAATTGTGACAAGTGAAAAGGATTTGTGGAATAAATTTAATTAACAGAATAAAAGAAAAGATCGACATCTGATACCAAATTACCTTTAGCAAATCAGCAAAGAATAATTAAGAGTGATTTTTCTAGTCTATTTATTTCGTCGGAACTGTCGGAAGTTAAATAGGTACTTAAAGGAAACCAATCGATAGAGAATATGGCAACAATAAAGTTATTCCATTTCGTAGTTATTCTCATTTTTTATATGTACTTTTTAACAAACACTAATTGAAGTGTATAACTATATTAATCGAGTTATTCCAATTTATATCTGTAAGGCTGAGGTAATCAACACATAGAATTTATTCTATTTTCACTACAAGTTAAAGAGCAATTGTAATGCAAATCAGTTACCTAAATTAAACAAATAACCTTTCACAATTATAGATTAGCTTTGGGTTAGGTAAAATGTACTCCACTTTCACACTCTAGAAAATTTTGCTTTATATTTAGATTTTACAATTTAATTAATATATTTTCAGAAAAAATTGATTTTTAACAATAATTTATAGCGATTCTCATGCGTAATTTAGTACTGTTATTTTATTATTTTTGTAAATTATTGGATCAATTCTTTATTAACGATATAGGCGGGCCTAAAAGTAAAAGCGGGCGTAAAAGTAAAAAGGAAGGCAAAAAATACATTTTCCAATTGGCGTCGTTTACGATAACTAATTGCTTTTACATTAAACTAATAAATTAGCATATGACATCAATAGGTTTGAGGTGTTACCCTACGTTTTGTAAATAAAACAAATTACCATAGTTCAATTTTATATCTGCATTATCTTTGCCAATATAATCACAAATATTTTAGCCTTTCTGTTGTATTTAACAAAATCAACAGATTACTTCTTCTAGTTTTTAAATAACATAAAACTATCTTGCAACTGATATTTTGTAAAAAAGATTAGAGAATAGTTAGAGAAAATACAATTTCCAATACATTCTGGTACATAGTTTTTTCATATGATTATCATTATTAAAAGAAAATATTGATAAATAAGTCATCTGAGTAACGTAACGGTATTTACTTATCAGTACTTATCAGATTGATTTAACAAAAGTTGTGTGTAATTAAATGAAAAACTTTAATTTCAAAAATAAAATTTTTAAAAATATTTTTGTAAATATTAAGAAAAACTGAAAACAACTTTGTTCCAATAATTTTTTTGTATAATTAATATTTCATTGTTGTAATTTTTGAATAGTTTGATATCGTTCTTGGTTCAAAAATTTTCTTCTACAAAAGTTATCCACATTTAGATTAAAAACAATTTTAGTTCAAAACAATATTGTAAAACGAATATTTGGTTTTCAAGAATCAATTGTCACAAACATAATTAGAAAACATAAACATAAGTTAAACATTAGAAACATTACAACGTTAGGAACTAGTAATAGCAAAATAGATAAGAAATATGTCAAATTACCAAATTATCCCACATACACAAAAAGGTCTTCAAAAAATATTTTCAAAAATTTGATTATAAAACAGTAACTTCTAGTAATAACAACTTGCAATCTTTTAGGCAATCCGAAAGACCCAATAGAAATGTGTGATAAATCGGGAATATATAAAATTAATTGTAAAGACTGTAACCAAGTATATATAGGGCAAACCAAGAGACCTATTAAAACTCGTTTCAAAGAGCACGTAGCTCATGTCAAATATCATCGCACAGATAGGTCTGCAGTGTTGCCATGCATATGCTTGAAAATGGCCATAGAGTAGGCGACATTGAATTAATTAAGAGGGTAGATAATAAAACGAACTTGATTCTTATGAAAGTTTAGAAATTTTTAAAACAGAAATTTGCTTATGAATTATGATGATAACGGTCCATTAGGATGTTTCGGAATTATTTAAGCTTATCTAAGAATCAATTAAGTTTAACGATGCGGGGGTGATAAGCAGATAGTATATATAAAAAAAGCTTCCCGTTGTTTTTATTTTTAGTATCGGTATCGTGCTTTGATGATAACAGCTTAGCTGTTGAAACACGTGTCCGAGTCAAGTTTTGGTGCAGTTTTGGTGTTTTTCTGTTGGTTTGTTACCTTTATGTTTAAATTTTAATAGTTTTACTTAGACTTCACTCGGCGCAATAATGTAAAAATTCAAGAATTTATTTGCACCAAGCAACATGACTGATATGTGCGTTGTGCAACATACTGGATTACTTGACTTTATGCTGCATAATTTCAGAAAAGGCTCAAGGCAGTTTGAGGTACTATGTTTAAAAAAATAAATAACTGAAGGAATTCCTTCCTTTCCCATTTCGACTTTAATTGTTTATCACTTAGTATTGGCAAATAAAACAATCTCGAATTTCCTGTTGTAAATTTGCAAGTGGTTGAACAATAGCAAACAAACACCGAGACAGCTGTTTCGGCCATTTGAAGACTCTTCAGGAGTGAGAAAACTGAGTGTAAGTTCACTATTGGTAAAATATGCACGGCTGTCAACTTAAAAACCCATTCGTGGGCACACCATATAATAGTCATAAGTGTAGAACGTGTTACGTTAGTATGAGCGACACTAGATGTGGCAGCAAATTGTTGTTCTCTAAGAACTTGGGGAAATGCATCGTCATGAGTTTGTCTTTAAGGAGCCTTAGCCCGTTAGGAATATTTTCCGATGTATGTTTATTAAATAAATTTGTGTTATTTTTTATGAACATTGTACTGTTTTAGTTTGACCACCTAATTTTGGTACATCCTGTATATTTTATTTCAGTTTGTTTGACGAGTTATTACAACAATTAACGCTCGCATCATTCGATTGATTTGTTAGAAGATACTGTTTTGGGCTGCATCGGAATAATATAATAAAAATCACTTGTTATATTATAACATTAGACTTGTTTAGGATGTGATGTGGAAACGAACCAGAGACTGTTACACATATTGTGGAAGATTGTCAATTAACAAAGCTTTAAAGGAGGGTTTCCAAACATTCATAATTTAAGCGGATGAAGTTTATATTATGGCTTACAAATCTGAAGCACATCTTAGTTCAGCAATAATTTTGTATTTCTGTCCTGATTATCTATTTTCCAATATTATTTTGTTTTATATTATTTCTTTAATTTACGATATTCTTCGTCATTGGGGGGGGGGGGTCTTTGAACCGGTCTATTATATATGTCGTCATGCAACGGTTGTGCTGTTATTTTTATGTTGTGATTTAAACTTCTATAATGTTTTACACTTAATTAATATTATTACATATGAATACTAAGGTGGGTAAGGGTTGGCATGTTTAGATTTTAGTGGTTTCCTAAACCTTAAAGCAAATGTTTTGCCAAGACAACCAAATCACTATTGCACACGGTTTTGTCACCACACTATACAGGTTTATACTGATCTTCTGCGGCACCATACATAAATCACAATACAATATTTAAAATGTATTATACAAATAAATAAATAAATTTAAACAAAGAACTCAAATGTGTAAAATTGTTGATACTTATTTAAATAACAAGGAACTTAAGTAAAATAACTGTAGTTTGAGATAATAATAAAATATGACAAAATTACTACTATCTACCATCGCGCCCAACTGTGCCTGATAATTCATATTCTTCCGCAGAGTATGTGGAATATTTTGATTTATTTTTACTTTTTCCAAACAAGAATCATCCCAACCACACCTTGATATTAGCCCCATCGTACGAACAATCGAAGCTTAGTTAAATGTTTCCAAATAAAAAAAAGGGGTGGTGTTTTATGACTAGTTGCACTATTGATAACGAAAAAGCTATTTGGGATACATTTTATAAAAAAAAGTTGAGGTGGTAAATTTAATGTATATTTAGAATTTTTATATATTTTTTTATATTTGTTGAATGCTTATGATGCCTCACCCTAAGCGATTTTATGGTTTAACTAATCTGGTATTGGTTTTTGATGACAAATTGATTCGTTTTAACTTACGTATAAACATATATTTTTGAAATAGTTAATTATTTTGCTTTGTTCCGCAATTTTAATTGAAATTATACTGACTTCCAGAAAATTGCTACCTAGAAGTTGTCGAACGATTTTAATGAAATTTTCAGGAAACGTCTATTTTCATTAAACAAAGTGATGATTAAAATTTGAATAAAATCTAGACAGTAGTTTTCTTTTTTGCCTGTTGTTTCCGTAAATAATAATAGTAACAATAAATTTGAAGTATTAGACTATTTAGTAACTGTCAAGTTTGGAAATTGTTGTTGTTTTCCACAATTTCATTCTGAACTTGAAAACAATGCCATGGGTCTAACATTTTTTTGTCCAATTAAGTGATTTTGAACGTGGCCGTATTGATTTGGGCCGACTTTCGCTAAGAGAAATTGCTTGTCGTGTAAAACCAAAAATGTTTCATCGGTATTGAGATGTTGGTTCAAATTGTCCGAGGAAGGGGTTAAACATCGTCGCTGTGGATCTGGACGTCCTCGAAGGACTACAGATCGCGAAGAACGTCGCTTAAGAGTTTTAGCCACAAGAGATAGATTTTCAAGAACTCGATCAATTGCAAATGATTGGATGAGAGGTACAGGACTTAGGATGTCATTGTCATCTGTTTATCGCCGGGTAAGATCTTATGGGTTGCGTTCATATCATCCATTTTATGTCTTCCTTTACACCACTTCACCGTCTACGCACACTAGAGGAGCAACAAAGGGTTAATTGGGCGCAAGAATGGCATCAAATTGTGTTTAGTGACAAGTCCCGATTTTGTTTATGGGCCCACAATAGTCGTAGGAGAGTCAGACGGATGCGTAGAGAACGTAATAATCTAACATTTTTGTGGAACGCAACACAGCCCTCAAGGAGTTATAATATGGGTGCAATATGTTATGGTAGCAAATCACCCTTTTGGTTTTATTGACGGCAACCTTAACGCAGCTACATTGCTAATGTGCTACAACCAGTTGGCTCCTTTCAGGCTTGCAAAATTCCATTTCAGCAGGATAATGCGCCCCCTCATACGGCAAGGGCTACAACACGGTTTTTGGAAAAATCTAACATTTCGTCCTCTCATGGCTTGCTCGGTCGCCTGATTTGTCGCCAATTGAACATGTATGGGATATGATTGGTAGGCGATCGCAATTTGAACGCTCCAGATAATTTACACGATCTTCAGCAACGGATTCAAGAAGCTTGGGATGATATACCACAAGCAGCCAGATCACTTGATTGCATGCCAGCCGTCTAGATGAGTGCATTACAATAGTGGCGGAGCAACTCATTATTGTAAAAACTTTTTAAGCTTTTGTTCTTTTGATTTTTAAATTTTAAATATCACTTTCTTTTAATGAAAATAGACGTTTCTTTTTAAAATCGTTCAACAACTCTAGGTGTTGCAATTTTTGGAAGTCAGTATATTTATTTTTCAAGGTTACAAATCAATCTAATTAAATTTTGTTGGATCGCCTATCATTTATTACGTTTATGTAACAATAAAAATTTAAATTAGAGTGTTGCGAAACCTGTAAATGAATTTAATGAACAAAGTAGTAATCTTGGATTTCGTCACATCTACGCAGTTATCGGGCTAAATAACATTTTTTCATACTCGTCATGGAAGTTGAAAGTTCTACAAGATAAATCATGGTAAGTGTGATACTTTTTTGGCGACTAAATACAATGAAAAACAATGGTCGTCTCCGTGAAATCAAGCTTTCCCTCAAATTACTCCACCTTCTGCCAGATACATTTTATCTTTTTGAATTATTTTTAATTTGCCCGTATGCGAAATAATTACGTGTAATAATCCGTGTATTATTCAAACTGCAAACTCAGCGAAAAAGTATATATAGGTTTCATTGTTTGTTGTACAAGAAATAGTTCAGTGTCTGCTCAACAATTACTGGTGTTTTGAGTTTTTGTTTTAACCAGAATCAAAAGCTCAAGATTTTAGTTTTAATGAACTTTATAGACAATAAAAAATAATAACGATTAAGAACATTTTATTTAGTAAGAAAGATAAAGTGTGCCAATATAAGAGCACTAAACGATTCTTAGACGAACATCTTCAGGTTTAATATCAATGTAATAAATGGGGGGGGGGGCATCAAGATTTGAACTCTAAGGTATTTCAGCAATAATCAGTTAAAGAAATGAGGATTTCTTTTAAAATTATTTGTTAGATAAGCCTGCATGAGTTTCATAGCAATGTTTAACAGCCAATAAACCCTAAGATACTCAATAAAATTTTATGAGAAATAATATCAAACACTTTTGAGTAATCCAATTTGACTAAAGTCTGTCCAGAAACGAAGGAAGTAATAAATTGAAATAGTTCATTTATTGTACATATAAGCGGTACACGATTTTAAATCATAAAATACAATAAAAAGATTTTAAAACTAGTTTTAGGATATACCGTTTCCATAATTAAGAAGTGGTTACAACGTGCGTTATTTATGAATAACCCTAATCCGTTAACAATGGGACGCACCTTTCTAAAGCGGTCTAAACTAGTGACTGTGATGTACACTCATGAAATTTAAAACTTGGACACCACAATTTCTGTAAACAAAAGTTTGCACATTGTGAAGCGGGCTTAAGGGTATCATTTACAATTCTAACAGCAGGTAGTCTCAGCAGGGGTTATCTTATAGAAGGACTGTAGAATGAATCATTACACTAAGCACGTTTTAGAAAATAGGTAATTTACGTTGCTTACTTAATTTTTTCTTTAAAGAATATATTTGAAGGTATCGCTAATTAAACACCATAGCTCGATTAATTATCGAATCAAAATTTTGTTTAGGAAATGTTTACAAAATAAAATTAGAAATAATTTTGATAAAAACGTCTACAAGCAATAACTTTTAAATTAAATCAAAAACTAAACATGGTTATTTGGGTTGACTGATTATTACTTATTTTAAATAAATCTAACCTACTAATTATTGTAAGTTATTAAAAAATCATTAAACTCTCTATTCATAATATTTAGTCCTTACAAAATGTATATTTTATGACGTTTCATTTTTTCTGTAGTTAATATAAAAGTGAAAATAAAAACTAAGGCAATTCTATTGTCAACGTATATATTTAGTTTTTGACAAGAATTTATTACATAATTATAATTAAGATACCAAGTTATAGTTTAAAATTAAATGAAAACTTTTTTTTTAAATAAAGGTATTACTATATAAATAAATATAAGAAATCAATAATGGGTGTGACCTCCATTATTATTGATACATTCTTGGAGGCGTCTGCTCATTGACGCTATCAAGGTATCAATATAATTAATATTAATCGTTTCCCATGCGGTATCAATGGCTGCAATTAGTGCATTACGGTTTACTGGTATAAAATTTGGCCCTTGTTGTCTTCGGATAACAGCAAGTATTCGAGCCCAAACATTTTCGATAATGTTAAAATCTGGGCTTTTGCTGGCCAGGGTAACAGCTCCAAGTTATTTTCTCGTATCCAATTGCGCACAACCCGCGAAGTATGAATAGGGCGTTGTCCTTTAACAACAAAAATACATTATGAAAATGTTAATTCAACAGATCCCGAACTATTTTTGGAGAAAGTATAGTGAAATAAGAATACTTACTTGTTGGAAAATATAATCTTCGTCTGGATAAAACACTTCGACTGAAGGTTTCATAATAGTTTCCAAAATATCTAAATACGCAGCAGAATCAAGACGTCCATCGATAGCCCAACAAACTCCTGGACCCCGCGCGCTAACCCAACCCCACACATTCACAGAAAAATAACCACTTCGTTTTTTAGGACATATGTGATTATTTTCGTAACGAGTTCCTTCCATTCTAAAAACTTTTAGTGGTCCATCGTTGCGGCTATTGAACGTTTTTCGTCGCTAAAAATCACTCGATTCCAAAATTCCAAAGGTTCGTTCACATATCGCCTTGCAAATTCCAGACGACGTCTCATATTTTCGTCACTGAGAACTTCTTTCGCAGCAGCATTATACTTCTTTATTCCCATCTCCTTTAATCTTTTTGTGCAGTTATACGGCATCCGGGAAAATGTGTATCTGCTATAGCCCTGGAGTATGTAGCAAATGGTTGTTCTGTTACGTAATGAAACAACTCGAGATCTTGAGCACGTGTAGATACTTTAGGTCTACCACTTCCGATGGCTCTTTCCAAAGTGTGTTCAAGATTCCATTTACTCGGTAATGCCCTACGGTGCTTTTTGGTATATCTAACATACGTGAAATTTCACGCACGCTACGGCCCGCCGCTAATTCCGAAACAATCCGCGCTTTCAAATCAGCACCGAGATGAGGTGGCATTTTCACAACACTTGAAATTTTAAACTAAAATGGAATTTACATTTCTTACTTTATTTATTGGTTCACACTACCCCTTCTCAAACAGTAGGTAATTGTTTATTTATTACATACTTCTAATGACCAATGTAACAACCCTTAGAGCAATATGACTCAAAGGAAGTAAATTAAACAAGCAAGGATATTCTATTGTTATTGAAACTTATTCATAAAGTAAAAGCCATTTCCTTATAATGCTAATGGACAGGATTTTCTTTTAAGTATTAAGATTACAATAGAGGACTTATAAACTTTCGAAAATATCTAATTATAAATATTTACACTGCAATTGCGCTTTTTCCTTAATAATTTCTTAGCAATAACATACACGTTCTTGGTTTTAAGTTGTCATAAATTTGATATGATATAAATTTGTGTTTCTAATATTACATCACAAACTAATCTTTATTCGCCAAAAATTGTTGCTTAAGTTGTAAAGCTTCGTACACACCTGAACAACAAACCGAGCAACAAACATAACAACGAACCGAAAGTCAAACAGAACGACAAACGATCTTTTATGATTTCCACAATCCGAACAACAAACGGAACGTTTGTGCTGTTCCCATAATTATTTTCAGTAGTTTTCAGTTCATATATATTTATTATTGAGAAGAGAAAATTGCGGAAAACAAGAAGATAGTGCCAACCAAATTTTACGCACAAAGAAGAGTAAAAATTATAATTTACTTCGCTTTTTTATTTTTGAAATTTCCCGCCCAAATGATGCTAATAGGGACATCATTTTTTCTTGCATTCTTAAACACTGATTAATTTAAAACATTTTTCTTCTGTCAACTCCATAATATTACCTAAAACACAACAAACCCACAAAAGGGAGGACAAAAATAAATAATTTAATTCTCCGCATAAGTTTGTTCGCCGTTTTGTTTAGATTCGTCCAAACCTGCAAACGCATTCGCGCGCATTTTCTTTGATGTCGGAGAAAAAACCGACAAGTTGTGGAACGCCGCAAACCGTTCGTGGAACAATCAGGACTTGCGAATCTGTTCTAAAATTCGTACGTAGCACCGTCCAAATTAATGTTCCGATTGCCGTTCGGTTCGTTGTTCTGTTTGTTCCTCGGTTTGTTGTTCAGGTGTGTACGAAGCTTTACAATAAGCATATTAATATGAACTATATCTTATGAAAGGAGAGTTATGTAACTATAATTAACGACTTAACGTTACGTTAGTAGATTCCATTTACTATTTACACATATTTTCTTGGAACATTCGATAATTAACTATCGGGATATGATGACCCTATACTTCGCAGGTTGTGCGCAACTGGATACAAGCAAATAACTTGGAGCTGTTACCCTGGCCAGCAAAAGCCCAGATTTTAACATTATCGAAAATGTTTGGGCTCGAATACTTGCTGTTATCCGAAGACAACAAGGGCCAAATTTTATACCAGTAAACCGTAATGCACTAATTGCAGCCATTGATACCGCATGGGAAACGATTAATATTAATTATATTGATACCTTGATAGCGTCAATGAGCAGACGCCTCCAAGAATGTATCAATAATAATGGAGGTCACACCCATTATTGATTTCTTATATTTATTTATATAGTAATACCTTTATTTAAAAAAAAGTTTTCATTTAATTTTAAACTATAACTTGGTATCTTAATTATAATTATGTAATAAATTCTTGTCAAAAACTAAATATATACGTTGACAATAAGAATTGCCTTAGTTTTTATTTTCACTTTTTATATTAACTACAGAAAAAATGAAACGTCATAAAATATACATTTTGTAAGGACTAAATATTATGAATAGAGAGTTTAATGATTTTTTTTAATAACTTACAATAATTAGTAGGTTAGATTTATTTAAAAATAAGTAATAATCAGTCAACCCAAATAACCATGTTTAGTTTTTGATTTAATTTAAAAGTTATTGCTTGTAGACGTTTTTAAATCAAAATTATTTCTAATTTTATTTTGTAAACATTTCCTAAACAAAATTTTGATTCGATAATTAATCGAGCTATGGTGTTTAATTAGCGATACCTTCAAATATATTCTTTAAAGAAAAAATTAAGTAAGCAACGTAAATTACCTATTTTCTAAAACGTGCTTAGTGTAATGATTCATTCTACAGTCCTTCTATAAGATAACCCCTGCTGAGACTACCTGCTGTTAGAATTGTAAATGATACCCTTAAGCCCGCTTCACAATGTGCAAACTTTTGTTTACAGAAATTGTGGTGTCCAAGTTTTAAATTTCATGAGTGTACATGTCATATGGAAAGAAAAATCTTTTATTTAAAAAAGTTTGAAAAACTCAAATATTTTATTGAAAGAAAAATTTAAAGAAAAACTGTCGATGAAAAGACAACAGGTGCAAATTCTTCGATGTCACGCTAAAATCTAGCTGATAATTGATTACATACTACATACACAGTGTATATGAATATAATCTTTTATTTTAAAAACGGCGTTTAAAAAATGTATAGAAAATTGGCGATATAAAGAAATTACAAATCAATCTCTTAAACCTTGATGTCTTGATAAATTAGTTAGACGTAAATGAACAGAAGATAATTTTATAAAAAGAAAATAGTTTTAACATAAGCAGAATTTTTTCTCTAATAGTGTTGTTGAAGATGACAATTTAAAATAGAATCACACGTTGTTTGTTTTGTCCAAGCAGATAGTTATATCGGATAAAACTAAAATCAGACGCTTGGGACACATTAGTCGCACAATTCTCATCGACGTTTCAAATAGATGTGTTGTATTTGAGCATCACATTATCGTTGTCGTTAAGGTTAATACGTTTTTCACAAAGAAAACATTGCAAGGATATTTTTAGAATTAAAAAATAAAGGCTTAAGTTCATGAAGAAACAAAAATACCATAAAAAAGTAAATGAAGGTTGAAGTTTCAGAAAGCGGAAATGTTTCAGCACTTCAGATAATAGATAACAGAGTTCGGAAATGAAAACGATATTGATTTGGTGTGGTTGCAAAATATCAATGTATTTTTAAGTAATTTAATATTATTAAGTATTAATGAACTTTTAGGCAAAACAAATCAGAAACTGCGCCTTCAATTGTATTTGAAGTTTACTCAATAGAATTGCATGCATGAAGTTTGTCTTTATGCTTACAAATTAATTAGCAAATTGTTTGTTAATAAAATGAATAAAAACATGTTTGCGAAATGTAAATAAGTTTTTGTTACGTTTCACATGAAATTTTTTTAAATTTTATTTCTGAAAAATGTATCACTTCATAAATGTTATTCATTATCATGCATTTTATTTTATACTTTATAAGCATTGGGTGATGTTATTGTATTAGAATGAAAAGCTCCAGTTTGGATTGAATTTATTAAGTGTACTACATCTTTCCTGTAATTGTTGTTACGCTTTAATATACCTACCCACCGGGCTTTTTATATTAAAAAATATACTCGTTTGCTTTCATCAAATATTTGCTTATTTTATGCAAAGCATAAATTTGTGCTTGGTTTATCTAGCGAAAGTATTTGATTTATGATTTAAAGGTTGTGGTTAAATTGTTCGGAGTGGGCAAGTTGGGTGAGTAATGGTTTAAAAAAGAGTGTTCGTGTAATATGATAAATAAAATTCAGGTAATAGTTTAATAAGATACTTACACTTAATCTCCTGGTCTAGATTTTTAACGTGTAATTCATTGTGTTCATAAACATGATTTGTAACCGCTTGCAGAAAGCTTCACGTTTCCAATTAATTTTAATGGATAAAATATCCAATAGTATAATATATTTAACAATAAATTTTGACAATCATTTACAATTTGGTAGCGGTAGAGCTTAATTTTTACCTACATCAAAAAGTTTATTATAACAATGTTCAGGAGAAACGAATAATTAAAATAACGCTGCAGTAGTATTAAATAAAAACGCTATTTGTATTATTATTATTATTTTTTTTTGAGTTCTTTATTAGCAAACAGAATATGTACATTATATGAACTAATAATATGTACTTAAGTGTTTTAACTTACGACTTTATTGGATAGGCTCCCATCGGTGTCTTTCCATATTTAATTAGTCAGAACCTTCGGCCATTTCATCTGAAGTCGTCTGTTGTGGGGATCTACTGTCAGCGGTTTATTTGAGTGGATTTCAAGTTTTATTTTATGTTTAACAGCGTATTGCTTGATAATATAGTTAGGTCGGTGTGGATGGTGCGGTTTGACACATACCATGGTGCATTTGACATATTTCGTAGGGTCTTTGATTGAAAGCGTTGTATTATGTCAAAGTTAGGGTTTCTCCCGCATCCCCATAACTGACGTCCATATGTCCATATTGGGCGGATTATGACTTTATACAGGGTGTCCCACCGGGAACGCCATCGATAGATTATAGAAAAACTGTACATGGGAAAAATTTGAAAATTTGGTAGTATACTAACATCGACGGGGGCAGTTCCGTTAAAATATTTTCAAGATGGTGGCACTTCCGGTTATACCGGAAGTATGTGTCAAGTGGCTTATTTTAAATAGAACATCCTATATATTATTCTATTTTTGGATTTTGCACAAAATTGTAGACACATTTTGTGTATAATGTCCTATACCTAAGTCTAACTGTTTTGGACTTATTTTAAATTTTATGTCAAAATGACGTTTTCAGGCCTAAACAAAATTATAAAATTTTCCTATACTAATGACTTTATTATTTAATTGGAATAGGTTTTCTTGTAGCAGGGGACCTATTTTAGTGGGCTATGTCGATATTTTGATAATAAATTAATACAGGGCGATCAAAAAAAAAGGATTAAAGTTAAATTCAAGAACACGTCAAAAGTCATTTTTTTTAATGCAAGCAACATGTTTTTATAATTTTATCTTATTTAGCATCAAAAATAAGGTTGACTTTGTACAATGTTTTCTATTCAAAAAATTCATGGTTTTCGAAATATTGGCAATTTAACATTTTTTTTGTTGCACAAATGCTATTGATTTCTTTTAATATGAATGGTTATTCCTAGTTGGCCATGATGGCGTTAGAAAACAATCATCTGTCAAGGATAACTGTGTGTATCAAACTAAGAAATGCCAACAGTTAACTGTACCGACTGTGAGGTTAAAGTGCATATCGTTATGAAAGCGATAACTTATTATGCTTGAAACACACGTGTGTCGATAAAGCCAAGTAATTACTTGTACAGTATTACACACGCAACGAAAGAACACCTGGCTTTATCGACACACGTGTGTTTCAAGCATTTAAAGTTATGGCTTTGGTAACGATATGCACTTTAACACTCACAGTCGGTACAGTTAACTGTACACATGTTCTTAATATAACTTTATCACATTGTCCATAAATAATAAATAAATTTAAATAATCTTCGTTTGTATAATTTAAGCGTCCCGGCATGATTATTGAAAATTTTTAACAGTTTGACATATCCTTGACAGATAATTGTTTTCTAACGCCATCATGGCCAACTAGAAATAACCATTTATATTAAAACAAATACAATAGCATTTGTGCAACAAAAAAAAGAATTGCCAATATTTCAAAACCATGAATTTTTTGAATAGACAACCTTGTACAAAGTCAACCTTATTTTGATGCTAAATAAAATAAAGCTATAAAAACATGGTGCTTGCATTTAAAAAAAAAATGACTTTTGACGTGTTTTTGAATTTAATTTTAATCCTTTTTTTTTATTGCCCTGTATTAATTTATTATCAAAATATCGACATAGCTCACTAAAAAAGGTTCCCTGTTACAAGGAAACCTATTTCAATTAAATAATAAAGGCATTAGTATAGAAAAATTTTATAATTTTGTTTAGGCCTGAAAACGTCATTTTGACATAAAATTTAAAATAAGTCCAAAACAGTTAGACTTAGGTATAGGACATTATACACAAAATGTGTATATATATATATGTGCCCCCGTCGATGTTAGTATACTACCAAATTTTCAAATCTTTACCATGTACAGTTTTTCTATAATCTATCGATGGGGTTCCCGATGGGACACCCTGTATAGTAAGACTTTTTTTTTTTCTAAATTTAAAGGATATTTTCTTCCTATAAGCCAGTATAGATTTTTATACTTAATATCCATTTTTTTACGGTTCTTGCTTATATGAGTCTTCCAAGTTAAACGCGTATCAAGATGAAGTCCCAGGTATTTAACTTCTTGTGATTGAGGTATAAGTATGTTGTTGAGAGTGACTGGTGGACATGTTGGACGTTTTGTTGTAAAAGTAATGTGCGCAGATTTGTCTTGGTTGACTTTTATTTTCCATTTATCTATCCATTTTTGAATTAGATTTAGATGAGTTTGAAGCATCGCAGATGCTATGTTTGGATCTTCATTGCAAGCTATGATTGCGGTATCATCAGCGAAAGAACTTATCATGGTATTGTTAGAGGTTGGTAGGTCAGAGGTGAAGAGTAGGTACAATATCGGACCCAAGACACTACCCTGAGGTACACCAGCGTTTATTTGCTCTATGTGAAATACATCGGTACTAATCTTAGTTTGAAAGCTTCAATTAGTGAGGTACGAATGAAATATGCAATAGTATTTGTGTGGCATAGTTTTTTTATTTTAAATAGCAACTCTCTATGCCAAACGCGATCGAACGCTTGTTTTACATCTAACATTACTGCAGAACAGAATAGTTTATCTTATAATGAATTTTGAATTGTATTCGTTATCTGATGGCATTGTTGGATCGTAGTATGACCATGTCTAAAACCGAACTCTAGCGATAAGTTTTTATTTATTCGCCTTAGGGGTCACTTTTCCAGCAGCTTTGAAATGACTAAAAGGAGACATATCGGTCGGTATGAATGATATCATTGGGGGGTTTCCCTGGTTTAAGGATTAGGAGTATCTGGGCGAATTTTAACTGTAATGGCCAGACATTTAATGCCCTTCTTAGGTAGATGTTTTAGTATAATTGGTGTTATGAGGTCTTGTCTCGGTGCTTTTTTGTTGTTTAGCATTTTTATTTCACTTTCTATTTTTAAGATGGTAAATTTTCGTATTGGCAATGCCATCTGAATAGGTGTTTGTAGTTTTTCTTCTATTTCTTGGTTTATTACATTGCAGTTTGGTTTGAATACTTCCGCCAGGTGATGTGCGAATGCATCAGCTTTTTCCTTATTAGACCTTAACCAGTTTCCTCTTTGATCTCTAAGTGGTGGTATATGGGCTTTCGGTCGTTTGGTTTCTTTTATGGCTTTCTAGATATATTTATCGTGCGTAGATAATGATTCTATGTATTCTTTGAAAGTTAAATTACGTGTTTGTTTTAATTTATGTTTGAGCTTATTATTTAATTGGTTAAATTTATGTTTATCTTCTATATTGTGTGTACGCTGCCATCTTGCTCTTGCCTTTCTTTTCTGTTTGACTATTTCCATTATCTTCTGGAAATATTGGGAGTATTTATTTTAACGTTGGTGATTTGCGGTGCAGCATTCCATCCGGCTGCTTGTAGAGTAGAAATAAAATGATTTGTAGCTAGTTTGATTTCATCAGTAGTCTTTAAACTTATATTTAGATCTAGATGCTGATCAGTATGATGTTGAAATAACTCCCAGTTAGTTTTTTGTAACTGAGTGTGGCGGTAGGCTCTTTGTGAATGACTGTTGAGCTTATGGTTGCTATTATTGGTGAGTGATCGGACATTACGTCATAATTGGATGTGATATTAAAGTAGTTAGTTCCAAGTTCTTTTGTAATAAATAGGTCCAGGAAATCTGGGATTTTGTTTTGGTCAGAAAGCCAATAAGTTGGACTTCCGTAGATAAAAAGTTGTAGTTATTATTTATTAATAAGCTATACAGCTCCCTGCCTTTGGAGTTGTTAGTCGTGAGCCCCAGTGTACATGTTTGGCGTTAAAATCTCCGCCGATTATGAATTTTGGACCTAGGGAGTCAAAAATGGCTGTAGCATATGTTTTGTAAAATTGTGTCTAGGAGTTGAAGTTTTTTGACGTGAATTTTCGTAGCTTGTAAAAAGTCAGATTGATATGATGGAAGTTCATAGAGTACAATTGAATTTCAGATAATAACTGCTGATCCACCGTGTGCAGTACCATCAGGATGTTGAGTATGATATATAATATACTGAGGAATTTTAATGCATGATCTATCAGTGTAATGTGATTCGGACACTAGTAGGATGTCTATGTTATGAAGCTTTAGGAACATTTCGATTTCTAGTTTCCTATGTATTAAACCGTTGACGTTCCACTCAGCTATCCGCAGGAAGTTCGCCATTATTAGATTAGTTTGTTAATAACTGTAGTCGGCATGTTTAGGATCATGCTGTTTTGCTGCAGTAATTAGTTAAATATGTTTTAAACTCATCCAGAAGTTGTTGAAGACTTAGGTGTTGATTTTGAACGGGGTGTTGTTTTAGGTTGTCCGCATAGGATGGTCTTGGGGTGGCAGATAGTTGGAGAGGTAAGTGCTGATTAGTTTGTTGATTTAGTTACATTGGGAAATTGTGTTCTGTTATTCGAAAAGGTTTATTTGTTGGCAATTGGCAGCTTGGATTGTATTTTTTCTGCAATGTATGATGAATAATGTCATTTTCTTGCATATATTTTATTAATTTTCTGAATACGTCTGGGTTTAATGTGTTTATTTTAACTACATTGTTGCAAGGTATTTAAAGGGGGGGGGGGGGGGGGGGGGGGGGGGGGGGAAAAAAAAAAAAAAAAAAAAAAAAAAAAAAAAAAAAAAAAAAAAAAAAAAAAAAAAAAAAAAAAAAAAAAAAAAAAAAAAAAAAAAAAAAAAAAAAAAAAAAAAAAAAAAAAAAAAAAAAAAAAAAAAAAAAAAAAAAAAAAAAAAAAAAAAAAAAAAAAAAAAAAAAAAAAAAAAAAAAAAAAAAAAAAAAAAAAAAAAAAAAAAAAAAAAAAAAAAAAAAAAAAAAAAAAAAAAAAAAAAAAAAAAAAAAAAAAAAAAAAAAAAAAAAAAAAAAAAAAAAAAAAAAAAAAAAAAAAAAAAAAAAAAAAAAAAAAAAAAAAAAAAAAAAAAAAAAAAAAAAAAAAAAAAAAAAAAAAAAAAAAAAAAAAAAAAAAAAAAAAAAAAAAAAAAAAAAAAAAAAAAAAAAAAAAAAAAAAAAAAAAAAAAAAAAAAAAAAAAAAAAAAAAAAAAAAAAAAAAAAAAAAAAAAAAAAAAAAAAAAAAAAAAAAAAAAAAAAAAAAAAAAAAAAAAAAAAAAAAAAAAAAAAAAAAAAAAAAAAAAAAAAAAAAAAAAAAAAAAAAAAAAAAAAAAAAAAAAAAAAAAGGGGGGGGGGGGGGGGGGGGGGGGGGGGGGGGGGGGGGGGGGGGGGGGGGGGGGGGGGGGGGGGGGGGGGGGGGGGGGGGGGGGGGGGGGGGGGGGGGGGGGGGGGGGGGGGGGGGGGGGGGGGGGGGGGGGGGGGGGGGGGGGGGGGGGGGGGGGGGGGGGGGGGGGGGGGGGGGGGGGGGGGGGGGGGGGGGGGGGGGGGGGGGGGGGGGGGGGGGGGGGGGGGGGGGGGGGGGGGGGGGGGGGGGGGGGGGGGGGGGGGGGGGGGGGGGGGGGGGGGGGGGGGGGGGGGGGGGGGGGGGGGGGGGGGGGGGGGGGGGGGGGGGGGGGGGGGGGGGGGGGGGGGGGGGGGGGGGGGGGGGGGGGGGGGGGGGGGGGGGGGGGGGGGGGGGGGGGGGGGGGGGGGGGGGGGGGGGGGGGGGGGGGGGGGGGGGGGGGGGGGGGGGGGGGGGGGGGGGGGGGGGGGGGGGGGGGGGGGGGGGGGGGGGGGGGGGGGGGGGGGGGGGGGGGGGGGGGGGGGGGGGGGGGGGGGGGGGGGGGGGGGGGGGGGGGGGGGGGGGGGGGGGGGGGGGGGGGGGGGGGGGGGGGGGGGGGGGGGGGGGGGGGGGGGGGGGGGGGGGGGGGGGGGGGGGGGGGGGGGGGGGGGGGGGGGGGGGGGGGGGGGGGGGGGGGGGGGGGGGGGGGGGGGGGGGGGGGGGGGGGGGGGGGGGGGGGGGGGGGGGGGGGGGGGGGGGGGGGGGGGGGGGGGGGGGGGGGGGGGGGGGGGGGGGGGGGGGGGGGGGGGGGGGGGGGGGGGGGGGGGGGGGGGGGGGGGGGGGGGGGGGGGGGGGGGGGGGGGGGGGGGGGGGGGGGGGGGGGGGGGGGGGGGGGGGGGGGGGGGGGGGGGGGGGGGGGGGGGGGGGGGGGGGGGGGGGGGGGGGGGGGGGGGGGGGGGGGGGGGGGGGGGGGGGGGGGGGGGGGGGGGGGGGGGGGGGGGGGGGGGGGGGGGGGGGGGGGGGGGGGGGGGGGGGGGGGGGGGGGGGGGGGGGGGGGGGGGGGGGGGGGGGGGGGGGGGGGGGGGGGGGGGGGGGGGGGGGGGGGGGGGGGGGGGGGGGGGGGGGGGGGGGGGGGGGGGGGGGGGGGGGGGGGGGGGGGGGGGGGGGGGGGGGGGGGGGGGGGGGGGGGGGGGGGGGGGGGGGGGGGGGGGGGGGGGGGGGGGGGGGGGGGGGGGGGGGGGGGGGGGGGGGGGGGGGGGGGGGGGGGGGGGGGGGGGGGGGGGGGGGGGGGGGGGGGGGGGGGGGGGGGGGGGGGGGGGGGGGGGGGGGGGGGGGGGGGGGGGGGGGGGGGGGGGGGGGGGGGGGGGGGGGGGGGGGGGGGGGGGGGGGGGGGGGGGGGGGGGGGGGGGGGGGGGGGGGGGGGGGGGGGGGGGGGGGGGGGGGGGGGGGGGGGGGGGGGGGGGGGGGGGGGAAAAAAGGTCAAGTATTTAGTTGTATATTGCTTTCTGCTTCCACTACATCTAATAACCTTTAGTTATTAGGTCGTAATTCATTACACCGTGCACAAATATAGGCGGCGCGGCGGTTTAGGTATAACTGGAGTTTTTGTTTTTTTTATCAATTTTTTCGAATTATCTATTGTATTACTAAGAATTGCGTATTTATTTGCTAATGTGCATGTTTGGTTGTTGTTACTTGATAGCTGGTCATTGGATTTATTTATTCTTTTTCTTTTACCACCTTTGACTTTTTGCCATTTATTGACTGAGTTCTCATCATCTTCATCTGATTGATCCATGTCGCTCGCAATGCTTTTTCGGACTAAATAAACAACATTGTTGGGTTATGATCAACATTTGTTCGAAAATTTAACACACACACACATATGTTTGTGTCAATACATTTTAAAAAATACATAAAGTTTCACCTTTTTTTAGAATTTATTTTGTTTACACAAGTTCACAATAACTTCGCAGCGTATTGTTTCATTAAATTTTATATCTCTAATAGTAAGATAATTAAATACACAAATAATTCAAATGTTTTAAAATAGACCCTAATCAATACTTGGCTTTACAATATAATTACGATATCATAACTTAGTTTGAAAATAATTCTTAAATTTAAAGTTCACACTATTTTTTTTTAGAATGAAACATAAGATATTAACGTTAAATGAATTCAAATGATTTCTAAATAGTATCTCCTATTTTTTGCAATGCCTATGCTGGTTTTTACAGGAAACAATTACGGAGTGTATATACTTCGTTTGGAAATGATTAGTATTATTTTGTTTTTAATTCTATTTAAGTAAATAAAGAAACTATTTCCCGAATTAAAAAACACGTGTCGTAACCACTTTTTGCCGGATTTCGAAATTTGTAAATCGACGGCAACAATTGTCATTGTGAAATTTATTGTTATCGATTCAATTTTAGTACCCCACTCAATTCAATAAAATTGTCTATTTCCTCTTAAGGTTTATGTACAAACCCTTTTTTTTTTGTTTTAGATTGGTTAATCCTCTAGCGTTTAAAGTTAGATTAAAAGAATAATTCAAATTTTTCTGTTTCCGCTCATACGAAATGAGCACAGGTACGACCATCTCTTGGCCTAACATAACGTTGCGTTTGGGGATAATTATTACAAACAATTTTATTAACGATGCTAAATTGTAGTAATATTTTTAAAGGCATATAAACTTAAAATTAGCTTCCAACAATTTTTACTTCCAAATACTTGAATGCGTATCACAATCTACATACTACAAACCGATTATTTCCCATGTAAAACGAAAGTTAAACAACCACGATTATGAACAATGAAACTATATAATAATATAATGTATTAACATAGTCTTCAACTTAATAAGTTAGTGTGTTATTCACTACCATTAGCAAAGTGCATATTTACTACTGATATGCTTAAAAATAAGAAGTTTTAATTATTGTAACCTAAATTGGCTCTGTTTATTAAGACAACGAAAAGCCAAAAATTATTTTTTGAGGGATAGTCTCATAACTTCATTCAACATTGTAACAACATATGAAGATATTAATATTGCCTTAAAGCATCTATGAAATATAAAAGACCAACAACTACTTATATATGTAATCACAGAATTATTTTTTGAATTCCAGTTGTTTGTTAGGTATATGTTTTTTTGAATTATTTTATTTAAAGAAATACAGTGGCATACACAGTGTTTTTTATAAATTTTAAGGCTAATGTGGTTTATAATTTGTTGATAAAAATTTCTACGGTGAATTGTTTTTTTTTACTATTTTGGAGGTATCGATGAATTGAACATGAAAATAGGCACATGTTGTGTTGCAACGTCTAGTTCTAATATTTTTTGTAATAGATTGATAAATCAATTACTGACCATGACTATCAGGTTGTTAATCCGAAATTTATTTAACAATTAGTACAAAATTTATAATCGGTAAGCTAAGGGTTGGCGGCTAGGTCTACCCAGTATACTTAAACGTCCAACAACGCAATCTATACAGCTTAAGTCTAAGTTTTATAAATTATTAATTGTTGTTGTCAAAATAATCTTGGGAATTTACTACACTTACATTAGGTTTATTGACCACGATCTTTTAAGTCTTTTGTTAATTCTTGTTTCTAATAACAGTTCCTGTAAAGTGTTTAAGTGGGTTTCTAATGTTCCGTGATGTTTAATTGCTTTCTCCTGGATTACTTCATGGACCATTACAATATCTAAACCTATATAGAGGGTATAATTTGTTACATACCAAGGATCATCTACAATCTGCAAGAGTATTTTTTATTGGGTCTTTTGAATTTTTGCTAAATTTGTTTTAGAGACAGAGCTTCTATAACTCTACCCCATATGCCCAAATAGGTCGTATGACTGTCGTGTAAATTACGATTGTGTTTCTGTTGACAATTTAATTTTTTTTCTATTTACTATCTCAAATCTCTATTTGTTACTTCTTAAAATTGCAGTATCGTCTGCAAATGTTCCTGTTCTTGTATTTTGTGTTATTGGTATATGTATACTTGACCTGTATAGGACATAGAAATATGATGTTTTTTCGCTTAGGTATGATTTGAACAAATTAAAGTAGGCTAGAGGAAGTGTTTGTTTGATCTTGTACATTAATCCTAAATGCCGTACTCTGTCAAACGCTTGACTGATGTCAAGAAAGACAGCTGTGAAGTTTTGTTTATTTTCCAGTGCATTGTTTATGACTTACGTAATTCGATGGAGTTGCTGCACGGAGAAATGAGCATGACAAAATCCTATTTTGGGGGTTGAAATCCTAAGTATTTCTGCAAAGTAGTAATTTTTCCAAAAGCTTAGAAATTATTGGGAGTAAACTTATAGGTCGACAAGAAGTTACATGTTGGATCTTTTCCTGGCTGGCCAATCTTGATGATTTGCGCAATTTTGAAACAGTTTGACTTAGTATCGCATTATAAATGTAAGTCAATAATACTATGCCTATCCTTGGAAGTTTACTTACCATTTTGGCTGTTATTGGATCAATACCGTGAGCTTCCTTAAGATTATGTTTTCTTATTTTAGAGATTATTTCTTTTGGGGTAAATGGTTTAATATTTTGATATGGCGGTAAATAGGTAGATACGTTTTCTTCAATTGCTTGATGTGGTTCAATATCTAGTAGTTGAAAAACTGTTGTCAGATGTTCTGCAATTATGTTAACTTTTTCTTTAGCACATTTCGCCCAAGGTTTAGCAACATTTTTTTTAATGGTAGTATATTTAATTTAGGTTTTCTGGAGTTTTTGATTGGTTTCCATATAGAATTATCTGTTCCAGTTAGTTTGGATACATTTTCTTTTATAAGTTTTGTTTTCAATTTATTAGTAGTTGTAAACATTTTTATCGGCAGGTCTATGACTTGGTTGCTATTTTGATCTAACACGTCTTTTTTCTGCAATCATTCTTTTTATTTCTAGTGGTACGTCTTTCTTAATTTCTCAAGAATTCCAAGGAGCAAACTCTTCCAGCGAGCTATCGCCCTATTACCCTTACCTGCTGCATGGGTAAACTTTCGGAAAACATAATAAATAGTCGATTGCAATGGTTCCGGAAAAGGAACAATTTATTAGCATCTTATCAGGCAGGTTTTCGTAAGAGCAGATCGACTTTAGACCATCTCGTATTTATGGAAAATCATATCCAAGATACGTTTAAAAATCGGAAACACTTGGTCGCGGTATTCTTCGATATAAAGGGGGCGTATGATATGACGTGGCGATACGGAATATTGCAAAAACTTCACAGCTACGGAATATCTTGTCATCTAACCTCACTTTTTACATATTTAAGGGATAATTTGCCGCCATGACAGTGGTCACATGACATTTATCAAAGTTTGTCATTTGATATGCTGAATTCATTTGCCAAAAAAAATTTTTGGATATCTCAATTACAAAAATGTTTCTCATTTGTTGCAAACTCTTTGCCGGTCACTGTATATATACGGCGGAACAGTACGCTATCTGGCAAGCTCTCCTCTCCTATTTAATATGTGTAAATGCTGGAAGATGTGTCGTAGTCACAGACTCGATGAGGGTTTTGTTAGGATTGAGAGATATTTATACCATGGATCCTATACTCAGAGGATACAAGCACTAATGAAACATGTACAAGAGAAATGCCAAATAACATTTATATGGACTCCAAGTCACATAGGTGTGATGGGTACCTACAAAGAATACGAAATACACTGACATTCCTAAAAAGCATTAATATGTGCAAAAATATGTAGTGTACCTACCTACATTATAATACTACTTTGATACCGTAGATGGGAACTAATAACCTTAGTAGTTATGATGCTTTCTTAAATAATTTAAAAATAATAATAAAAAATAATAATAATAATAATAACACGTTTATTAATTCACAAATGAACATGTTTTAATACAAAAAAAAATTAAACTAATTTTTTAATGAATTAAAAGGCCATGTATTGTAGCCATTTTAATGTGCAATGTTGAAGGCTATTTAATTTTATTTAGATCAGAAGGCCAATACATTAATATTTTAACTTTTCTTTTGGTTGCTCAAAAGGTAATTTGCGGCCATTTAATCTATTTACGATCAAATATATTTTTGCAAGATACAAAGTTTTACGGGTCGAGAACGTAGTTCTTGCATTTTATTATTTTCTACCACACTATATAGGTTTATACTGATCTTCTGGGGCACCATACATAACACTTACATCACAATACAATAATGAAAATCTACCATACGAAAAAATAAATAAATAGTACCTAGTTATTCTAAAAGTATCTTCCTGTTTTAATTAATTTTTTAGTTTACATTTAAATTTTAAATATTTTTAATCTGACTCTTTCTATTGATATACATAATACAATGTAAAAATAAGTAGTTTAACGTTGTTTTCAAGGTATACTTTTAAGAGCTTGTCAAAGAACTGCAGAAAATTCAAGGAGTTCTTTTTACAGCTTACGATACAAACTTTTATTAAAGCTTATTAAAGTAGCTTTCAAAAAACAAAGATAGAAGTATGCTTTTACTGATGAGAAATATGCATTCGACTAAAAACAAAATTTAAAAGTTTTCAACTTTATATCAAACATCGACTAAAGTTTTCTGAAAACTTGCTTCATTTATTTAGACGTTAATAGTATCCTGTAAATAACTTTTTTATTTTAAATATTTAACTAATTTTGAGTTGTAAGCTTTCGAAGTCATTAATGCGTAATATAAAAATACTGAAAAACATGAAAAACACTTTCTAACGTAATATTCCTTTATCCATTTACAACTCAATAAGTGCAATCGAAATATCTTTTTTCTCAGAAATATCGAGACAGGAAACACTTCTTTACAACTTCAACGGGATGAAAATGCATAGTACACCTGTAAAATGGATATAAAATGGGGTTTTTGACAGGTTGCTGATTTGCCGTTCTAAACGTAAAAGAAAAACATTTTTTCGGAAAATGACTTTAACAGAAGTTATTTATAATTTGATTTTCTTTAAAATTAGTTGTAAAAAACCAAAAATTTCTTGAAAAGTATTAAAATTTACTTACAGATTTTTTTTTTACTTGTTTCAAAATAACTTATGAACGTCTTTAGTTTTTATTTTATTTTAAAAATTAATATCTCAGGAACTATCAAAGTCAACGTCAAAAGTGGCACATGCCTGTACTCAGAATGCTTAAATTTACTCAAAACTGTAAAAACATTTAGTTAGTGCCATTTAAAAAAAAATCATCGGTGACGTTATTGCAAAAAGTAGAGGAGTTTGTGTGCTTTAGAAATGTCACAAAATTATTTTATTATCAATGTCCTAGAGGTAAAATAAATTATAAAGCGGAATTAATATACAGGTACGGTTATGGAGAACACGTCAGTTTGATATGAAAATGATACACTTTTTGTTATACCGATTAAAGTAATATGACTTACATGTGAAATTATATTATTCATTGGGGTTTTGTAATTATTTAAAACCGATAACATTTAATGTATTAATATATTTTTCATTTTATCTTCTGTAAGTGGAGGCAAAACATAAAAAGTGAAAAAAAAATATTTCATAAAATTAAATAAGGTACGTATACCCAAAATTTCAAGATAATTCAGGTATTACAATAACAATAAATTATTATTTTTAAGAAACACATTGTTTGTGGTTTGGGGCCAAAATACTACCAATTTAGAATTTCTGCAACATAAAGAATATAATAATGATATGTTTATTAAATTAAAATATTTAGTAAGTGTGAACAAATCTTAAAAATACTAGCTTCGAATTTTAATACAAATCTTATTTTACAAGTTTAAATTGGCTTCGGTAGAAAAAACTCTTGTCCACAGGTTTACAAACGAGTTTGCGAGAACTCACATTTTTTGTTGTTCAAATCAAATTTATTTGTCTTTTAAAATAACAAAGTGATTCGGTTCTTTCACAAACATTTTAAACTTAAAACTAAATACAAAATTTAACTAAAAAACCTTAACAATCATTTTCTTTTTATCCATATTTGATTCCATCCATTATTAAATTGTTGTATTTGTCGTTATATCTTCCTTGTGTAATCTTCGTTCTTCTCTCCTGCACCTGGTTATGTTTGTCTTTTTTTTACTATCTCTTCTTTTATCTTTCTTCCTTCACCTCTTAGCTTTTTTCATTTTTTTTCTTGCGTATCCTCCTCTTTGATAATATGCTTTCTTATATTCTTTACCTTATTTCACTTTTTGTTCCTCTATCTCTTTCTAACATATGTATAGCATTTTATTCTCTTTTCTGTTTTCCATCTTTTCCTTCAGTTTCAATGCTCTGTTTCCTGTTTGAATTATTAGGTATCCTGGTCTTTTATTATCTAATCCTAAAGTCCACCTCTTTGAATAACTAATTCATTCAACCTCCCATCCCTCTCTTCTCTAAGCTTTCAGTATTTTCTTTTCCTCTCCTCCATCACTTTCCTCCTCTCCAACACTTCCCTCATCCATTGTTTTCCTTCCCCTTTCTCTCCTAGTAGTAACTTCCATTCCTTTTCCTCGTGTCTTGTTTCCCTGCATCCCTCTTTCATATGTATTATATTTTCCCATTCATCCCCACACAACCTGCATAATCTCTCCTCATCACTCATCCAATATTTATTTTCATTTTCTTCATTACCCATTCTGAACCTTGCAATCATTCTTATTTCATTCATTCCTTTTCCTTCTGTTATGTACCTTGGTGTCTTGTCTGTCATTATTTTTATGTATTTCTCGTTATATTTTCCTTCCTTTATTTTTGCTCTTCTTTTCTGCTTCTGAGTATCTTTATCTCTTGCAATTATTTCCTCTTCCATCTTTCTCCCCCCTCTCTTAATCTCTTTATCTCTTCTCTCGCGTATCCCACTCTTTCATAGTATTTTCTTCTTTCTTCTTCCCCATATTTTACCTTCTGTGCCTCGATCTCTTTCCAACATTCATATAGTATTTCATTTTCCTTCCTACTTCCCATTTTTCTTCATACCTTACTGCAATTCTTCCTGCTTGTATCCTTATTTTTTCTATTTCTAGCTCTTCTTCCACTATATACCCCGGTGTCTCCTTCTCTAGTCCTAACGTCCACCTCCAGTATTTCTCCTGTATCTTCTCCAGCTCTTGCCATTCCCTCCAACCCCAAATCTCCGCTCCATACAGTACCACACTTCTTACCAACTTTTCAAACATCCATCTCCTTTTCTCTATATCTTTACCAAATATCCTTTCCCCTAACCCCCATACTTGTCCTACTATTCTATTTCCTTTCATTTTCATCTCTTTTATATGGTCTCCATCTTTGTTATCGTATCTGATGTTGTAACCTAAGTATCTATACTTGTCTACTCTCTCTACCTCCTCCTCCCCACCACCATTTCACTTCCTTTCTTCTTCCTTTTTTTTTTAAATTCCATAATTTTTGTTTTACCGACATTTGCTGCTAGTTTTTTCTTTTCCAGGTATTTCTTCATAAATTTAACTACTCCTCTCATCTCTTCTTCATTTCTCGCTATTGCCACAATGTCATCCGCGTATGCTAAAACCCATATCTTTTTCCTTCCTACTACTATTCCTCCTACTTGATTTTTTCCATTTCCTCCTCAAGATCACTAATGTATATCGAGAATAAGATTGGGCTTAGCGGACATCCCTGTTTTAGTCCTTTTTCCGTCCTAAATTCTCTACCTAACTTCCTCCCTACCCTCGTTCTACACCTTGTTTCTTCGTATATTTCCTCTATTGCATTTTTATATCTCTGTTTATTCCTACCTCCTCCATCCTCTAATGTCTAGGAATATTGCGTACATCTTTCCTCCTTTCTTTGCTAACTCTTTATTGATTATGTGCTTTAATATGTATATATTGTCTATCGTTCTTCTTTCTTTCCTATATCTTATAGCCCGCATTCATTATACTCACTCCTCTATAGTTGTTCGCTTTCTTCCTATCTCCCCCCTTGTAAATTGGGAATATTATTGCCTCTCTTCATTTTTCTGGTAACCCTTCTCCTTTCCATATTCTCTCGAATACTTCTCTTACTTTTTCTCTCATTCCTTCTCCGATGTACCTCCATTGTTCTCCTTGTATTCCATCCGTCCCTTCTGCTTTTTTCTTTTTTACTTTATTTATTGCTCTCTCCATTTCTTCTTTTCCTATTCCACCCTCTCTGTGTCTTATCCTTTTTCCAACTTCTTCATTTCTTGCTTTTTTTCATTCTCTCCTACTAACTTCTTACAGTGTTCTTCCCATTTTTCCTCATCTATATTTGCTTCCATCCTTCCTCCTTTTTTCCTCTTTTTATTAATGAATTCCCATACCTGTCCTTCATTTTTAATTTCTCTAATCTTTATCTCGGTTTGTTTTTTATGTTCTTCTTTATTTTTACACATATTCCCTTAAAATTTACTTTTAACCTTTTGTATTCATCTATCTCTATCTTTCCTTTTTTCCATTTCCTTCTTCCTTTTCTTAATTCTTTTTTCCCTTCTCGCATTCTCCGTTCCACCAATCTTTTCTTTTCCCTAATTCTTGTTTTCTTAATCTATACTTTCTCTTCTCTGTTGCCATTTCCATCCTGGTTGTAATTCTCTCCATCTCTTCCTCCACCTCTCCTTTAGTATTTACTTCCTCTTCCATTTCCTCTTTATATCTTTTTATACTCTCTTCAGTCCATACTTTCTTTTCTCTCCATACCTCTTCTTGTTCTTGTACTTCTTTCTCTCCCTCTTCCATCATGACTACTTCTAGCGGCTGATGGTCCGATTCTATCTCCTCTCCTATTCTTAGTGTTTCTATGTCCTCCTTACTTTTTTCGTTTATAATCACATAATCTATTACTGACTGGCCTCTTTCTCCTACATATGTAAATTCCCTTTTTTCTTCTTCCAAATTTCCGTTCATTATTGTCCAACCTCTTTCTTCACATAGTTCTATCAAAATTTTTCCTTGTCCGTTTATTTTCTTATCCATTGATATCCTATTTCTTATCTCTCCATTTACCATTATTCCTCCCTCCTCTCCTATCCTAGCATTCAAATCTCCTCCTATAATCAACTTGCCTTCATCCCTTTCTTCTATTGCCTTTTTATAATTGCTTTCGTTGTGTCCATTTTCTTTCCATATATCGTAAAAATATTATATTTTTCCCCTTTTTCGTCTTTACTCTGATTTGAATCATCCCTCTACATTTTCTTCTTCTATTTCCTTTTCTATTTCCCATTCTTTTCTTACCCCACTATTAGTCCCCTTTTGCCCTTTCCTTCCTCTCTTTTCTTTTTGCATACTGAATTTCCCATACATATTCTTTCGGCATCTTATCTTTCCATGTACTCCATTCTTTTTCCTCCATCTAAGTTTCTATTAAACCCTTTATATAGTTCCAAAATCTACACCTTTGTTTTTATCCCCGCAATGTTCCAAAATAAGATATTATTTTTCTCTTTGTTTTACCCCCATACTTTTTCTCCCTTTTTTTTCTTTGCCCCCCTTCTCAATTTTAGTTTTTGGTGTCCATTTTCTTATCCTCCCCTCGTTCTCCACCCATCTTCTTTCTTCTCCTTCCACCCACATTTTCCTGTATCCAATTTTCACTCTCAAACCCTCTTCCTCCACTTTTTGCTTCCATTCTTATCTTCATCTGTATTTCCCTCTCCCTCTTTGTTTTATCTTTGTCTATGTATATTTTGGTATCTTTCATTCTACTTTTGTTCTTTAGTATCTCTATTTTGTCCTCCAAACTCGACATTTTTATAATCACTATGCCTTTTCTTATCTCCACGGCTTCTTCTATTTTCTTTTCCAATTTTAGATTCTTCTTTATCAGCTCTTCCATTTCTTGTTTTATTTCATTTTTTCCTCCCTTTATTTCCATTTCCTTTACTACTAAATTTTTTTTCTTCTCTTTTTTTTCCAAAAGTTCTACTCTTTTCTCCAGCCCATCACACTTCTCCTCCAAGTATTTGCACTTTACCTTAAACTTCTCGCTCATTCTTTTTATTTCCTTTTTATCTCTTTCATTTCCTCATTATTCTTCTTTGCACCAATTTCATTTTGTTTATTTTTTTTAACATTTCTTTCCATATCATTTTCATTTCGTCATCGTCTTCTTTTCTTTTTGCTACTTCTCTAAACCCTCCCTTTTCTTCTCTCTGCTTCTCCTCTTTCTCTGGTGATCTTTCTATTTTTACTTCTTCTAAATAACCTATACAATTCTTTTTCCTGTCTTCTTTTTCTTGTGTCTGTATTCGACCCTTCCGATTCCGACATTTTGATAAATTATATAATGATATCTTTTAGACTTAATAAACTCCGCTTTAAATACAAAAATTCACACCTTTCTTTTCAAACTGCTTCGAATTTCTCACCGTAATTGACTATTTGTTATTGAACGAACACTTAACTAATTACTATATCTATTTCGTACACCATTAAACAAAGTTTATCGTTTTAGAATGTCAGAAACGTTAAAAACAACGATAACTTAAATACAGTTCTTTATCACTTTCTGTTTATATGCGTTATTCCCTATCACTACTTATCACTATCACACACGTTGTTCCTATCGTAATTCCCGATAGATTCTATCTCATTAAAACTAAACTAAAACGTCTATTACTTACTTATAATTATTTATAGTTAATTTACACTTCTATCCCAAGAGCGAATTAAAATCACTTCCTTTCTTCGTGAACGCATACAACCGAATCCATTTTTTTGTTGCTTTTTTATTGTTTTTTTCAATTTTTAATCAAAATAGTTTAAACTTTGAAAAAATATGAAAAAACTTGAAAATAATAAAATAATACCTATTTATGTAACACGTCCATAATCTACGTTTTTTGGACGAACCACAGGATGTAGCGGTTGACCATAAATATTATTAAAGAATAGTAAAGATAATCTTTCACCTTTAACAATGTATATTCAAAAACATGGAATTAAAAAGAAAATATAAGTATTAGGTATACATTTCAAACAATTAATTTTCGGACGTGTTACGATAGCACGAAACGGCACCAAACGTCCAAATACTTTTTTGTCAATATTACATAATAACAATTTTTTTACGAAATTAAAAACAAACTTGAACCAAACTACTTATACTTTCGTATAATAACGAAAAAACCGAAACATTTGGTCTAAACGACAAAATTTTCTTTTAATTGACTATAAAGACCAAACCTTAGTGATTTAAGTATTTTCTTATTAATCAATATTTTGTCGACTACTTTTCGACTTTATCAAGATTATAAAATTACAATTACAAACATGCTGTACACAACATTTTTTATGAAGTAAAATTATGGTGTCAATATTAATGAAATTTAATGTAATTAAATAAACACACCGGTGTCCATTTCTTGGATAAAATGGTTTCCTTTTTTACGTTTATATACTTTTGGAGATTATGAAATTTTATTTATATCGTCGAAACTTATTGGTCCCAGGGCTACAACTTTCTTTTATTTAATTTTTCACATATTTTTTGTGTTGAAGGTACAATAACGTATGTGCAAATAAAAAGATGGGCTGTGTAGGTCTTGAAATTTTTTATGACATTTAGGCAGGTTGCTCCAACACAATTTAAAGTTGAGCATTGCTTAAAAACTTAGATACAAATTGTTATTACTTTAACAACAATTGTTTTTAAGCACCGATTAAGTTTAAGTCGTGTCGGTGAAACCGTCCCTTAGTATGTCGGACATTAGCAATACACCAAACACCAATACAACAACATAGAGAAACCTCCATCAAGAAAAAGAAACTGTAATGTAGACAATTCGCAACACGATGTAAAATTAGGACATATGCTCACTTGCGAAATTGTGCGATAAAACTCAAACCAGATTAATTACATAATTTAACTCTGATTATATTTTTGTTCCAAATCTGCGGATGGTTATAGAATTTTTGGATTACTCTAACACAACCACTTAAAATTTCATGTCGCAGTTTTTATTCTATGATAGAAGAACCATTTTAGTTCGTGGCTAAACAGGAAAAAAAGAATCTCAACCTTTTCAATTCGAGTCAAAAGTTAATCTTGTCCTATTAAACTCGCGGCAAAAGTGAACAGAGCCGGCATAAGGAACACAACACGTATTCAGGAAAATTATACCATTATAAAAGTAAATTCTAATAAACGTAAATTTGTATCATAACAAGTAATTTTATTTAAGTAAGTCTGCTAATACAAAGTTTAGGTTAGAATTCAAGGTATTTATACCTTTTCATACTATATTTTAATGCAGAAGTGCACGCTACCACGCGTTATTTTGCTGAACTTATTGTTACACTTAAAAAATAATTCAATATTACAGCTTGCCCAGCACCTAGGTTATTTTATTTTCTTGTTCAATATAATTTTCATTAAAATCATTAAAAAAGGTTTTTGAAGTACTGCTGTATTTAAACGTTTTTCTTTTAAAAAATGCCAATAAACAATTAAAGAAGTTGCGGCGCAAGGGCTTTAGTGGCAGATTGCCAAAGTTTTCGATATGATGCTCGTGCTATTGAAAAGCCTGAGACAACGGTACGTCGAGCACTTTAAAGATTCCGCGAGACGCGGAGGTACACTCGGCGTCTTGGCCTCTCTCTGACTCAGAGATTCAGAAACTTGCGTGGCACTGTTGTATGCGCTTAGACAGTTAGACAACGATTGGCAGCAAATGGTGTGATACCTAGGCTTACACGAGAGCTCAAGCAACAGAGATTAGTGTTTGCTAGAATGCAGCAAAATTGGGAAGAGATCCAATGGAGGTGAGTTCTCTTCTCAGATGAATCATGTTTTTTGTTGCAAGCACCAGATGGACGTCATAGAGTCTGGATAAGGCAAGAGGATAAATATTCTTCAGCCACTTGTGTTAAACATGAAAATTTTTATGGAGGGTCTGTTATAGTTTGGGCAGGGATTCTGTTAGAAGCAAAGACTGAACTTTTCATTTTTCAAGAACGAACTTTAAATACAAACAATTACATTAGAGACATTCTTGTAGACTACGTAGTTTCTCTTGCACCATTTGTTGGAGCAGATTTCTTGTTTATGCATGATAATGCAAGACTCCACATCCCTAGGTGCAATAGGCGATATATGCAGAAAAAGCTAGGAATTACACTTCTGGAATGGCCTGTCATGAGTTTGGACATAAATCCAATAGAATACGCGTGAGATGAATTGGTAAGACGTGTTACAGCTCGCCCAGTGCGTCCATGGATGCTACAATAATTAAGACTGGCACTTATAGAGAAATGGAATAGAATTGATCAAAATGTGGTTAAGCACTTAATTCAAGGTATGCCTCGACGTGTTCAGACATTCGTAGATGTTAATTAACCTAAGTTAAGTTAAAATATTCTAACTATAAGTTTTGCAACATCTCGCGCGGACTGGTGTTAGCGATCACCTACTCTATGGTTCGCATTAAGCAACCTGTCGACTAAGTTGCTTAAAACATTCTTTTGTTAAATTTTTCAGATTTTAATGTTTTTTTATGAATTGCGTTTTTGGATGTTTATTTGTTATTAATTTCTATACAATTTATTATTGTCTGTGGACCAATTGAAGAAATTATATAAAAAATATGTGTGTCCTATAAATTAAACTAGTGAAAATACCCACTTTTATTGTAACTCAGTGTAGCTTATGTAAAAAAAATGTTCTAGTACATGAACCCAAGCTCCCTTGCTAGTCTCTCCCTACCCGAACCCCTCCCATTTTTTCCCGTAATTCAATGTTGATGTAGAAATATAGCTTATGTAGAAAAAAAAACACTTCATTAGCCCAAACCCCTCTGGGGAACTCCCTTCCCGAATTCTCCCATTCTTCCCCGAAATTCAATGCTGATTCCAATTATATAGTTCGTTTTGACCTAGGACATACAGGGGCCAAATCTGTAAAGGACCTAACAAACAAACACACAAATTTTGGATTCAGTAAATTTTACAAATTACTTCACACTGTACTTTTCATACATTCTTACTCATTGCTTTTGTTCAACGGCTTAAGTTTATTGCTAAACTAACTATATGATATTTTCCTAATTTTAAGGTAAATACGTAACATTTTAGAAATCAGTTATGTAACTGTCTTTTTCTACTTCAATTCTAGAATATTAACATTCTGGATTAATTTTTAATTACAGAATAGTTAGATTCTAAAACATCGTGCGAGAATATTTTTGCACTTGTTACAGAATGAGCATAGATAAGGCCATCTCGTGGCTGTTAACATAACGTTGCGTTTGTGGACAATTATTACCAAAGATTTCATTAACGATGTTTAATTGTAGTAATAACGGGTATAAATGATACAATTTAATTTTTAAGTTGTAGTATAACTAATTTTGAAAGACATATAAACGTAAAATTAAGTTCTAAAAATTGTAACTTCCAAATACCGGAAAGTGTAATCTGTCAGTAGATACATACATATACAAGAGTAATTCGAATCAATTATAAAATACAAATTCCTAATTTATTGTAACCATACAAATACAAAATTTGTTTCAGTTAATGTCAGATTTTTATTCTCTGATGGAAGTACCATACCACGAACCTATTAAAGGTTAAACAAACAACTTTGTTATCATGATTTTGAACAATAAATCTATCATATTTATTGTATGAACAGAGTCTTCAATTTAAGAAGTTGGTGTGTTGTTTACTACCATTAGTAAGTCGAAGTTTATCTTTATTACTAATGTTGTGGTTAAAAATGAGAAATGTTTCTTAAATCATCGGGAACCTAAAATGTTGTTTGTTAAGACAACAAAAAAAGCCATAAATTGTTTCTGTTGAAAGAAAGAGTGAGTTAATTACATTGCCACACTTTGAAGCTAGACAAGTAAAACCCTTTAAACCCTTTTAACCCCAGGTTGAACATAGGCATCAAAATGAGAAGTTATTACTTTGACTGCAGACTTTCAAAACTAAGGAGATGGTTTCCATTGAGAATGCATTATCTTCACTTTACAGATTAGAAGTTTTGTACGTATTTTTTCAATTTATTAACATATTAATGGATGAATTAGATATGTATCACAGAATTATTTATTAGAAAAATTTTAGTTTTATGTTAGATATATGTTTATTTTAGCTATTTTATTTAAAGAAATACACTGACGTACAAAGTTTTGTACAGATTTCAAATAAATTAATTTTTTCTAAGGTTAATGTGGTTTACAATTTATTGATAAAGATTTTTATCAGTGAATTGGTTTTTTTAAATGTTTTATGTAAATTCTTTCTCAAAAACTGTGACTTCAGCTTACTGTAGTGCGCTTTCAAAAAAAATAAAGTTATTGACTTAATGGAAAGCTAATTTTATCGTGCGAGTAACCATCAACATAAAGCAAGCATCGACTTCTCACATTATGATAAACTGCGCACTGGAAGTATTTCATTATATAAATATAAATTATTGTAAACACACAATGTGGGACAATGTTTCAGACCTGTCAATGTATCTCGGCTTCTATCAGACGGCACACCATAAACTTTTGTATTTCTCTAGGGTACTAGTAAAACCAATTCAATGATTTACTACCTTATTTTTCGCATCAATTCTGGAATTAGAATAAAACTTAATAATAAGCAATAACTTTTTAATAATACACTTACCGAAAGGTGCCAACATTAACTTTAACAAGTAAATTTATTTAATAAGCGTTCGAAATAAAATATTAAATAAAAAACTAAACACTATTATGTGTGTTACTATTAATAAAAATTGCAAAATAAAAGGAATCGCTCTTTTCTAAGCTAAATTTAAAAGTCAGTACCAGCTACAAATAAGGTACCAACTTAATATAGAGAACGAAACTATTTATTTAATCGTTTGGTACATTTTAAATATTGTATTGTGATGTAAGTGTTATGTATGGTGCCCCAGAAGATCAGTATAAACCTGTACAGTGTGGTGACGAAACCGTGTGCAATTGTGGATTGGTTCGTCTTGGCAAAGCATTTACTTCAAGGTTTAGGAAAACCACTAAAACCTAAACATGCCAACCTTTACCCACCCTAGTATTCACATGTAATAATATTAATTAAGTGTGTAATGTGATTGTGTTTTGTGAAAAACAATACTATGATTTGTGTAAATTGTTTAACATTTTTATTGATCCATACTTCCTCTGCAACACGTTTGGAATGGCTACTCCGCACTCATGGAACCGTCATTGATATCTTCTCCCAGCCGTCTGTCTACCAGAAAAAATTTTCTTTTCTCTATTATAAACGTACTAACTCCATTTCATCGGAAAAAGTAAAAAAATTGGATTGTTAAAATTTTCGGTTTGGAAACCTCTTCCTAATCTTATTTATAATTACAAGATGTAAAGAAATAACATTTGCGTGTACATCGTGTTTAGCTTACATTTTATTTTCATTTAATTTGAGATAATTCAATGTAATTAGTCGCCTTTTACTTTTGTAACTATTTTTAATTGTATATATTTGCTCAAAATTACTTCCGATACCTAAGTTAAATTAAATTAATGATAGTATGTTCCTGCTGTGAGATCCTACCATCAGTAGGAGCATGGTCTAGGGTAGAAGAGTCAATTTAACAAACTGAACAACCGCAGGCGGGCTGGTTCAAATCCAGTTGACGGCGAGAGATTGTATCGATCTAATTTAAAAAGGCAAATTATGATTACAACAAAGTGATTAATAATATACAGGGTGCGGCTTTAGTGCGGAGAAGCCAATACTTCCGTTATCATAGAAAATACCAAACAAATTTATTTAGATAAATTTTAGATATACTTAAATGTTTTAAAATTATTTACAATTATACAGTGTGTTTCATTACTTGTGGGTAGCGCAAAGTTATGTTTTTTTCAAATGGAACATTCTGTATATTATTATCCGAGTGTTGAATAATAATAATAATAAAAAGATTTTTAATTAAACAAGACAATAAAATAAAATTAACACAATTATTCTGTACACGCTGAAATTTATTTTTACAAATAGTATCTAGACAAGCATAATAAACTAAATCACAATAATATAGAATAGAGAGTACCAGGGTTTCGCAGAGTTTTTTGCGCATCTTGAAATATAGAATATAACGGTTGCTATATAAAGTTCTTAGACTTACATAAGTGTTTTGAAGAAAGCTGTTAATGTGGTGAGAAAATCTTAGATTTTCATCAAAGACGACGCCTAAATTCTTACCCTCAGTTGAGAATGGTACAATCAGATTATTAATGTTGATCATAATATGCCCTTTCAAAAACTCACGGTGAATCTGAATATTAATGTTGATTATAATATGCCCTTTCAAAACTCACGATGAACTTGTGAACTAAAAATTATTGCGATAGACTTTTTTTCATTAATACTTTGATTATGTTCAGCCGAGTAATCCAAAATTCTATTAAAGTCATCATTAATACCGTCGTTAGCCTGTATATATTCAAGTGGATTAAAACAGTGCATTAACATTATATCTTCGGCATATGCAAATATTTGAGATTTGTTAATCACATTAAACATGTTAGATGTGTATATAATAAATAATTAAGGGACTTAAGATAGATCCTTGAAGGACCCCAGACGATATTATTTGAGTAGAGGACAAGTTATTTTTAACACGAACTTTTTGAATGCGATTAGTTAGATAAGACTCAAAAAAAGACCCTGCAAGCTTATCAAAACCGTAATATCTAAGTTTGGCAGATAATAAAGAGTGGTTCAATTTACCGAATAATCATGCGAAACCATAAGAACAGCAAGCTTATTATCTATCGCTCTAAAGATATTGTCCGTCAAATTTAAGAGTCCTCTCTACCTTTCAATTCCCATTTAAAATTCCTATGTCACGGGCGACACTCTCAAAGCTACAGTTTTTGATAAAAATAATTTTGGATTTTACTATCATAAACATGGATTTGTTACGTAACTTATGTCGGAGCCTTTTTTTCTCTAAAATATTTTGATTTGTTATAATTATGTTTTGAAAATAAGACTGTTTTTGCAGCTTTTGTCGTGAAATATTGAAATTCCTCCCAATTTATTAATTGATCTTGAATTAAAAAAAAGCGTCCGTACTGAGTTGGAAAGAACATTGTAGAATGTGAAAATAATATTTTAGAATATTTCAATTGTATGTAAGGGTGTTATTTTGTCGCTTCGAAAACATGTAATTTATTCTCTGTAAAGCAGCATTACAGAACGGTAAACCGTGAAACTAGTTTTTCAAACGTGTCCGTGACCTTGTTTTAACATTCTTTCTATAAAAAAAATAGTATAGTTCTTAGCGATTCAATATAACGATTTTAGCAAAAAAGGGTAGAGAGAACTCTTAAGAGCGCTGTAACATTTTTAAATTCTAATACGTTAATAATTTTTGGCGGTTTAGATTAGCTAGGTATTTGTATCAGTTGCGCTAGAAAACGTCGCAAAATAAAACTTGAACGCGCAGAGCGCGGATCTGATTGCTCCTTTACCAAAAATTTATTTGTTAAGATTGCCTCGGTTTACCGGGCATAAAATTTACGGAAAGGAACCTCACCGAGGTATTCATAGTTCAATTTTTTTAAAACAAAATCTACAGATAGACTAATAATTTTAGGTTCCTTTATGAACATTACATTGCGGGATTCAATCGGAAGAAATTTGATAATTCAATAATTAACGATTGGCGTACAATACCTTCTGGATACCTGCTGAGATTTAAACCGTATAACTGAGAGTGTCGTTTACATAATCATATATAAGTGTTTTACATTGATTGATGGTGGCGGACAATAAGAAATTTTGTTGAAAATTTATACCGGAGTTTATTTCTATATAAATAAATTTGCAATCTCGATTTTGCAATTTGTTAGTTTTTTTTTTTTGATCGAGTGGCGCCCTAAAAGTTAATTGAAAAATCGGAGTGTCTAAAATCCTGATCCTCAAAGGGCTGCCGTAACAAAGATAAACGCCTAAAAGAACAAAGGCGATAATATAAAATGGCGCCCAGTACGCGTGGGGCGACTGTTTGTTTACATTGTACTCTTATCTATACTTGCATATATGCATAAGTTTGATTATTTGCTTTTTGGGAACATTAAATGTATTAATCTATAAACGTTAACTGTGAATTTTACATGTATAATTGCACTTTTATAAATGTTACATTTTTGCACACTGTTAATTGTACGCCATCAATTTTTATGAACTGCATTATTGAAATTTGTGGTACAATTATGGTACCCATTATAGTTTAATTGTATTAAATTTTATTATCGTTCAGTTGGTTCCTAAATGGAAGACTCTTTTAAGCCAATACATTTTATTGCAAGGCGAATTGAACTATGAACTTCGGATAAGAGGCTGCGTTACTGATGGTCCGCATGACGAAAAACGGAAAATTTTGGGCAAACTTTTAAATAAAGATAGGTCTAGAAACATTATTCATGTAGATCCTACTTATAATTTTGTAACTGAAAAAGAAGCTATTAATTTCACTTTAGAATCCATCGAGTCCTTAATAATTGATTTTGAAGGTAACGTATCTGATTCAGTTTATAAAAGAGCTAGCTCGCGATTAATACATTTATAGGGTAGAATTAAACGAATTAGGATCCCGGAAGATCAAAAAAGTGCAGAAGAAGTACTTAAATTTAAGAATGAATCTCATGCGTTATATTTAACTTTGGAAGCTGATTTAGAAGAGAAAATTTCTAAATGTTCAAATTCTGTGCCCGACAACGTTAATAGTTTTAATGCTCTTGCAATTAACCCACCACAAGTACATACAATACAAATACCTGCCAAATCTATACCGGTGTGTAAGTGGAATGTTAAATTTAACGGGGACCCAAAATTATTGCACCCATTTTTAGAAAAAGTTTCCGAGTATGCTCAATCGCGAAGTTTCAAATGAGGAAATGTTTTTATCGGCTGCGGATTTATTTGATGGTAAGGCATTCATGTGGTTTAAAACAATTAAAAATAAAGTAGCAGACTGGGATACGTTAGTGACTTTGCTTAAAAGAAAATTTTTGCCTCGACTTTGAAGAAGAAATTTGGCACGACTTAAAATCGCGCAAACAAGGTAAAACCGAAAGTACAACCATTTTTATCGCAGTAATGGACACCTTATTTAATAGATTAGAAAGACCACCCGCAGAAACCATAAAAATTAAATATCTTAGCCAAAATTTACTACCAAATTATGTTAGCCACTTAGCATTAATTGAAATTGAGACAATGGATCAATTAGTTGAATGTTGTGAAAAATTAGAAAATGCATCTTTCTTAAAAACGAAATCGACCAGTGAAGAAAAACAACGAAAGTTCTCTACATTTCTTGAACCAGAATTAGCATATGTTGATAGTTTAAATCCACTTTCTTGTGTTCGGGATAAATCTCGTTTTAATAGTAATTGTGCGTCGATTAATATTGTTGAAAATATTAAAACTAAGATGTTTCAAGTTTCACTTAATTTATTTGTTTTAAAGGCCTGAAGAAGTGCACATTCGGCTGCACGAAACGTTGCCTGAAAAAACGTCTTAATGGTTTTTTTGGTGCCCCTCCTCAACGAAGAACAATCCAATTAGTTGATAATTATAGGAGGAAATATTTACCTTTCAAAATAAATTAATTTTATTATTAAGTGTGTCTAAATCAATAAGTTTATCTACTAAAATAAGATTGTACAGAATCAATTGCAAATCATAATTACATACTCCCTCCAACATGTCGTGCATAACATCTACGTACCAATTCTCAGTTACGTGAAAGGAAGATAACTGATTGAAAACATTCCCGTTTTGCTAACATCATTAATTTTTAAATCATGTTCATAATTTTCTTTAGTTCTTATAAGAGATGTATCCAAAACAATCTGACGACATGACGTTTTCTTATCAATTTTGCACATTCTACAGAAATACATAGAATTAAAGCTTTGAGTAAAGCCTAAAATAGTATTCAACCCTAAATTATCTCCTTGTATTAAAACAAGATCAAAATATATTTTGATTTCTTTATTATTTCGGTTTACAACAATCCCTTTAGATTGTAGTTCTTCTAGATCTCGAATAAATTTTGAAAAAATTAACTTATTGCCAAACTTTTTGTGATCTGAAGCATGAAAAAGTAGCACTAAAAATATGTTTTCTAATTGTGACTGCCATGTAGGGGGTATAATAGGTAGTTTTGCATATGCGCCACCTAACTTTTGTATGCCAGCATGAGACCCAAGAGCGTTGCCTAACTCAAATTCGTCGTAAAAAAACAATAACGGGAAATGAACAACATTATCATCCCAGTTTACGTTAAAGTTGCAGTTCCAGTGCGTGCCCTGTACTATATTTGAAATGAAATCTTTATTGGCATCATCTATTAATAATTAATAATAATCGAAGACGCTTTCAAATATATTATCAATTTCAAAAAAAGATTTTATAGTTTTAATAATAGAAACATATTGACTTTCAAGAACTTTAGGTTCCATTGTACCGGCTAAATTTATTTGCATATGTTGACCTATTGGTACAGCTTCTGGTTTTATCAAACTATTTGAGTTTTCAAGTTTTTTAAATACATATACTCTGAATCCAAATGAGAAAACATATTTTCAATTTCATTAAAAGCATTCTCAATTTCGTCTTTACTTTCAGGTGTTATGTTAACCATAATATTATTTTTCAGTAATCGTAAAGGTACTGAAATTAAACTGCTGATTCCGTCAATAATATCGGGAATTTGTTTTCTATGGATGTTATCCTGACTGTATAAGAAAGCTAGAAATAAGTTTTTTTATTCTGTTACAACCTCTGCCAAATTTAATTTGGAATCAAAATGATCCGAAGATTTTGGTAGATATGCTCAATATTGTCATAATTATGATTTTTTTCATTTTCGTTTACGTTGGTTGTATTTGAAGATATTGTGTTTTTTGTAACGCAGTTTATAATACCTGAATGATTTTTCGTGAAAAGTTTTCTAAAAGAGTTTAATGAGAGATAGTGACGAATGCAATTATCCTGTTTGCATTCATACCTATCTATTGATTTGAGTCCGTGCACATGTTTGTAGTGTAAAACTAAAAATTTTAAATCTTTAAAAATTGAAAATTTGTCAATTCTTTATGTACAGTTTCAACTCCACAATAAACTTTTTTGTTTTTTTTTATTTCGTACAAGTGTACTTTTCAATATGTAGCCAAACTTGATTTACTTTATCGGGATATTTTAGGTTAAGAATAAAAAATATCTTAAAAGTAACATCCAATGCTTTAAGTGGTGTTTCTACCTTATAAAGTTGGTTATCCACATATGCGTATGATGCTTCAATACTTTCCAACGGACCACACAAAATAATTAATGGCTGTAATGTCGATTTTTCAGCTAATAAAGATTCACGTTTTTTTCAGTAACAATGTGAATATCGGATGGATTCTAAAATAATGTTATATTTCAGTCAGTATTCATGAACATATAATTTGGTACTAACCATTACATGTATTATAAAAGATTCTCTTACTTTGGATTTTGAAGGTCTTTGACTCTTATTGCCTCTTCGAAATGACGTAACCGGAAAGATAAGGGAAAAATTATATAAAACTGTTGCTTCTAAAATAGGAATCAAGTAGATTTGTAACTATAACGACAACAATTTTTCTTACCATTTTTAACAGTATTTTCATCAATAATCTTCTTATGTAAAGATTATAAACATCGTTTATAAAATGTCTCCAATTAAGGTAAATTTTATTGTAGTTTTGGGAATATTTTTTTTCGAAATCAAGTAACAATAATGTATATCCGTTGGGTTGGCGTAAAGCAGGAAACATATTAAAATATTCAATGGTGGTAACTCTTTTTAAGATAATCTCTTGGTTTTTACGACAAACATCCCAGTTTTTGACAACTTCTTCCCAAGGAGATATGTTATTTTTTAAAAATTCTATTTCTAACTGACAACCTTCTTGGTGGTTTTCCTTTTCATCGTCATCATCACTTCTAATGTCATGCACAGATGCTTTATTTAGCGAATTTATAATTTTCTTGTAATTGGTATATCTACACCAAAGTTTTCCACTAGAAAGTTTTCTTGAACTATGGTTGGACTTTGGCACCTAAGGAATAAAGTATGTTTCTTTCGCTTCTTTGTAAAATACTTGTTCTACTTCTTCGGAGACACTAATAAATGTAGTTTGCAAAATCCTATAACATTGTTTAATAATTTTCATTATACTTCGTTTACTTAATAAGTATATACGTACTTGTTTCTATTGATAGCTAAAAGATAATCAATTATAATTTTGCACAATTTACTTCGCCAATAATTATTTAATTGTTCGTTTTGCTGCTTAATCAACAATCTTCCTTCTACGGATTGCTGTAAGTAATTCTGAAGTCCCTACAAAATATTAAAAGTATTAGTTAGGATTCAAATTTGGTTAACTTTACATACATTAGGAAACACACTTTGGGTTTCGACGTCTTTGGAAAATACTTTTTCTGAAACAAATATATTAGGTAATAAATTTCATGAAAAATTTTAATACAATACTAAAAAATATAAGTACCTATGCTGTAAACTTACATTTTTTTAAAGGTGGTTCTTCTGGAATTGCAAATTCCGTTTCGTTTTCTGTGATAAATTAAAAGCAAAGTCATGACACATCGAATGGTGTCGCTGTAACTTTTTAAAAATCTAAGCCTTTTTCCCAATTGTGGTATTAATTCTTTTATATTTTCGTCAGTTAAGGATGAAGATAAGTCAAAGTCTATTCCTTCTTCTAAAAATTAAAGACACATTACTAAAGATTAAACAGTGAAGGGAAAGATGGTAGAGCTTTGCTCCTATATACCTCCAAAATCGAAATGTGAATGCAAAAACTTCAAAAAACTTTTCCACGATTCACTTAAAACACGCGGTACGTGAGCGCGCAGCTGTATCAGTAAAAATCTTTATGTACAGGTTATAGAACTTTGCCAAACAAGTGGTGTGTATATGTAATGTTCGATTTTGAATTCTGTTCTAATCAAATTTTGTCTGAGGTTTTGATATCTGATACCTTACGTAATTCTACTCATGTAGGCATTTGTAAAATTTCAAATTATTTGCAAACATCGTAAGTTTATATTTATACATCCATGTAACTATTAAAATTTGCTTATTAGTACTTAGACGTATCAGTCTCTTAACAGACACATTTAAAATGATTTCTACATACAACCAATGATACAAAGCACTATGGTTTAAGTCCTATACATTTCATTAATCTGAACAAAAGTGGTTTCCCGCTGGCATTCACATAAAATTTAGTAATAAATAAAATAATGTATAAGTACCTTCAAACTTACTAACCAAATCTTCAAACCCCCAGGCCACTAAGATATCACCGATGTTAATTTCTAAACATTTTAATTATAGCCAATTAAGCTTCAACATTGATTCGCATCAGGAATGAAGTGAACCACAGACACTTGTATAGAAGTAACGTTGCGTGGGCACAATTTTATGTTGGAAGTTACTACCTATCAGCAAAATAAATATTACCACTCAAGATAGTAAAACTACCATATCTGTGTTTCTATAAAGGAATTACTATTTAATATAGTAAGCGCTAATATATGCTGCATTTTAAGGTTTTAAATTAAATAGATATTATAGTAAAATGTGCTATTAGATATAGTAATTGGATAGTAAAATATGTTTACTATAAAATAGACAATGTTAACACTACGAATAGATAAAATCACTAATTTGTTCTATAATATTTTTATACTAAACGATATTTAATAGTATTATATGGTATATATAAAGTTTTACTACTCTTTAACAAAAACAACTTACTATAAATATTACTGTAAATTTTTTCTCCGTGTAATCATACATTTAGATCTTGTTGGACAAAACCGAATAAATTTTGTCACAAATGTGGTAAAGCAAATGTAATAATCAAAACGTATCCAAGTTCAAAAAACTAAATTTAAGGGAGCGTGTATGCGGCCGGTACAATCCTTCCTTAATTTTGCGGCCTACAGCAAACGTTTTACATAGTTGTAGATATCCTGTGGATAAAAATGATTGGAATGTTAATTGGTTAATTAAGATTAGAAATGTTTATAAAGATTATGTACATAATGTAGCTCCAGTAATTGTAGAAAAATATAATGATAATAGACCCTACATATCGCTGCAATTATTTGATAAAACCCTTTATGGACTCTTAGATAGTGGTGCGACAACCACACTAATTGGTGGTAGTGGCTTGAATCTGTTAAAAATATTGAAAATGTTGCCTAGCAGTAAAACTTAACGTTATGCATTTACTGCAGATGGAGTAAAACAAAAGTTTCAGGTGTAGTTGATCTACCAATTTATGTAGGAAATAAATTTCACGTTATTAAAGTTTTAGTCGTTCCGTCTTTAAATCACGTAATTATTTTTGGGAGTGATTTTTGTCGTAAGTTTCAAATAAAACTTGATTTTTAATTGAATAGTTGGGAAATTCAAAATTAGAACATTCTTTTCAAAGATAGTGAATGGATTTGTAGTATGAGTGAAGATAATGAGATGAATGAACTTTTCGAACAACAAAAATTAGCTAATGAAGTTGTAAATATTTTCAAAGAAATCGCGGATGATTCAAGATTGGGTAGAAGTAACAAAATGAAGTACAACATAGACATTGGGGATTCAAAACCTTTTAAACAAAAACAATACGTCATGTCGCCTTATACAGGGTGAGTTTTTGAAAGTGTTACAAGGGGATATCTCGGAAACGGCTTAGAATTTTTTTTGTGAAATTTTGGTAAAGTAATATGCAAACGGAGGGACATATTTAAATATTTGTTTGTATTTTAGCCTAATAAATCATATTTCCGTAACCAAATGAGCAAATCAAAAAAATTTTTTCACACATACCTAGCTTCTTACGTAGATTCGAATTTTATATTTAAAAAAAACTTCTATTTAAAACTCCAAAGTTAACCCCTGCTTCTCAAAATAGGGAGGTGGGGCAAATATCAAAAATATATTTAAAGATGTCCCCCCGTTTGCATATTACTTTACCAAAATTTCACAAAAAAAATTCTAAGCCGTTACCGAGATATCCCCTTGTAACACTTTAAAAAACTCACCCTGTATATTAAAAATTTTGAATAAAGAGTTGGATAGAATGCTGTCTTTAGGTGTAGTTGAACCGTCAACAAGTCCATATTGTAGTCCAGTCTTGCTGGTTAAGAAAAGTAGTGGCGATTACAGATTTTGTTTTGATGGACGTAAACTTAATTCCATTACGCGTTACGATAGTTACCCACTACCTAATATTGATAGAATACTAAATGGGAGTCAGGTGAGTATTCCTCCAAGATTATAAATTTTGTGTACAGTTTGCTCTTTTCGAGCCCTTCTAGGTGGAGGTGAATGAAATAACAACTCAATATGTTGTCAACGCCGACGTTTCGCCCCCTATGCGTAGGGCTTTATCAAGGCTCATAACAATAAAAAGTTGATAGTCTCAATTACCATCAATTGATGGAACGTCACACACGGATTAAAAAAACAACAAAAAAACAGTCATACATATATATATATAAGTTGTGGCTAAAAACGATATTTAATTAAAAGACAAACAAACAAACCCAACTTGATACAAACGACAAACAAACAAACCCAACTTGTTGGGTTGGATTTGTTTGTTTGTCTTTTAATTAGATATCGTTTTTAGCCACAACTTTATATATATATATATATATATATATATATATATATATATATATATATATATGTATGACTGTTTTTTTGTTGTTTTTTTTAACCGTGTGTGACGTTCCATCAATTGATGGTAATTGAGACTATCAACTTTTTATTGTTATGAGCTTTGATAAAGCCCTACGCATAGGGGGCGAAACGTCGGCGTTGACAACATATTGAGTTGTTATTTCATTCACCTCCACCTAGAAGGGCTCGAAAAGAGCAAACTGTACACAAAACTAAATGGGAGCTAAATATATTTCATCTATAGATTACACAGTAGTTTTTGGCAAATAGAGTTGGATGAGTCTTCTAAAGAAAAAACCGCTTTTAGTGTGACTGGTCGTGGGTTGTTCCAATTTACTGTTTTACCGTTTGGCTTAACTAATGCAGCACAAGCGCAGCAGCGCTAGTAGATTCAATTTTTGGTCGAGAGTTTGAGGGTTGTGTGTTTCCGTATATTGTTGACTTTTTAATGGTTTTTAGCAGATTTGAAGAACACATTAAGCTTTTGCAAAAAGTTTTTTGATAAATTAAAAGAGACCCATTTTAACAATTGATGTCGAAAAATGCCAATTCTTTACAATTTCTTTAAAATTTTTAGAATTTATTGTGGGAGATAATTGTTTGCGAACAGATCCAGAAAAAGTTTCGGCCATGATCAATTACTCTCAACCAAGTACATCTACTAAAATTAAAATATTTCTCGGTCTTTGTGGATGGTACCGTCGTTTCGTAAATAATTTTTCTGCACTACACTATCCTATTAATGATTTACTAAAGAGTAAAAAAAAAAAAGAAAGAATAATTTGGGCAGACGAGACTGAATCAGCTTTCTTAAAAGTAAAAGAAGCGTTAACATTCGCACCTGTATTATCTCAGCCCGATTTTAGTAAACGTTTTACGATTCAATGCGACGCTTGCGACACAGGTCTAGGCGGTATTTTTTGATGATGGAGAAAAGGTTATAGCATATGTTAGTAGAGCGTTTTCTCGTGTGGAACGTAATTAGACAGTAACTGAAAAAGAATGTTTAGCCGTAATTTTTGTATTGACAAATTTCGCCCTTACGTAGAAGGAGCTGTTTTTGATATAGTAACGGATTATTATAGTTTGTTGTGGTTAAATAACATTAAAAATCCCACGGAAAAATTAACACGTTGGGCGGTGCGTTTAAGACAACACACTTTCAACTTAATTCACAGAAAAGAAAAGCATAATATAGTTCCCGATGCATTATCTAGAGCAGTACCGACTAATGAAATATCTGAAATTACTGATAATAATAACGGTAGTGATAGTAAAGATCAATTGTACGATACTTTAAAATTAAAAGTATCAAAATCCCCGGATAAGTATCCTCAATGGCGAATAGAAAATGCTATACAAATTTATTCCTACAAAATCTTTTGTAAAGTCACACCTTTGTGAATGAAAGGAATTGGTACCTAAAAACAAAAGACGTACGGTTATAGAAAATTTTCATTGTTCTTCAACAAGCGGACATTTTGGTTTTCATAAAACTATTAGTCAAATTAGTGACATTTATTATTGGCCCAAGATGAATTTTGATGTTCTGAATTATGTTCGCAAATGTCTTGTATGTGCTTCTCAAAAAATTCCAGGTTTACTACAAATTGGCAAAATGGGTTTGGAACGAAAAGCTACTTATCCTTTTGAGATTATCGCTGCTGATTTAATAGGACCATTACCGAGATCAAACAAAGGTTTTACTTATTTACTCGTGGTAGGTGATTGGTTTTCAAAATACACCCTATTGTTTCCATTATGTAAAGCAACGGCGTCAGAAATAATTAAACATATGGAGAATGATGTTTTCTTAGTATATGGTGTACCTAAATATATAATCTGTGATAATGGAACGCAATTTGCAGGTAGTGAATTTAGAAACTTTTCAAAACATTATAAGATTAAAAAAATATGGTTTACTCCGCGTTATGGCCCTCATTGCGATTTTGTAGAAAGAACCAATAAAACTGTAGGAACCCTAATACGTAGCTATATTTCAAGCAATGATCATAAAGGTTGGGACAAAGAAATAACGAAAATACAATTTGCTAAAATCCGACAAAACATGAAGTCACAAAATATAGACCGATGTTTGTAATTTTTGGAAGATACGTACCGATTTCCGGAGAATATTACGGAGAACATAAGGCAGATGACAGAATTAGCTATAACATAGGGGATATAGAAAAATATGTAGAAGGTATTAAAGGGTTGTCGGATGTTTATAGTAAGATTAAAGATAAGTTAAGAATAGCTTATGAACGTAATGCGAAAACGTATAACCTTAGAAAAAGGGTTGTAGAGTTTCGTGTGGGAGATCGAGTATGGCGTCGAAATAAAATTCTTTCGGACGCTACGAAGCAATTTTCCGCAAAATTGGCAAAATATGTTTTATGCAGAATAAAGAAAAAAATATTAGACGTAGTATATAATTTGGAAAACCTGGATGGGACCGATTGTGGACACTGGCATGTAAAAGATTTTAAAAAATATTTTGGTTCGAATTCAGAAATTTCCGTTTCATAAATTTTTTTTGATAATAATTTATTTACGTTAATTTATTTTTGAAGCGTTAGGTGGTGAAGACTATTAACAACTATGACTGCTACTAATTTTTGACCGTTACCGATGATGACTTACCAAATGTTGACTCCTTACTGTAGGGCAGATGGTACACGTTAGATACTACACACCACTAGTAAAACATTTTTTTGATTTTACTATATTATTTATGTTAAATTAAAATTTGTAATTCAAATTTTTATTTTTGAATGCGTTAATAATTTTTGGCGGTTTAGATTTATTTATTTATTATTATTTTTATTAAATGAGTAATATGATTTAAAATAATAGGAATACATTGAATGATCATTTTTAGCGAAATACCGTCAGCACCCGAAGCATTAGATTTAAGTAAGAGTAAGCTGATTTACAACACGTTTTTCGGTTATAAATGGCAATATCTCTTAAAGTACTCTGTATAACATGTTAAACCCTTATATTGATGTGATGGGTAAAGTAAGTGCAATTCAAATTCATAACAATGTACAAGGGGTTCTATTTAAAAAAAAAACATAACTTTGCGCTACACACAAGTATTTCATTACACTGTATAATTATTAATAATTTTAAAACATGTAGCTCAAGTATACCTAAAATTAATCTAAATAATTTTTTTTGATATTTTTTATAATAACGGATATATCGAGCTTCCTCACACTAATGCCGCATCCTGTATATAGTTATGTTTTATTGTACACGTTGTTACAATTTTTAAAATTAAGATAGCTACAACGTTGATAATATGTTACAAAAAGGCAGTTAAATTAACATTATCACAATGTTTCTTTTTAAATGTAACAATTGTTAACATTTTTTACCTTGACATAATCTGTTATATAAACATATAATAAACGTTGAACTGCTTTAAATAGAAACGTAATGTAATGTTTTTATGTTTAGTGGGTCTACACGCCCTTACTCTGTTTATTTTATTTTTCGAGCATAATGTTTTATGTTTTTGCACATTTTTGATTCGCTCTTAGACGTTTATTAGTAAGAGGCCGAAGTACAGCAGCTGACTAATTGGTTTAGGTTTGTACAATTGGATTGGAAATAAAAAATGTCTCAAATGTCAAATGTATACATAATAAATTTCTAAAAAGTACTATAATTTAAATAAACGTATGTTCTTGCTTTTAATGGATTTGCTTTTCAACACTACAAAATAACCAAACCCGGAAAAGCCTTTACAACTATTTAAATAGAGTGTTTTTTTCCGTAATGTGCTGCTTACATTATACCTACAGAATCTGCAGGGATTTGTGTTCTGAGTTTCTACTTTCTCGAAATATGTTTTTTTTAAAACGCGAACTTAAAATAGTGTTTTCTGTATTAGAGAATATTAATGTTTAACATTTAGGTCGCGTTAAATAGAAGTACATACATGATCACTTCAATCAATTGATATAAGAAACTGTTAAGAATAAACTCAATTTGTAAAATTTAATTTCATGGGTCGAGTGGAAGTGTTTTGTAACATTAATTACCTTATTTCCGGTGAATTGAGCCACAAATTAATTGGGACAGCTGTTTATTTAGGACAAATCTTAAAGAACAAAAATTAAATGCGAGAAATAACAATAATTTTAATGTTTAGTACAACCTTTAGATCAATTTTGAAACCAATATATGAACTCTATTTACTCAAAATTTTTTTAACTTCAGTTCGATATGCATTTTATCACCAGTCACATTACAACATATTTCAAGAAATGTACCTTATAATCTAAACGAAATTTTCTATGTAGAAATCAATTGTGACCGGTTCAATGCTATCCTCCAGATAACGAACAACAATAGCTGTACACCTAAAACAAATTCATATAGTCGTATACGTTTTTTTGATGTTTGAATTGGTTTTATTCAAGAGTGCTTTTGAATCGAACGATGGAAGTTGATATTACTAAACGGGTTTGTATTTCAATGAATTAAATTTCATTAAATTTTAAAGTTTATTCACATTTCTCTTTAAAGAACAATAACATTTTTTACTCATTTTAAATTTGTCGATAAATTGCAGAAGCTTTTATGACAAACCATGTAAGAAAGTATGCATTAATGCAATGGCTACTTTATTTTTTAAAAAAACCAATTTTGTAACATGAAAGGGTAGTTAATTTTATTTTAAATATTTAATAATAATAATTTTAACTCATTTAATGTACACTCATGAAATTTAAAACTTGGACACCACAATTTCTGTAAACAAAAGTTTGCACATTGTGAAGCGGGCTTAAGGGTATCATTTACAATTCTAACAGCAGGTAGTCTCAGCAGGGGTTATCTTATAGAAGGACTGTAGAATGAATCATTACACTAAGCACGTTTTAGAAAATAGGTAATTTACGTTGCTTACTTAATTTTTTCTTTAAAGAATATATTTGAAGGTATCGCTAATTAAACACCATAGCTCGATTAATTATCGAATCAAAATTTTGTTTAGGAAATGTTTACAAAATAAAATTAGAAATAATTTTGATTTAAAAACGTCTACAAGCAATAACTTTTAAATTAAATCAAAAACTAAACATGGTTATTTGGGTTGACTGATTATTACTTATTTTTAAATAAATCTAACCTACTAATTATTGTAAGTTATTAAAAAAATCATTAAACTCTCTATTCATAATATTTAGTCCTTACAAAATGTATATTTTATGACGTTTCATTTTTTTCTGTAGTTAATATAAAAGTGAAAATAAAAACTAAGGCAATTCTTATTGTCAACGTATATATTTAGTTTTTTGACAAGAATTTATTACATAATTATAATTAAGATACCAAGTTATAGTTTAAAATTAAATGAAAACTTTTTTTTAAATAAAGGTATTACTATATAAATAAATATAAGAAATCAATAATGGGTGTGACCTCCATTATTATTGATACATTCTTGGAGGCGTCTGCTCATTGACGCTATCAAGGTATCAATATAATTAATATTAATCGTTTCCCATGCGGTATCAATGGCTGCAATTAGTGCATTACGGTTTACTGGTATAAAATTTGGCCCTTGTTGTCTTCGGATAACAGCAAGTATTCGAGCCCAAACATTTTTGATAATGTTAAAATCTGGGCTTTTGCTGGCCAGGGTAACAGCTCCAAGTTATTTTCTCGTATCGAATTGCGCACAACCCGCAAAGTATGAATAGAGGCGTTGTCCTTTAACAACAAAAATACATTATGAAAATGTTAATTCAACAGATCCCGAACTATTTTTGGAGAAAGTATAGTGAAATAAGAATACTCACTTGTTGGAAAATATAATCTTCGTCTGGATAAAACACTTCGACTGAAGGTTTCATAACAGACTCCTGGATCCCGCGCGCTAACCCAACCCCACACATTCACAGAAAAATAACCACTTCGTTTTTTAGGACATATGTGATTATTTTCGTAACGAGTTCCTTCCATTCTAAAAACTTTTAGTGGTCCATCGTTGCGGCTATTGAACGTTTTTCGTCGCTAAAATCACTCGATTCCAAAAAGGTTCGTTCACATATCGCCTTGCAAATTCCAGACGACGTCTCATATTTCGTCACTGAGAACTTCTTTCGCAGCAGCATTATACTTCTTTATTCCCATCTCCTTTAATCTTTTTTGTGCAGTTATACGGCATCCGTGAAAATGTGTATCTGCTATAGCCCTGGAGTATGTAGCAAATGGTTGTTCTGTTACGTAATGAAACAACTCGAGATCTTGAGCACGTGTAGATACTTTAGGTCTACCACTTCCGATGGCTCTTTCAAAGTGTGTTCAAGATTCCATTTTACTCGGTAATGCCCTACGGTGCTTTTGGTATATCTAACATACGTGAAATTTCACGCACGCTACGGCCCGCCGCTAATTCCGAAACAATCCGCGCTTTCAAATCAGCACCGAGATGAGGTGGCATTTTCACAACACTTGAAATTTTAAACTAAAATGGAATTTACATTTCTTACTTTATTTATTGGTTCACACTACCCTTCTCAAACAGTAGGTAATTGTTTATTTATTACATACTTCTAATGACCAATGTAACAACCCTTAGAGCAATATGACTCAAAGGAAGTAAATTAAACAAGCAAGGATATTCTATTGTTATTGAAACTTATTCATAAAGTAAAAGCCATTTCCTTATAATGCTAATGGACAGGATTTTCTTTTAAGTATTAAGATTACAATAGAGGACTTATAAACTTTCGAAAATATCTAATTATAAATATTTACACTGCAATTGCGCTTTTCCTTAATAATTTCTTAGCAATAACATACACGTTCTTGGTTTTAAGTTGTCATAAATTTGATATGATATAAATTTGTGTTTCTAATATTACATCACAAACTAATCTTTATTCGCCAAAAATTGTTGCTTAAGTTGTAAAGCTTCGTACACACCTGAACAACAAACCGAGCAACAAACATAACAACGAACCGAAAGTCAAACAGAACGACAAACGATCTTTTATGATTTCCACAATCCGAACAACAAACGGAACGTTTGTGCTGTTCCATAATTATTTTCAGTAGTTTTCAGTTCATATATATTTATTATTGAGAAGAGAAAATTGCGGAAAACAAGAAGATAGTGCCAACCAAATTTTTACGCACAAAGAAGAGTAAAAATTATAATTTACTTCGCTTTTTTTTATTTTGGAAATTTCCGCCCAAATGATGCTAATAGGGACATCATTTTTTCTTGCATTCTTAAACACTGATTAATTTAAAACATTTTTCTTCTGTCAACTCCATAATATTACCTAAAACACAACAAACCCACAAAAGGGAGGACAAAAATAAATAATTTAATTCTCCCGCATAAGTTTGTTCGCCGTTTTGTTTAGATTCGTCCAAACCTGCAAACGCATTCGCGCGCATTTTCTTTGATGTCGGAGAAAAACCGACAAGTTGCGGGAACGCCGCAAACCGTTCGTGGAACAATCAGGACTTGCGAATCTGTTCTAAAATTCGTACGTAGCACCGTCCAAATTAATGTTCCGATTGCCGTTCGGTTCGTTGTTCTGTTTGTTCCTCGGTTTGTTGTTCAGGTGTGTACGAAGCTTTACAATAAGCATATTAATATGAACTATATCTTATGAAAGGAGAGTTATGTAACTATAATTAACGACTTAACGTTACGTTAGTAGATTCCATTTACTATTTACACATATTTTCTTGGAACATTCGATAATTAACTATCGGGATATGATGACCCTATACTTCGCAGGTTGTGCGCAACTGGATACAAGCAAATAACTTGGAGCTGTTACCCTGGCCAGCAAAAAGCCCAGATTTTAACATTATCGAAAATGTTTGGGCTCGAATACTTGCTGTTATCCGAAGACAACAAGGGCCAAATTTTATACCAGTAAACCGTAATGCACTAATTGCAGCCATTGATACCGCATGGGAAACGATTAATATTAATTATATTGATACCTTGATAGCGTCAATGAGCAGACGCCTCCAAGAATGTATCAATAATAATGGAGGTCACACCCATTATTGATTTCTTATATTTATTTATATAGTAATACCTTTATTTAAAAAAAAAATTTTCATTACAGAAAAAATGAAACGTCATAAAATATACATTTTGTAAGGACTAAATATTATGAATTGAGAGTTTAATGATTTTTTTTTAATAACTTACAATAATTAGTAGGTTAGATTTATTTAAAAATAAGTAATAATCAGTCAACCCAAATAACCATGTTTAGTTTTTGATTTAATTTAAAAGTTATTGCTTGTAGACGTTTTTAAATCAAAATTATTTCTAATTTTATTTTGTAAACATTTCCTAAACAAAATTTTGATTCGATAATTAATCGAGCTATGGTGTTTAATTAGCGATACCTTCAAATATATTCTTTAAAGAAAAAATTAAGTAAGCAACGTAAATTACCTATTTTCTAAAACGTGCTTAGTGTAATGATTCATTCTACAGTCCTTCTATAAGATAACCCCTGCTGAGACTACCTGCTGTTAGAATTGTAAATGATACCCTTAAGCCCGCTTCACAATGTGCAAACTTTTGTTTACAGAAATTGTGGTGTCCAAGTTTTAAATTTCATCAGTGTACATTATAAGAAATAATGATAAAATGGCTTGAAGCAAAAAAATTGATATGCTTATACAGAGTGCAGCAGATAAAGCGTTGTTAGATTTTGAACATTGATCTAATACTACTATCAATATCAAATTGTTAAATATTGCATCTTTATTCATTCTCGTTCTTCTAATTTCCCTAATCTATTTTAAAACAAAGATTTAGTGTCAACAAATGATCAAAGTGGAATTACCGGAAATCTACACGAGATAGGTGTAGGTAAACCTAATACAGATATACCGTGTGTCTCTGGCAAGACGCATCATAGGATTTTACTATAGAAAAAATTTGATTTGATCTACTAGTGCTATGAAAAGATTGTTGCATACCCTATACGTTACGGCATTTTGTTGAAGTTAGAAAGAGAGAACAAGTGTAGAATGTCTATTCTTCCTTCAAATGTAAATATTATTCTTTAAGTTTGTGAAAAGTAAGTATTTAATGTTTTGTGATTTTACAAAAATTCTAATCAATGTTCAGTTACTTTCATATTTTAATATAGCTATTGAAGCAAGCATAATGAAATACTTTTGCATAAAACCTGTTTGTACTAAATTTGAGTTTAAATGAGTCGTTTGTTTTCTTGTATTGTAGACTTGTGTGTAAACTATTAGACATAACACTTGCATCTTGCAAGAATATGCAGGTATTCTAAAATTTATTTTAAGTCAATACAGTTGTTATTATAGATAAGACAGATATTTTGATTAGTATGGATCGAGTAGTTTGTCTCTACCACAGGTCTCTACCGATAAACAGAAGTGGTGTTCTAAGGACTTTATTCGAAACCATAAAAGTAAAGTATAACCCAGAAGTGGAGGTGTTATACATTTTTAGCTTCTTAATTATAAACAATTTGAAACTCATGGGATTAATTAAGATTTTTAGAAAATGCCCGATTAAGGTTTTTGATGTTATGAATAATGAGAGCGTAAAGGTTTGTGCTTTAAATTATTTAATTTGCTATTTCTCTTTTAACTTTCTATTTCAAGTTTTACTAGAATCTAGGAGTCAACAAACAAGATAACAAGATTATTATTTTAAAACCATCCAAGAACAATTGTAAGAAATGTTGTAATTTCAAATACGGTTTTTTATTAAAATTGATTGTTGTTTTAAGTTTTAATTACATCGTATTAAAAATTCTTTTCTATAAATGTGTTAGTGGTATTACATGCAGAAGTGCTTGGCTTATAGCAACTAGTTAAAATGCTGTCGATTTACTGCTAAACAGTGCCCTAAATAGAAATTTCGTTGCACATTTGCAATCATATTTGCTGGTATATTGAAGCAAACTTCCACAATTTTATCTTTTAAAGACTCAATTGTGACGTGTGTTCTGTCGGTATAAACTTTTGAAGATATGTAAGGCCATAAAAAGAAGTCGTTGGGGGACAAGCCTGGTAATCTTGGTGGCCAAGTAACTTCCTCACCTCTTCCAATGCAGGTTCTAAGAAATGCTTCATTTAAAAGTTATTTTATTTGATTCTCATTATGTGTTGGACACCCATCATGCTGATACCGCAAATTACATTAAAATTGAACGTGGTGATGCAAATATTTTTAACAAAATTCATATCATTATTTTGTATCTTCATTAATGTTTCACAAAATTTTTGCCTTTTGTCAGCATCGGTTTATGCTTTTTAAAATTTTATGAACTCGACACCTGTTCACACCACAGTCGATACTTAGTTATTGAATGCTAATATTAGGGTTAAGTTACACAGCACCGAGTACATTGATTTCTTCATCATTGCCCATCTTCTGGTTTTGTTGAACCTGCTTCGGACGCTTGAGTACACTGCGGTTTCTCTGCCGATCCGGAAAAAGTGCAGCAAACAAAGCAGAAGTGTTTCTATAGTTTTCAGCTTTGTATACCCCCTTAACCATTTGTACTTTCTTTGGGATTGTATACACACCCATTTTCAGAAATTAAATTAAAGAATATTACAATAAGGAACACGCAATAACAATTAATTGTAACGTATACGCCAATACGAAAATTTTACTAGTCTTAGTGGATCAATTCAATTTTTTTCTATAGTAAAATTCCTATGTTGCGTCTTGCCAGAGACACACGGTATAGTGTATAATGTATACTTATAAAATAATAAATCATATACAGGGTGTTCCATTTCAATAAAAATAGTTATGTGACTTTCTAATATGACGACATTATTTTGATTTCTAGAACACCCTGTATAATAAAATCACAATTTAGCATTTACAAACAAGTTATGTTGTGTACAGTTTCTTAAATATGTAATTTATTATCCAAATCTCATTAGAAGATATTCCACTTTTTCGATATAGGAAAAAAGTGTAGTTTAGATTTAAAAAATTATAACTCAAAACCTGTTTAAGATAAATATAGAAAATTATTAACAAAATTTGTTTAGAATAACTTAAACATTCATAAAATTAAAATAAATATACAGGATGTCTTATTTAAAATATCAAATTTACAATACGTTTCCTGTATAACCGGAAGTGGAAAGAGGATGCTAATTTTTAAATAAATAATTCACTATTAAAGGAAAGGAACACCAACTGCAGCGTCTATTTTGCAGTTTTTGGTGTTTTTCTGTTGGTTAAATAGTTTACCCTTTAAAACCCTTCTATTTAATTGTCAATTTTCAGCTACGCTGAGTTATGGAAATTCATCTATTCAACGAATTATCTGCTGCACCCTGTATTTATTCGACTAATTTTAGTGGGTACTGTTTTCCTTTTTTCCAAATAAAGCTCAAATTTAGAATACAATATAATTTTCTTAAAATAGAATTGCTAATTTGCATATCAAATGCTCTTTATGTTTGTAAGAAACTTTAAAATTCGTGTAGGTACACATGTGATCAAGCTTAATGCTTGACATCACATAATTTAAGTTTTACTTACTTTAACGACTCTATTTTGATGTAGATGAGATATATCCAAACCGAGAAATAAAGTAAATATTTTGTTTATTTAAATAATTTTAAATATTTGCATACAACTACTGTAAAATAGAAAACTAATGAATTAGAAGTTTATTAAGGTTTACTGTCAGTCAGTGAGTTTGTTTAGGACTTTGAGCGTGAGCTTTACGAGATTATTAAATACCACCGGCTTAAAGTATTTGATAGTGGAAGTTGTTTACCTAATGAGTTTGAGTACCTTCAGATCGAGTACAAAGAATTATTGTGAATTTTCAGTAGTAGTATGTTTTTTTTTGTATATTAATGGAGATTAATTTATTATCTTGGATCACAATCCATAAATTCAATTAAATTTAGGCATGTTTGCTTAAGCTTTGTTAATCTTGTAACACTACTTTGTGTATCATTTCTAATTAATTACGTGTAAAATTACACCTTAAATATACTTTAGTTAATTGCGACTTTTTCATAACACTAACGCAATAATTTTTTAATAAATTTTTACAATAAGTGGTATTGGGAAAGCACACGCTGTTTTAATATTTGTTCCGATAAAATTTATTGGCAATTACTTTGTTAGAAATTTTATTTGTTTTTTTGGTTATTTTGATTGGTTACTTTCTTAATTTCCTTTAAAAATACGATTTAATTTGAAATATATTATAAATGGTAAAAATGCAAATTCTGCACCAAATTTTAGTTACATAACTGTTTTTTATATCACATGATATGTGGGAATTGAATTTTTTTGAGACATTTATTGTTATATATGATTTTCTTTCAAGCGTTGCAACTCTCAACTTACTATGTAAAAGAGATGGGAGACAGCATGATTTGAATATGTCTGTATCGTAATTATTTATACAGAGTTTTCCGAAAATACGTGTATACCGTAGGATATTCTGTGTCTGAAAATGAGTGTGTAGTCACTAGGGGGCAACAAATTCAATATTGGTCAGTTTTTGATCATGAACTATTATCATCAATCTAAGTTCACACTAAAAGTACTGAAATGATCTAGTTTTTTACTCTCTACAATTTATATGCATACTAGCTGCCCCGCCGCGCTTTGCTACGGCAAATTAAAGAATTGTTAGCAGTACATTTCGACCTCCTTAGAAACATGCACACCACTGTGCGACGAAAAACGCCTAAAAAGTGGTAAATTTCGAGTTTTTGTTGTATTTCAACAATTTTATAACATTTTCATAGTTGTTCACCTTTGAAACCGGTAAAATTACATAATGTTATAATATTTACAGAATACTATAATATATCTAAGTTAAGTAAACAATACTATTGTTTCTTCTTATTTACACCGGTTGGCAAGATATCCATAGAACGCTTTCGGGAGACTCGTCAGTAACGTTGGCGTGGCTTGGGTAGGAAGCGCTCCCATTGACCAGAGCTTGTGGGCCGGCTGTTAGTATGCGGACCGTGGGCCAAACACTGGTAGAATATTCTTTTCTATCTCATATGTTATTTACATTTGAATGATTATGATATCAATTGGTGGGGATAACTAATCAATTATCACTTACACAGTTATCGACCGAGGTTGAAAATTCATAAATTATTAATATTTATAAACAATTCTACTTATGAGCATAAAAAATAGATAAAAACCTATTCTCAGACCTACCGAATATATATACAAAACTTTATTAAAATCGGTTGAGCCGTTTTAAAGCAGTTCGAAGACAAACACTGTGACAAGAAAATTATATATATATAGATACTATTTTTTAATTTTGGAAGTATTTAGGTGTTTTAGGAGATGTGGAAGATGTACAATAAAATATTTTTGATAAAAACTTTGGTTAGTAACTCGGCTTCAGTGTTTCTCGCTCTAGAATTTCTTTATATTTCATTGGCGCCTTCTCCCTCAACTGTGGATGTTTATGATTTTACTAATTGCGTACTTTAGTTAAAAATAAACCACATGTCTTGGTGCAAAATAAAAACAAATATTCTAATAGAGTAGTAAAAAAAGGTACATCTTCCTGATTAGATTATATTTAAACATTTTTTTACCCAGGTTTCGATGCCTCAAAGCATCATTTTCAAAAGGATATCTTATGACCTAAATTATGTTAAACATGTCTGTCTTAAAAAATAAGTACAATTTGAGGTTAAGTAGGTACACTCAGGTGCAACTTACCAAAAAGTTTGGAGCAAAATTATAATTACAATTAATTATGTCTTTGCCCCAAATTTTTTTGTTATGTTGTACCTGACTGTACCTACTTAGCCTTAAATTATACAAATTTTTTTGAAAATGGTCGAAACTCGGGTAAAAACAAATTTTTAAATGTAATCTAATAAGGAAGGTGTACCTTTTTTTACTACTCAATCACAATTTCCTTATGCACTGACTTTTACATTATTATTAAAGGTTCTAATAGATTTAATTTTTGATAGTTGCTGTTGCCAGAAATTACGGAAAAAACTTCTACACTCTTTTGAAGAAGAAAGGATTTAAAGATGCAAAAAAACTATAAGTTCCTAGTTTTAAGCGACGTTTCGCTTCCTTGATTTCTATTTTCTAAAGTACGTTGTTTACACTTGTTTGTCGGTGTTTTTTATACATCCATTAAATAAATTAAATTTTTTTGTATTGTGTGATACCTGCCGTAATAATTGCTTTTGTTCTTTTATATGATATGAATGCCATCTACGCATTTCTAGCACTGGCCAGAAGAAACTCCCACTAATCAAGGGAGCGAAACGTCGCCTAAAACTAAAAACTTGTATTTTTTTGCATCTTTAAATTCTTCCTTCTTCAAAAAGAGTCTAGAAGTTTTTTCTCCTAATATTTGGCAACACCATTAAGTACCCAGAAGGTTATTAAGAGTACCAATTAATTTTTGATCTCTTAGCGGACCTTTGGCTGGGGGCATCTTTGAAGACAATACGTTGCTGTGAGTGCCACTAGTCAACGGATGTCTTTAATGATGTCCTCTCATGACTCTTGGTCTCGAGTAAACTATTTCGGTTCCTCTAGGTTTAGTCTTTGGTTTCTGAGACCGTTTTCGACTTGGTTTATCTAGATCTTTTTAGTGCTGACTATTAGACCTTCCTTTGTGGCAGACTTTGTATAGTAGATGGATTTCTTCACTGATAGTTGGTTAATCATTGCAGCGGTTATTTTGGATTCGATGTGCAGGCAGATACATAGTATCCGCCGCATCTGGAAGATTTTCAATTTGGTTTCCTCGGTCTTTAGCAAAGTTTAAGCCTTGGATCCGTAGAGCGGGACAGCGATGATTTGTGATCTAAACATGCGCATTTTCGTGTGCACGGAGATATTTGACCAGCTGAGAGAGTCAAAAACATTGGTAGTGAGGCCGACTTTACTGGGCACTTCTGCTAATGTACTGCTACTATAGAACCAAGATATTTGAATTCTGGGCCTGCTCAATTTGACTACCGTTTAAGTATACAGCTGCTATTGAACTATCTGTGGTGGTGGTCTTGGTTTTGTCCATGTTGAATTTGAGGCTATACGACTCAGTAGCCTATGAAATGTCGTACAAGATGTCAATGCCCTTAGATTGGGTCTCTACCTAGAAAACGTATATTGAATAATGAGGGAAAAATGGCATAGCCTTATCGCACTCCAGTTTATATAGGAAATTGCTCTGAGACGTTCATTTTTATGCGCACCCCGCTTATTGAGTCTTTGTGTAGGTGGCTTGGAGTAGGCATCCCTTTCGTGGATTTGAAATTCCAACTAATTATTTAATACACAATTTCACTTAAAGAAGGTTTCGATAAATGTATAGGATTTTCCTATTTTAATTTGGATCTGGAACTACTTAATTTTTGAATAAATTGGCAAAATTGAAGTTAAATGTTAGAATGGAGTGAACTCTTTCACCTTCTTGGCGTGATACGAATGCAGTAATTATACTGTTCAAAAATGTGAGACGATGCTTTTTTTTTTATATTGTAAATGTTGGGTATTTATTTACTGAAATGAAAATGTTTTTTTAAGTTCAGACCACGTCAAAATCGTAACCGTACCACATTTTATTATTATTGTCAAATGATAAATTTTTGGAAATTCTTTATTGATTGCTAATGCTACTCTCTAATTCAATAGGAAACTTGGATAATATGTTATTATCATCCAATATTCCAAAATCTTCAATGTTGTGACTCGATTTCAAACCTTTATCTTTGTCAATTTCTATCGGTAATCTCACTCGTGGCGATTGAAATGGTTAGGAAACAAAAACACATTGTTATTGAGGATTGTCGTGATCTGTACAAATATCAGTGGCTGGAGTCATGATTTTTCTTAAATTGGCTTAACAAGTTCACCAAAAATTATATTAGGTAGCATCACAGATAAATATATCTTACAGATAGTCCATGCAATAGGACATATTGGCAGTTAGCACAGATACACAAATTAACGTTTCCTTTAAAATATGTAGTGTGTCAAGTATTGATAATAATAGATACCGCTGTAGGTAAAATAATTGTGAATAGCAAAACGCACAAAGTTAGTGCATCATACTTTGACACTACTGCATTACAGAGGGTACTGTTGTAAAAGCAATGTTATCTTTATGAAAGCACAAATAACTACAGGTATATTTATTTGTCATGAATTATACAGCGTTGATTGAAGTTTCTTCAAATGTTTGCTGTTGTTTTCGTTCATGGAAAATTTACATAGTTTTTATGATTTTTTATGATTTTTTTTAATCAATAATTTAATACAATTTTACATTTACTTTTGTATTTATAGATTACATATGTAACGGCGAGTAAATCGCCCACTAAATTTTAAATCAACCTTCGGGGATATTTCCAGTTACGCGACTCTTATTTCTTATCGCAATTCTTTGCAGGTGTTTCGAATCTAAACACAGTACAACCATTGTTTATAAAAGCATTAGTACAACTTAAAATCTCGACCAATACTTTTTTGTACTATAATAATAATAAAGTGATCATGACAATTATTCTAAAATTAATTAAAACTATCTAATATTAGTTTAATACATAATAATAAGAAATGCTTATTGACATGAAAACAATAATAAATTTGAAATTAGAGATTTAAACACATAAATAAGGCAAACGATAATAATTTTGATATAAATAATTTCACAAAGAAAAATTTTTAATAAATCAATTAATTTAATATTGGTATAAAATTAGGAAGAATTTAATATAAGCCTCATGAAGTCAGTTTGATGTCTTAATAACAAATCAGGGTTAGCTGTTCTAATATAAACAAATTCTTAAATATATAAGATAAACTTGTTTGAATAATTGTAATTAAATTGTATGAATTAATTCTTTATGTTCTAAGAATTGATTGTTAAATGATACCTACCTAAGTGCTTACCAATAGAAGAACTAATACCACAGCTAAAAGATATATTTATCTGTGCTAATACTAAATAATTTTAATTAAATTCAAAATAATTTTTATGATTACTGTTTTATAATTATCTATTACAGGGTGTATTATGACGAGATTCCATTAGGAGTTTATGGAGTAGTATCCGAATTCAATTCTAAAAATTCACTAGGTTTCGGTACAGGATTTAACTGAAAAAATGCTGTACCGAAGTAACCACTAACTTATTTTTTGAAATAAGACCTCCTAAATATTATTATATTTTCAAATTCTGCGTTCAATTTTAAGTTGACTATATGTATCATTTGTTATACCTATCATTAGCCATTTTCGAATTAATCATGTTTTTGAAAAAAAATTGACATATGAACTACACTTTTCATACCAATGTTACTTGAAGCCGTTCGAGAAACAAATTAGATGCGTGATTTATTTGAGCAAATATTCCTTAGATATAAATTGCAACAGTCATACTGCTCTACTATACAGAGTGTTCAAATTCGTGTACGATTTTTCGAATGATGAAGGGTTAAAAATTGATTTTTTAAATAGAATGCCTTACTTTTCATTACATAATGTAATGAAACATAAGGTGTTCTATTTGAAAAAATTAATTGATTTTTTTATTTGAAAAATCATACACGAATTTTGAACAATCTTTATATCAGGGCAGCATGACTGTACTAATTTATATCCAAAGAACTTTTCTCCAATTAATCACTTATCTAATTTGTTTGAGTTCTCGAACGGCTTCATATCACGTTGGATTGAAAATGTGGTTCATGTCAGTTTTTTCAAAAACATAAATAATTCGGAAACGGCTAAAGATAGGTATAGAGACTAATGCATGAAGTCAACTTAAAATTGAACGTAGAATTTGGTAATATAAAGATATACAGGGTGTTCTATTTAAAAAAGGTGATGGTTACTTGTGGTACAACCTAAAGCGCAAACAAGAAGCCAATTTTTTTTTCAGATAGAGCTTATGTCGAAACCTAGTGAAGAAAATTTTCAAAATTAAATTCAGACTTCCCCATAAACTTTTAATGGAAACTCGTCAGATACACCCTGTGCAGTTGCTACTAGTGAATTTATTAAAATAAAGATATTGGTCCATATCTTAAGTTGTCTAATTGATATTATCATCGAGTTTTTTTTATGTTTTATTTTATAAATATAAATACTACTAGAAATAAAAATCAACGTAGTGGAAGAAGTATAGCATCCAGAAATTAATTTTCAGTGCCCCAATGAAAAAAATGTAATTGTGTTATTTAACCGTGCAGATATTTGTTTTGCAAACCTAGGAGTAACAATTCTGATTCAAGATTTAAAAACAGCATTGGACGTTGTTCTCTATCTTAACGACAACCTAAAAACCTTCAAATTTTATATAGAAATGAACGTTAAATAACATTTTTATACATGACAATACAGCTAAGCATAATTTTATTTAATTTAAAAATTTATTTTTGCATACTGTATGAAAGTTACAGTTTTTTATACGATAAATCATAATGAAAGTGATACTTTGTTTTCACTTTTTTTACACTTTTAAGATTACTTATCTAGTAGTAGGTATAGCTTTTATCACTTGTACAAATAACCTACGAAAAAGGGTCTAAACAGCTTCACAGAAAGAGTTCTGCTAGCTTATTTTGAAATGAAATCCAAAACGCGTAAGTTGTCAATTCTTTGGTAAATATATTCAAAATTGAAGAGCACCGTAACGGTAAGCAACGATTTCGACATCAGTAAATACTTGAAACTCATTGCGTATTTAAACAATAAATCAACCAGATATATAAAATCTAAAACGTTTTTTCGGAAAGAAATCTATTTGGGGTTGTTGGATGGCGGAGCTTATAAATCTACCAACTTTCAAATTGAAGTCTTTTGGCAGTTATGGAAGGAACAGATGGACAAATAAGCTCATAGAATTACGATTCTCTTCCTCAAATTTGGTTTTTTCAACTTTTCGAACATTTCCAAGCGATTTAGCAATTAAAAACTTTTCAAAACTGTTCATTAACACAATAGTTTCCGGCGTATATGATGTAGAAGTATACATATACATACAAAAAAAGAACGGAACAAATATATAAAGAATACAGTTTTAAATTAAAAATAAGTAACACATAATCTAAATAAGTCAATATATTACAAAAATATTTTAAATATACTAAATTATTATTTTTTTAAATTGTAGACTAATTTTGAAAGGGTAGAAATAATTAATAAAATATTACCATACAAAATAGTCAAAAAGTTTATGACAATAGCCAGATCCCGATAGTTATAAATTTATTCAAACAAAAAATGAGAACTATAACTACAAAAAGCTAATTTAAGTCCAGTGATACAGTCTCTCACTGTAGTGAATTTAACCAACGATTCAGGGTTGTCTAGATTAGGCCCATTTCTAAATGGGGTTGGTTACTAGTGAAAACATAGTCATCTTTACTGAAATTACTTATAGGATTGTTTATATCACAATTCAACATTTTCTACCGTAGGATTAGGTTTAACGAAAGACTAAAATCATCATCTTTTTGTGTTTTAATAAATTTGTGCGGTGCGTCCATAGCTATCCCTGATTAAATATTCAGTTTAACGCCGTTTTGATATGTTTTATATATGTACACCCCAACTATTTTACATACCGGAATATACTCGGAGATATAAATTGGCCAATACATATGCCACTAGCGTTCAAACTATTAAAACAATGAAACATAATAAACTAATGATACTAAGAATTTCTTACTTATTTCTTAGAATTTTTAATTTAGAATGCGATTTTACTTCATCTACCTTGTAACTACTTCTCCATTTACATTCTTTGAAAAATCTTACTTTTATTAACATGTCTAATAAATAATTTTTATGAAGAGAGCAGTAGTCTAGGTTATGTAAAATATCGGTGATATGTTTCTTCTGAATCTTTTTAATAATAAATGTTTTTAAAAGCAGTCTATCTGGATTTTTGTTGAAAATATCATTAAATACATCTAAACTTTTTCTACAAATTGTATTAAAGAGTCACTAGGCTTACGTAACCCAACCGATGTCGGAAATAAATTATCATAAGTTCTATTTATTATCAGTAATTCCTTTTTATTGTTTAATTTGCTATTTCTCACCAAGACTTTTTCACAGTTGTCACATTTAAACTTATCAAGACAACGTTTTGCTAGATATCCATCAAAGTATGGTGTTGCACAATCTTCAAGTTTAATTTTTTGCCTTCTTGTACTCGTAGTTGATGGTGATGAAGTTGATGAAGAAGAACTTGAACCACGATCACATATTTCCGATAAAACTTCAATTTCTTCCTGGTTAGGTGCCTCTGTTGGAACATCGGTCAATAGGAGTTGATCATCATCAACTTCACAATTTGCAACTTCGCTTGGAATCCATAAACTTGATATTGCGTTAATGCGGAAGCTTGTTCTTAACGTCCTAACTGTAGGATTTCTATTAAAACCACCAAGTTGTCTAAAGACAGAAAATAAATTTTCTAACGCATCTTGATTAAGTCTGGCAGTTAAAATGAACGTATTGTTTAATTTCACTTCTTCTTGAAGTAGCAATACAAATGCATTGATAGTTTGAATAATGCCATCAAAACAAGGAGGTCTAGAAACAATTCCTTTCTTGTCATTTTTTTAAATTTTGTACATAACAGATTTTTCATCTCTTAACCATTTTGATTTTTTTCGATGTTGGAGTTGCATTCTTACAAGAGCACGTCGTTGTGGAAACGGAATGTTATTAATAAAGCTAATATCATTAAAATGGGTAATTGCTTTCATTTTTAATGTCTTTTTTTTAATTTGGAAATTTGTGAGTTTTTGGTTTTTATCATTTTGTTTTTAGTTTCTAATAAACTTCTTAATTTTTTTTCCTCGGAGAATCAATCTCGGATCCAAATAGTTTTCTTTTATTATGCCTTAATGATGATAATGGTAACGATGCTACATCAATTAAAAAGTCTTAGGTTTGTGGACTAACCGTAGGAGTTTCATTATCGTTTGAATTTTTTAAATTCTGGTTGCGATTGAGAGGAATAGATAAAGTTGGAAAAATTGGTGTGTAAACTTTCTTAGGGGTCAGGACTTTTAAAACTTCAGGTGAAGATTCAGATGATACATATTGGGATTTGTACGATAATGGCACGGAAGATTTCAGCAAACGTTTCTTGTCAGGTTTTGTGAATGATTCAGTTGTAAAGTGACATTCACAAACATAACGATTGGGATCTAAAGTTGCAAGTCTTGCGTTTCCTGAAAATCATATTTTTTTAAAATATACAATTGTGCACCAAAAGAACGTACATCGTTTAATATTGTTTCGTCACATTTGTTACCGAATGTTCTCGCTTTGTACTACATTGTTCCATAGTAACACTGTTTTAACTCAAATAGTTTTCGAATAAAGCAGAAAACTACTTTTTCAACTGGGACCCATTTTTTCAAAAATCTAACATTTCGATACTGTTCTACATTTTTCTAAACATTGTTCCAAAAAAACAAATCCGTACCTTAAATTATGGCCCACAAATGAAAAAAAAACAATGTTTAAGTTTGCACCCTTATTTTAAATATGGGCAATCCCGATACTGCTCTACATTGTCTTAGTTTTTACTAAATATTTTTCCAGAAAAACAAATCCGTAACTCAAATTATTATATTAAAAACAATTTTAAATTTGGAAATTTTTGATACTGTTCTACAATGTTGCAGTCGTTTTAAACATTGTTGTGTAGCTCAATTTATGGGTTCACCATTTTTTCGAAATCTCAAGTTTTTTTATGTAAGTACTTGTTAATTCTAATTTGTTAAAAAAAATAATCGTACGACTTTTGATATTGAAATCGTCGGTACTTCTGGGCTTATAACGAGTGGATTTTTAAAGTCCGTCATCAACAACAATTGTAGGGCGGTGGTAAGTTTATTTGTGCTAGCACAAAATATCAACCTCGACGCCGGATTTTAAAAAATGCTCATTTCCTACTCTTGAACAATAATGTGAAATAAAAATAAGCTTTTTCAAAATGATTGATGGTGCACTCTACAGATAAAACCTAATTTAACATATACACAAATAAGAATTTACTACACATCCGAATTAGTGATCCATTTTTGATAATTTGTTGTTGGAAATCGGTAAAGTTTTAAATCGGGATGACTTCTAGCTGATTTTCGACAGTTAATATATTGGCACATATTTCCACTTGCAGAAGTCATGATAAAAATGTTCACTAGCTGACTTCCTATTTCAAAAATGATATTTCGTAATAACACTGGGAATAATTAATTTATAGACAATCATTGTACACGGTGAACTATCACTACATTCACTCAGGTGAAAATATTAGATGTCACTAAAAAATATTTACTTCCAGATTTATACATATATGTAAGGGTTTATTAAACCTTCGTGTTCGGTATTTTCATTCAATCGTATCAGTTACCATAAAGTCTGCCGTAATTCTTTACAGGTGTCTCGGCATATTTAAAGTGTTTATTTAACTTATTCAATTAACTTCTGTCGTATAAATTTAAACAGTAATCAATTAATTTCATTATCTTTGGTTTTTGTTTTAGTTTGTAAATATTATAATGAAAGTTTAGAATGAAATTTTTTTTAAGTATAGATACTATAATGAAAAAATTATGTAATTTTATTGTCATTTTCTGGGGTGCGGATAAATGTTGAAAACAGCAATAGGTGTTAGTTTCTTTTATTGACAACCTTTAAAAATACTCGGAATTTATGCAGAACTTTGAGTAATATTTTTATCCGGAACGTTCACTTTTTTGTAATTAAACTTTACTTAAAAGGTAAAGGGACAATATTTGTAAAATAATTAGGTTGTATTTTAATTTACTGTAACGCTTTAAAAATTTTATTATATTGTATCTACAATGCTAGAAGCTGTTCAATTGTAATTGAATTCGTATGTATTGCATTTATTGTCTTCTTTAATAATTTATTGATAACTTCGAATTGTGGCGATAATTTGTTTTTGATAATTTTTGTTATTTCTCAATCACTGAACAAAATCAATTCTTGGTCTTTGTTCAAAACCTTGAGCAACGCCTCGAACTTTCCTTCTTTGTAATGTTCCGTCACAATCGTCGGGTCAACAAGTTATTAAAGATTATTTGTATCACAAGTTCGGACACAGCATATTTGCAAGGATGGACTGGATGTCTGACTAAGAGAGATATAACCCGCTGTATATCAGAAACTATTTACCGTACAACTTAGGGAAAAAACAAAATTGTTTAAAATTATTTTCAAGTTTTGTACTACACATATAGAGAGCGTAGTTCACAATAATAACACAAAAAAACATTATTCTTTCCTCACACCTACCAGTTATTTTATAAGGCAGAGGAAACAGACGTAAAATAATCTGAAGATTACGAATATTTAAATTTTGTTTACTGTGCATTTATTATAGAAAAATTATGTTTTTGTGCTTTTATTTTAAGGCTCGCATATACCGAATTGATCTGAGAATGTACGATTAATCATAGACAAAACAATAATAAACGGTACGAAATTATCCATGAGAAGTGACATGAGAATCACTACAAATTATTCTTAAAAAATCAGCATGAAAATTGTGACACGAGTCGTAGGCAAGAGCAACAACTTTCAAGCTCGGACTTAAAAATGTTACTTTACACCCTTGGTACATAAACAACTATTAAATCATAGTAACAGCAATAACTTGTTTATTTTAAGTTTTTTGGGCGAAAGAAAATTAGTATACCTTATTTAATCACCGCTGCAAACAAAGATGATATTAAAAAAATCCATTTCTGAAGTCTATGAATGAATAAACAAAATCTGAATTTTAATACCAAAGTTTTTTATGAAATATAACTCTTTACTTTCTTCTCAGTTTTACATATTTATTGATGCAACTTAGGTTATAAAAATCTGAAAGACGTCGAATCTCATATAGTTTTCTTAAATTAGATTTATATTGTTTAGGTATCTATTAGAACTTTTTTATATCTACATGTTTCTGGGGCTTTGTTCTTGATTTGTTATTTTAATCTGAATGGAAAATGTGTTATTATAAAAACAGTTTTCTTAACAAAATTCATCGTGTAAATAGTTTACAATTATTTTATTAAATGTCTTGTAGGATTAACTCCGTTTTATTAAAATCTACAAAATTCATGTAGTTTTAATAATAGATTGCTTTTATTCTTTTAGTTTATTTTCTTGTCTCTACAGTAAGTACTTTTCATATTACGTTTGATTACGTGTCAAGATGTTTATCTGGAATTCGTTTAATGTGAAAGGTTCTGCAATGCGGTAAACTTTAAATTTAATTTAGCAGAAAATAAAATTGTAGGTAACTATTGTTATTGAAATTTTCATACGTCGGTCATTTTTTTGTTTAATTTTTTTTCAACGAACCACATGTATTGATGCAAGCCGAGAATTATATTTTTAAGTGAGTGAGCAACTGTTGTTTAACAAGATGATGATTAGAAAGCTTTTCTTTTGAAACTCTTTTTAAAAGCTTCTTAAGAAAACTTTCACGTCACTTACCTTTTTGTATTAAAATAAAAGCAAACGTCAAGTACAATTTTGACCACTTATTTTTTATCTTTTAATTTCGTTATAAGAATTTTTTTGAAATTAATTAATTTTTAGTTGAAATTTTTGTTGAATAAATCTTGCATGGAAACATTTTAAATTATTGTAAATTTTTTAAAATTAAAATTCTCGTTATGATACAATATAGGGTATTTGAGGGTACTATTTTGTCTATTTACCGTAGTCGTTATAGAACTGTTCAAGAATGTTTATCGGACGACACTCTACAGGTCTACACCGGTTCAAAATTGAAACGATTCTAAACACATTTTTGAAATTTGTAACGGTTGTAGTTCACAAATAATAATAAAAGAAGCGACGGCTCTAGCGATACAAAATTCATGAAAGATCCCGTATTTGCAAGAGTTAGCAAAGCAGTGTCCGGCTTAGTCGGTGAGTTGGGGAGATCCTTGAGGAACTGAAAGAAATAAACTGCTGCCTAACGAGGCGTCACCTGTTGGGTAATAGAAAGAAATAAAACCGACCAACAGGAATTTAACAGGTTTTACTTAAGGTTTAATACGTTAAAACGAACACAAATCAGAGAGACAAATACTCATGTAAATATAGCAAATAAATCTTAAAATACTAGGAAAATATGTGAGAAGTAAGAAATTTTGTAGCATAAAACTTACGGGCCTTAGCAACAACAAATTAATTAAAGCTCGCAACCAAATATGTCAAAATTCAATTAAACTTTTGTTTGTTACACCTTAAATTAAAGTTAGCGTTCCAATTGAGGATTGGTGATTAAGGAAACTCGACGTTCACACGTCACTTACACACGGTGACTTAAAAACTAAACTTAAACTCGGACTGACAAACGTCGGTGGATGGAGTCTATCCCGAATAAAAATTTGCTTATATACTAGGGATTCAAACCGCATGCAAAGGTTTCTTAAACAATAAACTTAGCTGTGTACTGAGGCATGCAGTTCCGATAAGGAAGATTCTTGCTAACGACAGCAGTTGACAGCTTTAGAAGATCGGTAGCCACAGGATTTCTCTTACTAGAGCTAAACGACAATGCTCGACAAGCAGATATGCTCTCTCGAAGTAGCAGGCACGCCGCGTGAACAACCCTCAGCCGGTGGAGTTCATCGGCCGTTGACAGCTTCAATGTAGACAGAAGTAGAGTATGAGGTCAAGACACGTGCTAAAATATACGTTGTAATTAGAACACAACCACGATACAACAAAAGAAATGGAAAAAGAAGTAACTTACGGCGAATGCAGTCAGATTTATATTTACACACCAATTTAACTTGGAATTAATAAAGCCACATTAATACTTTACGTGTAAACTTTTAGCTTTACAAAGCACGCCGAAAACGCCTAATAGAAGGAAATCACAAAATGTCAGCTCGTCGTCTCGATAAATTTTGTGAATTAACGGATCCACTAATGGGAAAAATCGTAGCGTGTGCGGCAAATTCGACTTTCGTTGTAACGTGCAACTCCCGACAACCGTTATTCAGAAGGCTTACGACATACATTCTAGTTCGAGCAATTTGAACCAAAACAAATTAAATATCTACAATTTTAGTTATATTCAGTTATTTACTTGCAACTAACAGAAGAATTTAAACTAATTGGAAAATATTGTATAACACTTTTGCTGCTACCCGATTAAAATTTAGCAGTTTATGAATAGAAATAGACTTCGATATTAGGTATATCTGTCCCTTTATCGGCTAAAGGTCGATTTACATCAAACGAACCAAGAACATTATTTCTTGATCTTTTAGTGTAATCGAAAGTTCGTTTTCAGCGTTTACACCAAAATATCAACGAGCTAGAATGAGAACCAAGAACTAGAATTCTTCCACTAGATGTTTATATCGGCCGAACGAATGTTCTTTGTTCATTCGTTCTGCTGCATTTACTGTTTTGTCGCAAAAACTAAAAAATAAAAGAAGGAAGAGACGTTGGTGGGTTACAAATTTAATGCAACGAAGGATACTGTACAATGTATGATATGCAAAAACAGGAAGAAAGTGGGTAATTTCAAAATTTTTGTAAAATGGCGCCAGAGGATTTTGACCATTTACTATCTCTGATGAGCGACAAAATTCGGAAACCAAGTACAAATTTTAGGGACTAGATTCCTGCATATAACAAGCTAGCAGTGACTTTAAGATTTTTGGTAACTGGAGATTCCTATAAAAGTACATCAGATTTTTAGTAAAATGTCTAAATCTACAATATCTAATGCTATATCTGAAGTATGTGCTGCGATAAATGAAGCATTGCAAGACTATGCTAAGATAAGTCAACGAAATTATACTTACCATTTTTATACATACGTAGGAATGTATTATTATTAATTCCTCCTTTGGATTTATCAAAACCAAAGGAGGGTTGATCAGAGACACACCATGATCCGAAGACATGACTGTCCACACTTCATCGCAAACATTGTCACACACAAGACAGGTGATGATTCCATCGCCGTGCTAGATGGTTTTCCACCTTGACTCAGTTAGCAATCAGTTTCGCAGCAGATGTTGATTCTGTTACTCACGGCAGAGACTCGAACGGTGAAAGTAAATATATAAACTATCCCGAATGTGTAATTGTTAGCTTGTGTTTATAGTATTTTGTGAACTGTTTTCTATCTGGTTAGGAGGTAATGATCGATCTGTGATTACAGAATGCAGTAATATATTTTGTAAACTGTCAGGGTAAGACATTGGAGTTGATGCAAAATTTGACTCAAAATCAAATTTCCCCAAATCAGCGTCGAACACTATATTATTTATATAATGTTCAACATATGCTTTCGTCCATTTTGAATATTTACGGTGTTTTAAACTTACAAGGCTACCAAAAGCTTTACTGTTGTCCTTTTTCTTTGATTCATATATATCTTTTAAAATACGGTAGGCGTAGGCTACTCGTTGGTCTTCTGGTTTAGATTTTTTGTTGTGTGGCCAGAACCCAGGGAAGTTGAAGGTTGCGATTGTGTTGTGGTGTGTCCTGATCCCACTGAAGCTGCAGGCTGTGGATGTGTTGTTGAATCTGACTGTGTACCTCCATGAGGGCCCACTACCGCAGATTCTTGTTTATTTTGCTCATTCTCCTGCTTATCAGCCTATGTAAAAGAACAGTAAATATAGACCGTAAAGTAAGTTTTTATTAATTTTAGACATCATCAACAGAAGAAGGATGGCTACCAATCGCGCAGCAATTCAATGAGAAGTGGAATTTCCCAAACTGTGTCGGTGCTGTAGATGGGAAGCACTTGCATCATACAAGCACCTATTAATAGCAAAAGCAACTTTTTTAATGTGTGGTATTAATGGCCATTGTAGACGCTAACTACAATTTTATATTCGCCGATGTTGGTTGTCAGGGCAGAATATCAGAAACTACAAAATAATGAATTAAATTTGCCTAATGACCAAAGTCTTCCAGGAAGACAACAGAATGTGCTATTCGTATTTGTAACAGATTATGCATTCCTATTACAACGACACATCATAAAGCCGTATCCTGGTTCTCACGCCAGGGGATCTGAAAAACGAATTTACAACTACCGTTTGTCTAGAGCAAGGGTAGAAAATATGTTTGGCAAACTTTCAGCAGTTTTTTGTGTATTGCGAAAACCTACCGAATAAAGCATCTCTCATCGTTATGACCTGCGTATACCTAAATAATTATTTAATGAAAAGGAAAGCTATATAATTCACCGGGCATGATGGACGGAACAATTGAAGATTTCGTCGTTATTCCTGGCCATTTGAGAAATGTAGATCGTTTACCATCATTTCTTCTGTTACCCAACACTGGACAAAGACACAGTTTACAATGTGAAAATATACGGAAAGAATTTTTAGACTATTTTAATTTGACTGATATTTTGCCATGGAAAAACAATATTGTATAATTGCATATCTAAATTCAATGTACACCTTTTTCGAAATGATTGTAAATAGCGCTACCATTAAATAAGTATCATAAATAAACATAAATACATACTTGCTATGTTTTTATTTTGGTTAGTGTCGAAATCAAATGTTTTCCTTGGTTTATATGTGTCTATTTATTTATTTATTTAATTGTATGGTACATTTTAAATATTGTATTGTGATGTAAGTGTTATGTATGATGCCCCAGAAGATCAGTTTAAACCTGTACAGTGTTTGTGCGTCGTTGACTTTAAAAATTGCCCAATTCTTGATAGTATTTTTCTGATAATTTCTGAACCTACGACTTTATTTACGTATTTTCCTTATGATATCTTAGAAAAATCTTGACGAGGAAGCAGTTTTCAGTCTTAGATTGAAATATTTTCGAAACAGTGTGGGAAAATGGGCTTGCTTGTTGGCTTTATCTATTATGGTGAAAGTTCGGGTTCTATTTGTCTACGACATCTGTATATTTTATAACTATGACAGAACCTCTACAGTCGATGTCCTTAGTTGTTAGCTTCATTATTACCTTATGGTGAAGTGGCTCAGCTATTCCCATTACCATCACCACCTAAAAAAAATAGGTATGTAATTTAGATATCGGTGCTGACAAATATTTATTGTTTTTCTTCATTAATAAATAAATTTTGTCTGGAGCTTCATTTAAGGATTTCACCATATCTTCTCTGCTAAACACCCTATCCAACATCCAATGTTTTTTTGTTTCAAGAAAGCAATTAATTTCGTTGACGTAGAAATATTTTTATTGCTCTTAGTTTATCAAGGTTTTTAGCATTAAATATTTAGACCAAATACTTACAGGAGACTTCAAAATGTTATCTCTTTGCACTCGTTTCGCCAATATCTGCGCTTCTTCTATTTCACTGTCGCTGCTTGCACAGTTGTCACTTTCTTCTTCTTTTTCTTAAGAATAACCTTAGGAGGTCGAACTCAAATTAAAAAAATTATTGACGTTTGTGAAAAAAACAATTACTTATTTATTATAAAGTTATTGTTACCTATGACACAACTAGGTAAGTTTAGATTTAGATTTTCTAATGTTTTCTTAATTCGTTCTGATGCACTTTCCGATCTTATATCGTAATATACTATAAAATAACTGTTTCTTAAAATAATAAATATTTAATGAAAAAAAAAATGATTATGACCCCTTAAGCATCTCTAAAAAAAGAACATTATTTTGTAACATTCACGCTACAGTAAATCATCATCTACACCAGAAATTCAGTAAAACTTTGATGCTTTTAAAATTGCTAGTTATCGCAACTATCGGTATCGCTGATGATAACAGCTTAGCTGTTGAAACACGTGTCCGAGTCAAGTTTTTGGTGCAGTTTTTGGTGTTTTTCTGTTGGTATACACTATAGTTAATTTTTTTTAAACGATAATGTTAGATTGCACATATAAATTAACTTTAGTACGAGGGCAGTTTGGAAATGATCTGGCCTTAAGTACAAAAAAACACATAGTCTCCTTTTATCTCGATACACTTAGTTAGACGATTTTCCAATTTTTTCATCCCATCCTAATAGTACGTTTTCTTGAGCTCTTCAAAATAGTGCGAAGTTTCAGCGATGACTTCATCGTTTGATGCAAAACTGTGTCCACCGAGGCATTTTTTTAAAGTTTGGAAACAGGAAAAAGTCCCTGGCTGGAAGATTTAGAGAATACGGTGGGTGGTCGACCAATTCGTAACCCAATTTGTGTAATTTTCCTATGGCGAATGCCGACTTGTGCGCCGGTGCGTTGTCTTGGTGAAAGAGCGTGTCAAACCTGGGCGTTTTTGGCGCAATTTGGCATCGAAACGGTTCAATAATGCTGCGCCAGTGATTGTTTTTTCTTTTTTCAAATAGTAAATATGAATTATGCCTTTCGCATCCCAAAAAGCAGTCGCCATCACTTTACCAGCCGACCGAGTGGTCTTTGCCTTCGTCGGCGGCACTTCGCGGCTCTTGCGCCACTGTTTTGACTGTTTTTTAGTTTCTGGTGTGTAATAATGCACCCAGGTTTCATCAACAGTAACAAATCGGCAAAAAAAAATCCTTCCGATCATGCTGGATCTGCTCTAAAAGCTTCTACGCAGTCATCACACGTTGGCGCTTTTGATCGATTGTCAGTAAACGCAGGACCCATCGCGCGGAAAGCTTTTTCATTTCCAAATGTTGCTGTACGATGTTTCAAACACGTTTACATAAAATTTTTAAAGCCTTAGCTATCTCACGGAGCTTGATTCGACGGTCTGCCATAATCCTATCGTGCACTTTGATTATCTGGCGTAGTAACCTCAATTGGTCTCCCGGTGGATGGTTCATCGAAGACACTCGTACGACTACGAATAAATTTATCTTTCCAAAATTTGACTGTTGCTAACGATGGTGCAGACTCGCCATAAACTTTATCCAACTCGGCTTTGATTTCTGCATTGGTTTTCCCTCTTTTGTGAAGGAATTTAATTACCGAACGATATTCGACTTTTTACATTTTATCGAAAACACAAAAGTTGTTAATTTGACAACGATATGACGGTTACTGTTTTACTAGTAATAATGTTAATATTGCATACTAATTAATTTTTTATATTGAATATTAATTAATTTTTAGTTGAATAAATTACATTAAAAGCTTGCATGAAAAATTGAGAGCTGTTTTAAATAGAAATTCACGTTATAATCAAAATGTTAATACAATTTTTAACAATAATTTTGATGTTTTAATTTTGTATTAGTGCTGTAGAATTATATTTTAATTGTTTGTAACTACACAAAAACACAGTTTGTAAATCAAATACCAAACAGACTTTAGTATTTTAAAAAAGTAATAGAATATATTTTTAAATATAGATACACAAATATCATAAAAGTAAATAATCGAGAATGATTTAATTAAATAATTTATTTATTCATTCGTATGGTACGTTTTAAATAAAAAAAAACTTTAGTTCTATTACACATAATTTTAAAATAAAAGTGATTAAACTTTTTTATTATAATCTCTATCAGTACTTATTGTCTAGAAAGTTCGAGTGCAGATTCTCCAAATTAACAAACTCCTCCTTTTTTGTAGTCCAGTGCAATTACGGAAAAAGGAGCAAAAATCCAAAGAAGTTTTAACATTCTGCGACCGGTACAAAGTTTAGTTTGGGGTATAACTAATACGTGAATAATAAATGTAACAAAAAATGGGTGGAACTATGGAAATGGAGTGGGTTTCTAGAGGTGGAGAATGTACTTTTGCAATTTTTAAGCAGAAAATGACTTTTTAGCGCAAAAGTCAATAATAAAAAAATGAACAACTTCTAAACATTTTTCAACATAACTTCAAATTCAAGGTAAAAATTGCAAAAAAACCGTTTTTTTGATTTTACAATTTTTTCTCTGGTAAAAAAAAATGCAATTTGCATGAAACTTGGTGAAAGTACACCTTTTTTTATACTACATAAGCACGATTTTTTAACACAACCAAAAAGAAATAGTTTCCAAGAGATTTTTTGGAATAAAATTTTTTCAAAAAAAAATCTGTAAAGACAAATTTTTGATTTTAGAACTCTGCATCCGCGTATTTTTTTGTTGGAATGTCTATTTTAATATATTTAATATTCAAAAAACCAAAAAAAAAAAGATTTTTCGGTATACGTATTTTTAATAATATGTATTTATACAGGGTGTCTCAGATAAGGGTGGCAATATTTCAAGGGTACATAGAGAAACTCCAGATTAGAGATTTGAGATAATAAATCTATGTCCGGAAATGCGTTGCTTCCGATATACAGGGCCTTGAAAAAATTCAAAAATTAATATGGTAGTCAAGTGTTTTTGAAGTTCAGGTGAAGACAACGATACTCAAACCTCTTGCCAGTTGCGGTATTAATTTTGTTTTCGTTGTCGCCATGACAATATTCATTGTTCACTACGTTTTTATTGTCACCTGAAGTTTTTCGATAATGAGCTCTTTGAAAGACATCCAAATGGATTTTATTTTTTTCGCGGAAACGACGCGTCGGAGAAAAAAAACAAGAGAGCGTTTCTTTTTCAAATTGATTGGGAATGTGAAAATGATTCCAATATTTGGAAAAACCAGTGGCGTGCTACATTTTCTCTTAAAACTAAGTGAGAAAAACCGAAAGTCCGGTCCTGGAAATTTTAGAAGAGTCGGATTGGCACATAAATATGACCAATGCTTTGCTTGACATACTCTGGAAATTTTAAGAAAATCGATCAACGCGTTTTCAAAATACAGACAAAACATATTAATTTTTGAATTTTTTCAAGGCCCTGTATATCGGAAGCAACGCATTTCCGGACATAGATTTATTATCTCAAATCTCTAATCTGGAGTTTTTCTATGTACCCTTGAAATATTGCCACCCTTATCTGAGACACCCTGTATATATTATTTTTAATTTTTTATTACTTACGTAAAAAATAATTTTGTTACAGGTATACTTCAATAAAATAATTTCAATTTATAGCAATTAATTTAAAACAATGTATTTTTTTTATTTACAAATTAACACTGGTTCATCTTACAGAAAAATTTATGTTAAAAAATGTATTGCTTTAAACTGATGCATCTTCTTCAATACAACTTTCATTATCTGAATCTATATTAGTTTCATCTACTTCCAGACATTTTTCTTCATTGGTGGTTCTTCAACAATCTGCTCATCATTTTCGTCTTCAAAAATTATCTCTTCTCTATTAGTGCAGTTCTCATGGCAATTAATGCGTTTCATACCGTGTTTTCGGCAGCCACGTCTTTTTGAACAGTCTGATTCGCAAGTACAGCTAATACTTTTTAATAAAATATCTGGAATTGATTTAAAATTTTCGGATATGAATCTAGGCACAAGTCTACCTGCACGTTCATTCCAGCAGCGTTTCTTAGCTTTATCGTTGTTCTGTCCATTTAAAAAGCCAATTCAACTTTGAATTTGATATTAAACTCTGTGTGAGTGTTTATATTCACCTTGAATTTGAGGTTATGTTGAAGCATGTTCCGTACAGGAGTTGTTCATTTTTTTATTATCTACAACTTTTATGTAGAACATTTTGCGCTAGAGAGTCATTTTCTGCCTAAAAATTGCAAAAGTACATTTTCCACCCCTAGAAAATTACCCTATTTCTACTCATTTTTTGTTACATTTATTTTTTAACCCCAACTAAACTTTTTTACCGGTCGCAAACTTTTTTGGTCATAAAACTTAATTGCACTGGACTATTATGCAACCATCACTTGATTCTCCGTATGTTGCGACGGCGTGGATTTTAATTTGACATAATTACGCGACTTGTTGGCTAGTAGCTAAGTTTATAATAATCCTGTTATAGACAACTTTGTTTTAATTGTCAGGTTGAATTTGTCTTTGAAAACCACGTTTAGATATTTTAAATTATGAAAATGTGCACTCGCGAAAGCTTAGACTTTGCTCGTGCGAAATTTCTCCATTCCAATACTGTTTATAGAATATAATAAGATTATTCTATACATTATATATTTTAATAATCTAACACGAAAATTTGGTTCTAATTCATATAAACCGCATTTAGAGTTTACTTCTTTCTAATTTTGAATTTTTGTTGCAGGTGTGGTGAAATTTTTACACTCGGAACAAAAATGTTTACGAACTAAAAATGACGGAATGACGACGGCTGCAGCTTTGCTCTTCCTAATAGTTATTGCTTCTGCTGCAACCGCCACTTCATCTTCACACAATGGAGCTTCTTGCGAAACAAAAATGCTATCAGAACCACGAACTGCAACCGGATTGAATTTCGACATTTCCTTTGAAATAAATAAAATCGTCGTAGAAATATCGCGCAATATTACAAATTTTTCCGACATATCTCAACAACTGTTAACCGTACATCCTGAAATTATCGGCATAATTCTCTCTTCTTTAACACGTTTTCCAATATTGAGTTTGAATCTACGCGAACGATTAAGAATATTTCCGAATAGGACAGCGGAAACGGATATATTTTGGCGTGTTTACGATGGAACGCAAAACGGTTGGGCGCCACCATTTAAAGACTGTTATTTTTTACCCGATAAATGGTTTTACGCGTACATTCTAAAATCGACTGACATTGGCTTGGGACTTTTTATTCCGTTAAAATTGAATCAGTGCGATTTTGGTTTGTCGGACATTTTTGGTGGCCCACATCGATGCGACGAAGATACGACAGAAGTAAGTACATTTTTTTGATTATTTTTTATGGAATTTTATATAAAATTTTTGTAAATTATGTAATGCACTTGTTTATTATGTAAATGTTGTAACACTAATATTTCAAAGATATTTTGTAGATAACAAGCAAACTTGTGTTTATGTTGTTTAATTTTGTGCAATAGATTTGATTCAAACAAAATGTTTAAACGTAAGTGCTAATTAAATTGCAAGTAGGTACATTAATTATCTTGATGAAAATTGATACTAATACCTACATTTGTATACTACATTTTTTAAACTAAGTAAATGCCATCAGTTAACTGTTGAGATTTACATAGTTTATACTATTTACACCTGTCCATTTTAACACGAGATGTCGCAAGACACATTTTACTTGTATACATTTTTTAACTCTACACGCTACTAAGTCAAATAAATTGGTGCTACTTTATTTCAATCATTAAGTACACTCATGAAATTTAAAACTTGGACACCACAATTTCTGTAAACAAAAGTTTGCACATTGTGAAGCGGGCTTAAGGGTATCATTTACAATTCTAACAGCAAGTAGTCTCAGCAGGGATTATGTTATAGAAGGACTGTAGAATGAATCATTACCCTAAGCACGTTTTAGAAAATAGGTAATTTACGTTGCTTACTTAATTTTTTTCTTTAAAGAATATATTTGAAGGTATCGCTAATTAAACACCATAGCTCGATTAATTATCGAATCAAAATTTTGTTTAGGAAATGTTTACAAAATAAAATTAGAAATAATTTTGATTTAAAAAACGTCTACAAGCAATAACTTTTAAATTAAATCAAAAACTAAACATGGTTATTTGGGTTGACTGATTATTACTTATTTTTAAATAAATCTAACCTACTAATTATTGTAAGTTATTAAAAAAAATCATTAAACTCTCTATTCATAATATTTAGTCCTTACAAAATGTATATTTTATGACGTTTCATTTTTTTCTGTAGTTAATATAAAAAGTGAAAATAAAAACTAAGGCAATTCTTATTGTCAACGTATATATTTAGTTTTTTGACAAGAATTTATTACACAATTATAATTAAGATACCAAGTTATAGTTTAAAATTAAATGAAAACTTTTTTTTTAAATATAGGTATTACTATATAAATAAATATAAGAAATCAATAATGGGTGTGACCTCCATTATTATTGATACATTCTTGGAGGCGTCTGCTTATTGACGCTATCAAGGTATCAATATAATTAATATTAATCGTTTCCCATGCGGTATCAATGGCTGCAATTAGTGCATTACGGTTTACTGGTATAAAATTTGGCCCTTGTTGTCTTCGGATAACAGCGAGTATTCGAGCCCAAACATTTTCGATAATGTTAAAATCTGGGCTTTTTGCTGGCCAGGGTAACAGCTCCAAGTTATTTTCTCGTATCCAATTGCGCACAACCCGCGAAGTATGAATAGGGGCGTTGTCCTTTAACAACAAAAAATACATTATGAAAAATGTTAATTCAACAGATCCCGAACTATTTTTGGAGAAAGTATAGTGAAATAAGAATACTTACTTGTTGGAAAATATAATCTTCGTCTGGATAAAACACTTCGACTGAAGGTTTCATAATAGTTTCCAAAATATCTAAACACGCAGCAGAATCAAGACGTCCATCGATAGCCCAACAAACTCCTGGACCCCGCGCGCTAACCCAACCCCACACATTCACAGAAAAATAACCACTTGTTTTTAGGACATATGTGATTATTTTCGTAACGAGTTCCTTCCATTCTAAAAACTTTTAGTGGTCCATCGTTGCGGCTATTGAACGTTTTTTCGTCGCTAAAAATCACTCGATTCCAAAATTCCAAAGATTCGTTCACATATCGCCTTGCAAATTCCAGACGACGTCTCATATTTTCGTCACTGAGAACTTCTTTTGCAGCAGCACTATACTTCTTTATTCCCATCTACTTTAATCTTTTTTGTGCAGTTATACGGCATCCGGAAAAAATGTGTATCTGCTATAGCCCTGAGTATGTAGCAAATGGTTGTTTTGTTACGTAATGAAACAACTCGAGATCTTGAGCACGTGTAGATACTTTAGGTCTACCACTTCCGATGGCTCTTTCCAAAGTGTGTTCAAGATTCCATTTTACTCGGTAATGACCTACGGTGCTTTTGGTATATCTAACATACGTGAAATTTCACGCACGCTACGGCCCGCCGCTAATTCCGAAACAATCCGCGCTTTCAAATCAGCACCGAGATGAGTGGCATTTTCACAACACTTGAAATTTTAAACTAAAATGGAATTTACATTTCTTACTTTATTTATTCGTTCACACTACCCCTTCTCAAACAGTAGGTAATTGTTTATTTATTACATACTTCTAATAACTAATGTAACAACCCTTAGAGCAATATGACTCAAAGCAAGTAAATTAAACAAGCAAGGATATTCTATTGTTATTGAAACTTACTCATAAAGTAAAAGCCATTTCCTTATAATGCTAATGGACAGGATTTTCTTTTAAGTATTAAGATTACAATAGAGGACTTATAAACTTTTGAAAATATCTAATTATAAATATTTACACTGCAATTGCGCTTTTTCCTTAATAATTTCTTAGCAATAACATACACGTTCTTGGTTTTTAAGTTGTCATAAATTTGATATGATATAAATTTGTGTTTCTAATATTACATCACAAACTAAACTTTTTTTTGCAAAAATTGTTGCTTAAGTTGTAAAGCTTCGTACACACCTGAACAACAAACCGAGCAACAAACATAACAACGAACCAAAAGTCAAACAGAACGACAAACGATCTTTTATGATTTACAATCCGAACAACAAACGGAACGTTTGTGCTGTTCCCATAATTATTTTCAGTAGTTTTCAGTTCATATATATTTATTATTGAGAAGAGAAAATTGCGGAAAACAAGAAGATAGTTCCAACCAAATTTTTACGCACAAAGAAGAGTAAAAAATTATAATTTACTTCGCTTTTTTTTATTTTGGAAATTTCCCGCCCAAATGATGCTAATAGGGACATCATTTTTTTCTTGTATTCTTAAACACTGATTAATTTAAAACATTTTTCTTCTGTCAACTCCATAATATTACCTAAAACACAACAAACCCACAAAAGGGAAGACAAAAAATAAATAACTTAATTCTCCCGCATAAGTTTGTTCGCCGTTTTGTTTAGATTCGTCTAAACCTGCAAACGCATTCGCGCGCATTTTCTTTGATGTCGGAGAAAAAACCGACAAGTTGCGGGAACGCCGCAAACCGTTCGTAGAACAATCAGGACTTGCAAATCTGTTCTAAAATTCGTACGTAGCACCGTCCAAATTAATGTTCCGATTGCCGTTGGGTTCGTTGTTCTGTTTGTTCCTCGGTTTGTTGTTCAGGTGTGTACGAAGCTTTACAATAAGCATATTAATATGAACTATATCTTATGAAAGGAGAGTTATGTAACTATAATTAACGACTTAACGTTATGTTAGTAGATTCCATTTACTATTTACACATATTTTCTTGGAACATTCGATAATTAACTATCGGGATATGATGACCCTATACTTCGCAGGTTGTGCGCAACTGGATACAAGCAAATAACTTGGAGCTGTTACCCTGGCCAGCAAAAGCCCAGATTTTAACATTATCGAAAATGTTTGGGCTCGAATACTTGCTGTTATCCGAAGACAACAAGGGCCAAATTTTATACCAGTAAACCGTAATGCACTAATTGCAGCCATTGATACCGCATGGGAAACGATTAATATTAATTATATTGATACCTTGATAGCGTCAATGAGCAGACGCCTCCAAGAATGTATCAATAATAATGGAGGTCACACCCATTATTGATTTCTTATATTTATTTATATAGTAATACCTTTATTTAAAAAAAAGTTTTCAATTAATTTTAAACTATAACTTGGTATCTTAATTATAATTATGTAATAAATTCTTGTCAAAAAACTAAATATATACGTTGACAATAAGAATTGCCTTAGTTTTTATTTTCACTTTTTATATTAACTACAGAAAAAATGAAACGTCATAAAATATACATTTTGTAAGGACTAAATATTATGAATAGAGAGTTTTAATGATTTTTTTTAATAACTTACAATAATTAGTAGGTTAGATTTATTTAAAAATAAGTAATAATCAGTCAACCCAAATAACCATGTTTAGTTTTTGATTTAATTTAAAAGTTATTGCTTGTAGACGTTTTTTAAATCAAAATTATTTCTAATTTTATTTTGTAAACATTTCCTAAACAAAATTTTGATTCGATAATTAATCGAGCTATGGTGTTTAATTAGCGATACCTTCAAATATATTCTTTAAAGAAAAAAATTAAGTAAGCAACGTAAATTACCTATTTTCTAAAACGTGCTTAGTGTAATGATTCATTCTGACAGTCCTTCTATAAGATAACCCCTGCTGAGACTACCTGCTGTTAGAATTGTAAATGATACCTTTAAGCCCGCTTCACAATGTGCAAACTTTTGTTTACAGAAATTGTGGTGTCCAAGTTTTAAATTTCATGAGTGTACATAATTACGTTTTTTATTTTAGATTTTAATGGTTAGAGATTATCAAAACTCATAAGTGAGTTCAGTATTTTTTGTGTTATAACATCAAATCAATAGGTATTAAAATAGTAGAATGCAGGTTTGTAACATGCGCGCCGTAACCGGAGTGTTTTTTCTATTGACACATTTTTTTTTAAATTTTAATTATAATAATTAGTTTTTAATTGAAATTGAAAATTCATCTTTTCATTTTATAATTTGGAAATAAGTAAAAATTGAGTATTAATTTGATATTCACCACTTCAAAGTTATGAGAAATAAGCAAAAATTGCTGCTCCAAATCTAATGGTAAAAGAATTAGAAAATATACTAGGTATTAATTAATAAAATGGAATAAGTTGTGGAGCTCGCGTGCAAAAGCCGTTAAATCAAAAAACGTAAGTTTGTGTGAAATCAAGAAAAACGTATTGTGAGAAAAATTGAATGTTCAGCTATGATTTCTGTATGAATATGAATTCATTTGAGTCTTAAGAAAAGGATCGCCATGTGTAAATACGAAACTTCATTCCTAACTGCAAAAGAAGAAGAAAAAATTGGATGTATCGCTGTTTGGTGCAAACTTGAAATTTATCGGTTTCTGATAACTAAATGAGAAAACGACGCACTAATTTGGGAAAATATTATATATTTCTCACAAACTAGAATAAAAATACATTATTTATACTCATATAAACAGAATCAAAAATCATTATTATTTAAAAAATTAACAAAAAGTTAACAGAATCAAATATGCACGACATGCTCTTCTGCAAGACAGTCACACGCTTCACCATTATCCTCCTCTTCCTCCTCATTCCCTTCAGTATTTAGTAGTTCTTTATACCACACCAGGTCCTTATCCTCTTTCCATTGAGCACCAAATTGCTTTTCCAAAAGGTTTGCTAATGTCTTTTTCTTCTTAGTGGGTATGCCCCTATGTGAAATAGGTTTTTCGGCCAAATCTGCCACGATAATATCCCTGGATTTTGGTTTTATAATTTTGGAAAATTTTTTACTCCACTCCGAAATCTAAAATGCTGAAAGCCACAGAATGTAACCTTTCCATTTCTTTTTCTCAAACTGATAACTTTCATATCTGAGATACCATTGATTTTTTTTAAGTTTGTTTCTAAGTTTTTGATATTATAAAGTTGCCAACCGTCTTTATTAGTGTAACTCAGTATTTTAACCTCCCATGTTTTTTGTAAATATCTTCATATTCTGTTTTAGAGATTAGGGTAGGATTTTTCTCAGTTCTTTTTCAACACGGCCGAAGACTCTGTCTGCCGGTAAAAAAAAATGTCACCGAGCAGGAAAAGTTAGGCAGATTTCTAAATCACTGGGGGGCGATTTAAATTTCAACCAGTAACACAGAATATGAATTATGTGTGAATTTCGCACAACCATCGCAGAATAACCTAATGGTTGAAATATCGGAAGAGACTATCCAAATGGCACACTAACGCAGAGCCTACTTCCTCAGATCCTCTTCCGGCCTGATCTTCAGTCCAAGTATAGAACGTTGGTTCCTTGGTTTTAGAGTCAACGCAACAGAAAATGTATAAACTAACTTGGTGGGAGTAAAACGCATCGTTAATCGGGGTCCGCGGCAGAGGCTAAACCTGTTGCAAGTCGAAACAGAAAGTTACTGAATTCGGAGGCGACTCTCGCAATAACTCGTAAAATGCCGCAGCATTTTTTTTGTGCATTTTCAGTTATAGAGTAAGTTTTTTTATTTTCTTCGTTTTCTTCCTTTTTCTTGAGATTTTTAGTCTTGTACATTGAGCACAGCAGTCCGCAGCAGAACTACTGAACCCAATGTTATATTCGTTAAGGAATATGTTTCTGAACATATCGAACTTAGTCTGTTTAAATTCCGTTGCGCATTGGTTGATGTAAAGGCTAAATAACTTTGCCATATTTAAAGTGAAGTCTAAGTATATCCGTTTGGATTTAATTCTGTTGTAATGACTCTCTTTGGCTGGTAACATTTCTATAAAATTTCTAATACTTTGCTTTTTCCCTTCGTGTTTTTGTAAAACTCAATCCCCTCTACGTTCCTTGGGAACGTCACCCTGGTAACAAAACTTCGCCACGTGGTTAACTCGATCTTTGCTAATATGCAATGTCTTTAATAACATTGCCTGATATACTTGATATTTTTTCTTAGTAGTATGTTGGGGTAAAAAATAAGCAACAGAGAATTTCCGTTTTCTTGAGTTATCTTTAACAGATCGCTTACGTTCCGGGGCTCGTACGGATAAAAAATGGCATAATTTAATGTCTTGGCTAATTTTATCATTTATTGCGTTGAAAGATTCCTGTAATATGTTTATGTCCGTTAAAGTTAACTCTGAACAATAATATGTGGGACCTTTGTGGATGCAAACCCACTTGAATTTAACCAACCGTTAATCACAGTCAACATACCTAGAGAAAATGATAACTTAACGTTTTTGACATTACCTCTTTCACAACAGTATTAGTCTCAGAATCCATTGTTATTAACAAAGTTTAATTCACAATACGCATACACAATGTCATAGATGAAAAACACACTATATTATAATAAGGTTATGCAAATACACGGGTTGAAGTTCATTTTCCTCCAAATTTTGGTTACCAACCTGAAGTTAGTTTTCTAATTAAGTACCTAGTTTTCATCATCGTTCCTTTATAGGAAAAATTGTGGCTTATTTCATGTATATTAACAACAGATGTCCCACAAATACGTAAAAGTGGATAAAATGATTTTATCGACTTTTGATCCCAAAACTGGATTTATCGCTTTTTGCTCCCAAACCTTAACTTCAATAATATTTTTAAGAGACATTTAGCGGGTTTTGCTCTTTAGGTGTCACGGATTCTTATAGAACTCAGAAAAATTGTGTAGAAATCATTAAAAACTGAACATTGCCCAGAAGTGGATTTATCGGGTTCTGCACGCGAGCTCCACAGTTATAATTTCAAACAAGTTATTCAGTTTTGAACATTCCACAGAACACCGGTACCGTAACATAGAGTGACTTTGAACTTTTTTAGCAATGATGTGATATCATAAGTCCGAAATTTAAAAAAATGGGAATAAAGGTCAATATTTTTGCTACTTTTTTAGCTTATTTTAGAAAGTCAAATTTAATTAACAAAACGAAAATGAAAAATCACTTATCAAACTGAAACTGTGTCCGGGGTGACATTGATAAGTCGATAAAAGTGCTATAGAAAGTCCTGCTTCACTGAAATGAGTTATTAATTTAATCCCAGCACTAAAAAAATGTTCTATAAAGTTCTACATACGGAGTGAAATTGATAGCCCATTACAATGCACAAAAAATTGAACTAACCTTTCTGCATTTTATTTTATTAATAAACATTGTAGCGACTACTTTACTTTTTATTTATTTAAAACAGAGTACGTTATACAAAATATTTAAAACAAATTAGTTAACAAATAAATACAAAATTTGAGATCAAACTTTTCTTTTATTAAATGGATTTGACATTCCTTGTAAACAGAATTCGAATAACTATACAAACAATTTACAAATATCAAATCAAGTGTATATTGCGTTGTGATACAAATAAACAAAAAATATGCGTAAAATCTAATTCAACTTATAACTAAAGTTTACCAAATCAAATTAATGTTTCCTATTATTTACAAATTTTACAATAAAATTTATATAGCTACATTAAAAAATCCTTCCTATTTTCAATAATCAATTCAATAAAAATTTCTAAATAACTGTCGTTTTTCAATGAACACTTAAGATCTGTTGAACGCGATCAAAATTTTAAAACAATTTTATTTGGTTGAATGCAACCAACGATTTTCCTTTTTTCCTTTGCAAAAGGTAACAATTCAAATGCAAAAGTCTCACGATACAAAGCCAACTAATGATACAAAGTAACTTACTATGCGAGACAATATTTGGATAATTCCAAATTACAATTTCATACAACAATTTCCCAATCTCCGATTTCCATCATAGCTTCAAGTGTCAAACGAACGATAGGAGCAACTGACGACCTCCAACTTGAACCAGGCAACTATACAAATTTTTCAATTCCTTGAATTTCATCTAAGGGTAGTTCGGGTTTCAAACAATAGTATTAAGCAATCTCCATTAGAACCAACAAAATTTAATACAAATTACTATACGATAATGGACCAAATGGTCCCTCGGTCTTCCAATACAATCAATCAGTTCTGAGCAGAATCATCATAACCTACAATATGCAACAAATATGAGAATGTTACATTTCAAACAAAATTTAAACAAATGATGAAAACTAAAACGTTTATAATTAACGATTGCTAACTAATTAATTAAAACTGACCCTTTAACACAACCGATGATGCTGGCAAAAGGTTTTAATTTAATAGAAGCATGACTCGCTTCAATAATGAACGATCAAAAGTTGTCAATCTATGACAAGAAAAGTTCCCTTATGGGCAATATTTTTTATTTTACAAACTATGATTAATATATTTTTGACTGCAAAAATTATAACACTATATAGAAACATACGAACTAAAAAATCAAAAATATTAGAATATAAACAAATAAAGCAATACATTTCAAATTTATCTTGCACCAAAGGTTATTTTCTAATAACTGGCAAGACCTCATCAATATGTTGGCAACAGACATTGAATATATAACTAAATCAGTTTGGGTTAGAGTACCAAAAGCCAAAACCAACACTCTTAGATTATTTGCTACAGGAGAATTAAATTGGATCAATTTGATCAAACATTATAGCAGCGTGGGAACAGATAATATAATCCATTAACGATTTTTTGCAAATTACCGACATGGAAAATTCACTCAGAACCCATTGGAATTAATAAAATGGGTCAAATGCCAAGGACAATAAATTACAAGTTTTCTTAATTTGAAAAATCCAAATTTGTTTTCAGGTCTGCATTCCTTTTAGCCAACACTGATAGTGGGGATTTTATTACAGTTAAGTCACATGGAGTCTAGAAATTTGCTGCGGTACCCGATGGTTCCATTAAAGTTTCTCTAAAAGTAACTAAAATGTTTGCCGCAAAAGATGTTTATTCTACAATGGAGCATTCATGTCGTTATTACCCAGATAATTTAGTAGTTTATTATATTTTTCATTATTCACCCAGTTTCAATTATTTTAATTGAGAAGATGTTTTCTTTTATAAACAATTGATACAATTTGTTCTAATGGAGGAACAGTACAAATCTTTAAAAAGGGCAACAATGGGCAATTAAAATAGTTGCATCGGTTTAAGAGCTGTTTAATCGGTTAAACACATAATAAGGCATACAAAAAAAATATATATCAGTAGCAATGCAGAATATCGTGCTTTCTTGTTGATATTTCACACTTATAAACATAAATTAAGTAGTGATAGAGCAAACAAGTAATAGTCAAACATAGATAGCCGTTGCTATCGAGTGAGACTGGTCCTTATCCTACTTGAGCGTCGAACTTATCCCGTTAACTAAGCACACAAAGCGCGTGAATTCAAATTTAACAATGAGTAATTTATTTATAAGCGCTACCTTGACCTAAAACGTACCTCATCAAAGTAGTCAAAGTTACTTTGATAGCAAACAGGATAAGAAACCGTCGAGTACAAGTAATTTGTCTAGCGACATAAAGTTCTTCAACATTAAACATATAGTTACCTTGAGATAAGTTACTTAAACAAGGCTCACATATTGGTATCAGTCATTAAGGCATTATTTTGCATTGTTCGATATCAATAGTTCCTAGTTATAGTTCAGAAACGGTTTTGTACTGGTAATTGGATTGTTTGGATACACACGCTAAAATTGAAATAGCTGTAAAGTAAAGCAGTGGTGGCGATTTAGGTCGGCGGCACAGTATTGAAGGAAATCCCTTTTCGGTGTTAAGACGAGACACCCCAACGTCGCTGGTCCCCGCTATCTTGCGTGACAGAATTTTAATCGGACCTCCTAACAGCATCGGTTTATTTTCAAATAACACTTTCTCGAGTATAAGTAAGGGTCAAAAGGTTAATCCTTTTAATTAAAATTATAAGGTAGTAACGGTTCCTGAAGACAACCCATAAATTTTGGACGTAATCACATCCCAACAGACATCAAACAAGGTAATACCCGAGAATACTATTGGATAATTAGAGAAACCCAATGCAGCAAACTATTCGCCACGTGGTGAAATATAGGTTAGTACGCTCACCTGCAAACGTTCATTCTAAACAACATTCTGCTTAATTTCTTATTACATATCCGGTGTACTTTACGTTTTACAACAAGCGGATGGTTATAACAACTTCACATTAATATATTACTCGTGTTTAGAATTTTCTTTTGCAGTTCCTTTTTTTACAAACACGACCGTCGTTGTTGCCTGTCGAACACAAAGAGAAAAAACGGAAAAAGAGCGCAATTGGATTTAGGCGTTGACCTTAGTTTATTAAACTTGCAGTGAAAGTGGACAGGGCCGTAATAAGCAAAGTAATACGTATGCAGGAAAATTTTAACGTTAGAAAAGTAAATGCTAGTAAACGTGAATTTTTATCGTAATAAACGATCCGGAAAATTATAGTGAGATTACGTTATTAGACACGACACAAAAACTATTTAGTAAGATAATTCTTGGAAAAATTCAACCATATATTAACGTATGCGAAGAACAACAGATTCTGACCAAATTGATCCACTAATGACACCAGATAGTAGAGAAAGCGATCGAATACAACAAGCCTACCTTTATGTGCTTTGTAGATATACAAAAGGCATTTGATTGAATAAAACTAGTCGACGTAATAACTATACTTCAAGAAAGTAAAGTACCAGAACATTTAATAACAATAATAAAAGATATGAACACGAACACAAAAACAACAGTACAAACTGGAAATCGATTAAAAAGAAATAAGGTGTGCAAACGGAATCAGGCAGGGAAACTCACTGAGCCTAGTACTTTTTAATTTAGTAATGAATAAACGTATCGAAAGTGTAAGGAACATGCAAGAATATGAGATGGGTACGGAAAATTTAAATATTTTATGCTACGCAGACGACGCAGTGCTAATCGCAGATTCTGAAAACTGCCTACAGAGACTTTTACAAAAATTTACAAAAACAGCTGAAGAATATAGTATGTCGATCTCAACTAACAAGACGGAAACATCTATAGAGAAGTTTGACAGCAAGTAATGAAGGGAGCGAGAATCTCCCGCTACTTCAAAAACGGTACATGGAAAACTAAACACATGACAACAGATACCCAACAAAAATATACAATGCAATGTTCAGAGTGATGATATACACAATAGAAACCCGTGCGGACACTAAAAGAACCATAATAACTGCAAACAACACAGATGAATAACCTTCGAATTATAGTAAGGAAAACGAGAAGGTACAGAGGGAGAAGGGACATTAGTGACGAATGTGGAATAGCAGACATAGCGAAATTCGTAAAAACCAGAAGAAAGGCATGAAACAAACATGTGGAAAGAGCCGGAGACAATAGTTTAATTAAATTAGCTAAAGACCTGAAACCACGAAAAAAACAAGAATCTGGAAAGTCCCAGAAGAGATAGAAGGAAAGATGGCTATCCACATCAGTCGAAACATCATAAACAAATATTCAGATCACGAAGTGTGCACAGAATAGCCGTATCTACACAAAGAATATGATAGCGAAGCGAATTACCACAGCAACAGAAATAAAAATGATACATACTTAGAGTGATGTAAAGTAGTCTTTTTTTAAAGTCCTTCCAATGCTGATCATCCAATAGCGAAGCAACCGTGAACACTGCACGTGATTGTAGAACAAAATAATTTAGTGACTTACTATAGTGTATTATTTGTCGTTGTAAAGTTGTAGGTAACATTTGCGGCTGTCAAAGTGACAATTTCTCTGTGGCATAAGGCATTTCAATGCGCTGTCAGATAGTTGTCAAAGACCTTTAAAAATGGTTACTGTAGGGCAAACTTACGTACAATTATATGGATTTTATCATTAAAATTTAATTTCTCCTAAATTAATATTTTATTAAAGGTTATATCCTTAATTGGGGAGTGAGTGTAGAAAATAAATTAAATTATTACCATTCAATTTTCAGCAACGTTTCGAAGCTTTAATAATGCTTCCTTCCTCAGGCTCTAATGATCAATAACAGAAATACAAATTACAATTAGAAACAGATTATAACGTTATTTTTTTTAGGTTGTATTAATGTAATCCTTCTTTTAGGAGCTTGGTAGAAATAAAAACAAAAAACAGCTATTGCGTTTTTTCGACGTTTGCGACGTTTCGGAAACTTTATTAAACTTATGTTTCCTTCCTTGGGCTCTAAAGTGAGAACAAAACAAAATTATGACTAGAAATAAATTATTACATAACAACAAACGAAAAACATGCAATAAATTTAAAATAATAGTTAATTAATACAAATGTTAAAATAATTATTCTAAAAAATTGTTTAAAAATTATTTAAAAACTTACTTTGGTGGTTATCACAATAATAGTCAATATTTCAATTATGAACGAAAACATACTTCAATGTCAATTAAATTAAAAATATAAAAATAGTACACGTATAAGAACATATGAAAAATAAATTAATGTATAAAACAAACTTTTTAAAGTATACACAGGGTGTCCCACGACGATTAAGACAAGTAATATATCAGAATTGGGCAGTAGTAGATAATTATAATTTTGGGGGTGTAAATTAGAACAAATGTTGCATATTTTCTTGTTATTGTGTTACCCAATGAGGTATTTGTTTTTGGTCACGTGACGTCGCATTCAAAATTATTAATGGGACAACCTGTATATTTGAGCCTTTCTGTGTTCCTCCCGATAAAACAATTCCAACTAACTAGCACACTTGGGGTCCAAAGTGATTAATTCAAGAGCTACAGGTACTTAAAGGATTGGAAGTTAAAAATTCAAATTGAACCCTGTAATTTTCGGCTACAGATTTAGAAGATTTGAAAAAATACCTCATTGGGTAACACAATAACAAGAAAATATGCAACATTTGTTCTAATTTACACCCCTAAAATTATAATTATCTACTACTGCCCAATTCTGATATATTACTTGTCTTAATCGTCGTGGGACACCATGTATATATAATAAATATTCTAAATAAAAACGAAATTAAAATAATTCTATACAACAACAATACTATATACAACACATGTTACACTAAATTAAAAGACAAAACACAAATTACAGAAAAATCATCATCATAATTAACAGAATTAAAAATCATAAATATGACTGTGAGAAAAAAGTGACAATACAGCACTTTCTATACATTCCTCAACTACAGGTCATACATTTAACTTCACTAATCCCAGTATATTAGATATAGAAATTAATTTAAACAAAAGATTAATATCCGAAATGCTACATATTAACCTTTATAAAAACAACATCAACTTCAAAACTGACAATCAAAATTTAAGGACATGTTATAATAATATAATTGGCAAAATTAAAACTAATGGGAATTTTAATTTTGAAGATCGAAAAATAAGTTACTTAAGCCCACGATACTATTATTGTTATTTTAACGTTTTAATAGCTCCGATTTCATTTATCTACTTTTGCACAAATAATACCATAGAATGTCATCAACTGAATGTATTTATTAGTTATTCAATGTACGTTTGTTAATGTGTTTAGAGCGTAACATTTACAATTTTATTTACAACTAAATGTTAATTATAGTTAATTATTGTGTATCGTTAGTGAGGTGTTTATTCAAAATTTTACATTTTATTTTTATATCTACAGTGTCTGCCATAAAGTTGGAACCATATGGCAATTTTTTTTTTTATTGTAGTTAAAAAAAAACTTTGGGGAGTAATTACTTCTGCTTCTGAAATAACTTAAAAATGCGCCAAGTCAAAGTTGACAGGTAACATCTGTCAATTGTCAAGTTCGTAATTTTGGAAAAAAAATGTCCTAAAAATGGGCCAATTTGTTAAAATTTCGAAAAATCTTATTAGGAAATTATGATGCTAATCAAATTTTATGCCCATGTGCCGATTTTGAGAGAGAAATTTTGATGTTCAATAAATTTCATATTTTCGAATTTTGTTATTCACTCACGACCTTTAATGAAATGGATTTTATCATTGAGTTTAGGATTTTAATATAGTTTATGCGTTTAATTGATTTGTAATGTATCATAATTTCAGCATTTGGTTGTGTAGTGAACTGTGGCAATAGAGAAAATCGTAACAGTATTAAATTTTTTAGAATCTCTGTTATTTGTAATTTTAAACAAAAATTGAGTTAAAATACTTTTCACAGACTCTATAATTAAATTAAATAAAACGACCACTAAAAGTACAAAAATCAACATAAATTACACACATTCCAATCAAAACAAAGATTTGTTTGCCCTACAGACGCCATTTTGTCAAAAGCGTTGAAATGCCTTATATGCGATTTTTTATTTATGAGTTAAATTGACAAAATAAAAATATGTGTAATCCTCACTTTTTTAATATCCATCAAATGATCAGAAAAGAAACATCTGTTCAAATAAATGAAAACACCGCCAGACTTAAAACTCACTTGATTTTTAATATATATATATATACATACATATTTTTTTTATTTTTGCTTATATTTCACAAAATGTACCACTGTATTTATATTTAAATTCTGACATTGGTTCATACAGTCTACTAATGCAAATTAATTTTTAAATTCAAATCATTTAAAAAATTGCAGATTTCAACTTTGATCGTTGCATTACATCCTACTTATTTAAAAAAAAAAATTAAAGAAATCCAATCATCATATGTCGCGATAGTCTAAAAAAAATCAAAAGAGCAAAAAATCAAAACTATGCCTTCAATTTTGTCTTTTTTAATATTATTCTTAGCCTATCATTCATTTTTTATTGCATTGCATCTAATAAGGCAAAATTAAAAAAAACTATTTATTATTATTTATCTTCTAGGTGAACAATAACGGAATTCAAACTAGGACTAATTCAAACGATAATAGTATGACATTATACATAGAAACGCCTACACATACACAAACTAAATTGTGTTAATATCTTTGATAATTAATTACAGAGAATATCACTAGCAAAAGTTCAAGGTACATAAAGGTGTCTTAATTATTCAGTTTCAGATAATTATTAGGTAGCATATTAATAGTGAATGCGTAACAAACTTTTAATCAACCTATCTAACTAGTTTAAATAAAAATTATTTTATGCGATTTGCATAATTTATGGATTGTGATGCGAATTTCGAAATGCATCCAGTAAAGTACAATTTTGTAATAGAGAAATTATTATGATCATTGTTTATTTGTTTTACATTAAGCATTATTTTTTCTTAGTATGAAACAATCGTTTGTATGCATTTTCATAACTTTCGATTTTAGCCATGGCTTTGCCAACACAAAGAGCTATTTAGGATTCTGAACACGCAGCTTACGGTTTACTTTTTATCGGATAAGAGATCCAGCTTTTTCTGCTCGTATTAAAATCTTCTAACCCATAATAAAAAAGTAACAAAATAGCTCACATAATCGCTTAACACTTCCTACATTATTTCCGTCTTAGAAAGAATTTAAAAAAATTGTTTTTTTAATTAATAATATTACGGTATTAGTTCTTTTAATAAATAAATACAAGGGAATGATATTCAAATTATTATTTACTTTTACGTTTACGTTTCGAAGCAGATATAAAGATTATTATTAAAATTTTATATTTAAATTACTGTAAAAAAAATTAAGTATTTTTCTCTGTAATTTAGTGACTCTGTATTTACCCTTCGGTTATACTGTTTTATATGGTGAACAGTTATATTGATTGCAGTATTAACAAAATTCTTTATGATTTACACCGGTTGGTACAGGGTTCGTCAGTAAAGCGGGAAAATTTAAAAGTCTTATTAATCATTTGACGTTTGGGTGAGGGTGCTGAATTTAATGATAAATTTAACGCCATTTACTAAACATAGAACAGTGGTCAGGTGCTCAGCGTGCTTTCTGTGTTAAATCGTAAAAATGGTGACTCCGCGACAACCGTCAGAAGATTATTTCGCAATCGGTTTAACCCTTTCGTTCCCAAATTAATTTTTGTGTTCCGAAAAATAATTTGTTTTCCTCTACTCGGTTAGTCTTAGTAATGTAAGTTAGAGAAAAATAGAAAAACGATTGTTTGACCTTTCTTTGACCAAAATTTTGCTTGATGCCATATGGAATCATTGGTCATTGGTAAAGAAAAAAATAAAATTAGAACTGAAACCAATTTACTTGCAATGATAGTTTTTAAAACAATTTCGATGTCTTACTAAGACAAAGTGGCATACCACATTTTTCACACTTTAACCTTGTGTATGCTTGGCAGTGGCGGCATCTCATTTTAGGCTTGAGATGTTGTGGCCAATGGTCTTTCTTATCGTACCTAATATCTTCTATGGGCTGCGGAATTGCAGGATTTCTTCAAATTTGTTTAGTCGGAGTTCCTTTTCTTGAACTGGGACGTCCAAGTTTTCTAATATCTACTGGAAAACAACGCAATAGTGCCTGTCCAATTTCGCTTCGAAAAACATTGAGTGTTTTGTATTTGGGTATACCCAAAAGCTTGCAATGCCTCCGGTACAACAACCACGCGTTCACGATGCAAACATCCAGTAAATGGTAGAAAGTAATACCTTTTCACTCCAATTTTAATTTAATTTAATTTAATTTAATTTAATTTAATTTTAATTTAATTTAATTTAATTTAATTTAATTTAATTTAATTTAATTTAATTTAATTTAATTTAATTTAATTTAATTTAATTTAATTTAATTTAATTTAATTTAATTTAATTTAATTTAATTTAATTTAATTTAATTTAATTTAATTTAATTTAATTTAATTTAATTTAATTTAATTTAATTTAATTTAATTTAATTTAATAATAATCATTGACCTACAGAAATTAATCCAATTACAGGACAACTTAAATTTAAAAAACAATATCTTAAAGCACAAAAGATAGAGAAGATAAAACTAAGGTGTACAATTCTTAAAACTAAACACAACACATAGAATAATTAAAGAAATACAACTATAAACAAAAAAAAAATCAAAGATAAATCAACGGGTAGTAAATAACTAATAACTAAAAGTAAGTAAGTATATAGTAAATTAAGCAAAATGCATAGAATATACGTAGTTAATACATGGATTTCAATATATCATTTAAATTGCAATTAAAATATCACAATTGTAGAGCAATTTTATTATAATTTGTGCACATATTATAAATGGGTTCCTTAAGTAATATGCTGATTCTAGGCACATCACAACGAAAACTCAAATTATTGCGTACAGCATAATTAGGGATGTTGAAATTAATCATAGACAACAAGAAAATACAATCTACATTATTATTTATAAGTTTATGGAAAAACACTACACAGGCGATATGACGCCGAACTTCCAGGGACTGAAAGTTGAAGCGGCGAAGCAGCACGTCATGACAAAACCCCTAGGTGGGTAAACACCATCCAATTTAAACATTAGATACTTGAGAAACTTTCTTTGCGTGGTTTCAATAATATCAATATGGCATTTATAATGTGGGAACCAGATAATAGAACAATATTCAAGTTTGCTACGGACTAGAGCAAAATATAATTTCGCAATGTGTGGATATTAAAGCTTTTGCAATTACGTATTATGAATCCAAGAGCTTTTAGATGCCGAAGAACAGATCATTTTAATGTGTTCAGAAAACGAAAGATTGGAGTCGAAAAAACGCCTAAGTCCTTAAATGTCATACTTCGAGCCAGACTTTCATTATTAACATTATAATTAAAAACAATACATGAGAGTTTTCTAGTATACGACACAACTTTTACATTTGGAAATGTTTAAGGTTAAGTGATTAACTGTACACCATTCTTGAACATTAGCAAGTTGCTCCTGAAGGAATTCACAATCACTGATCGTTGACACAGGAGTAAAATCTTTTAAGTCGTCTGCGAATAATAGTTTATTACAGGAAAGCTTAAACTTAAGATCATCAATAAATAGTAGGAATAATAAAGGCCCCAAGTTGGAGCCCTGTGGAACACCAGAGTGCGCTGAGACAGAGTTAGAATAATAATTAATTTTGATACGATATAAGGCCACTAACATATTATTGAGGTCCACTCCTCCCATACTAGTGTTGTAAATCTTTACAATATTTGGCCGTGGAACTTCCAATGCTTTTTTTCGGCTTGGGACCATCTTTTCAAATTTTCGATAGGTTCGGCACCAACGTATGTAGATACTAAAGTGACCGATTTATTATAAAACCATTTTACGGCTGTGACATTTTTTTCTGCCGCACTGTACTGATCAAAAGAACCCCGTCCTTCTTGTTTGAGTACTTTGTCGTCTTTCGGTTTGTATCCCTTTAGTTTATTTGTTCGGACAGTACCTACACCAAGAATGCCCAAATCAGTCACGTGGTAGGTTTGTTGATTGCTTCAATACAACATCTCCGCTAATTCCCAATTCGGTTTGATCGTCCTCAATAGTCCCTTTTCCACTATAAATTTTGAACTGGTATACTATACCACTTATTCCAGCTCTAGCAAAGACCTTTATGCCCCACTTATGTGGTTTATTTTTTATGTACAGAGGGGTCCAAAACGATGTACACAGTCTTTGACAGTAAATATCTTGGAAACAAAATGTCCTAGAGTTACAATTCTTTCTGCGGTTGTGTAGTGCATTGTTTTCTCAACAGATGGCAATGGTTATGAGTCACATGATGAGAGTGTGATGCGCATGTGCAAATAAAATAACAAACGAACTGTATAAACAACAACATGGCTGTAAGACTGACTTTTGAGCAACGCAAGGCCGTACTGAAATGGTATTGGAAGTTTGAGAACATTCAAGAGGTACAACGACGTTGGCGGGCTGAGTTTGGTACCGATCCACCAACACGTCGAACAATTGCCCGTATTTGGGATAAATTTGAAAATGATGGGACTGTTGAAGATGTGATTAAAGGAAGAACGGGGCGACCACGGACAGTAAGAACTCCAGCTCGCAGTGCTGCGGTGTTGCAACTCTTCGCACGATCACCGTAGAAATCAGTGAATCAGTGTGCACGCGAAAGTATGGTAAGCCGATCAAGCGTGCGGCGAATACTGAAGTCTGCAAAATGGAAGGTGTACATTCCACGATTGTTGCATGCTTTGAACGAAGACGACCGGATCGAAGGGTTGAATACTGCGAGTGGTTTGAAGACATGGTTCGTGATAACAAGGATTTTTCAGGGCAAATTATCTGGTCTGACGAGGCTCAGTTCAAACTGAATGGAACTGTGAACCGTCACAACTGTGTACTGGGCTCCTGTAAACCACACGTTCACGTGGACAAGGAAGTGAATTTACCTGGTATTAATGTGGTGTGGTTTGTCATCGCGCGGGTTGATTGGCCCTTTCTTCTTTGAAGGTACTGTAAATGGTGAGGTGTATCTCGAAATGCTACAAACATCGATTTTCCCTGCTATTCGAGAGATGTTTGGCGATGAGGTGTTCTACCTACAACAGGATGGTGCTCCACCGCACTACCATCGAAATGTAAGGGCGTATTTGGATAACACAGTAGCCGGACGTTGGATAGGTCGAAGAGGTCCTATTGAGTTCCCACCACGGTCTCCAGACCTAACACCACTGGACTTCTTCCTATGGGGAACATTGAAGAATGAAGTTTATCGACAGAAGCCAGCTACACTGGACGCACTACGAGAATCCATTGAAGCATCATGCGCAGCCATCACACCGGACACACTGGTAGCCGTAGTTCGATCAGCAGTTCAGCGGCATCGACGCTGTATAGCTGTTAATGGTGGTCACTTTGAACACATATGACTATCTGTTGAGAAAACAATGCACTACACAACCGCGAAAGAATTGTAACTCTAGGACATTTTGTTTCCAAGATATTTACTGTTAAAGACTGTGTACATCGTTTTGGACCCCTCTGTATTGTTTTAGAGAAGATTGCCCTTTGAATAGGATCATTATCTCGTTGACCGAATTGTGTTCCTCGGGCTCAAGTGTAGCAAAGTTTTGTTTGACAGCATCTATAAATGGACGTACTTTGAAGGGCTTGTCATAGGCAGGATCAGTGCGTTGTTTCATTTTCGAATTATCATTGATATGTAGATTGGATTTCAGCTTTTCAAAACGATTCCTTGGCATTATGTCGGCAATTAGGATATCTGGTTTCGTTGGCCCATTACATACGGTAGCTTGGCATTTGCACTATGCCACTGATAATGTGAATCTCCAAAAAATTGCATATTTCGTTAAAGTTAGTATTTATAGAAGTTCCAGTTTTCTGAGTGGAAAATAAATTTGTTTGATTGATTATATTGTTTACAATGTCATCATCAAACAATTTTTTGAAGTACTCCAACGGAGTGCCAATATTTTCAGGATTCGTGAATGCAATGTTACATGTTGAATCAACACTTTCCAAATTCTGTTTTTTCCATTTCTAATCGACTTCTTTCTTTCCTTTCTTCACGCGTTGGTGACGACGTTTCACCAAACGGGCCAGAGGTAAATCATCCTCATCGTCAGGTTCACTATCTTGTACATCAAGACTGGGGTCAATATTACCAGTTGGTCTTCGACCTCTACGCTTATGGCATTTGTCCCAGGAAGCTGAAGAACGTCCCCATTTACCACTTCATCTTCACCCTCCAGCAAACCAAGCTCCTCTTCCTTGGATGTGTCTTCATTCAATATTTCAATGTCAGAGATATCACTTTCTGCAAGTAACAGAAGGTGTTTTTTTTCCTTCTCGTTAAGTCCGACACAAGACATTAATTTCCCCTTTTTGACGTAAAATAGTTTTAGTGGAACCTACCGCAAATGCTATTCAATGTAGTAGACTTCCCAATGACTCCAATTGGAGTCAGATATAACGGAGGGGGTTTTTAGACAAACTTTATTGTTATAAACTTCTGCAACATCACACACGTGACAAAAGGGTTTCAACACCCCGGTGAAAAATTACAAAAAGAAAATTACTGTTACTTACCTTGTTCACAAAATGCAAACATGCAGGTTTGACTTGATGTAGCATGAAACAAAATCAACTGAGTTTTTTTTTACAAAACACTATCCAAGAGTCGGTTCTAATTACCCTATGCCATCTGATATGTACACTCATGAAATTTAAAACTTGGACACCACAATTTCTGTAAACAAAAGTTTGCACATTGTGAAGCGGGTTTAAGAGTATCAATTACAATTCCAACAGCAGGTAGTCTCAGCAGGGGTTATCTTATAGAAGGACTGTAGAATGGATCATTACACTAAGCACGTTTTAGAAAATAGGTAATTTACGTTGCTTACTTAATTTTTTTCTTTAAAGAATATATTTGAAGGTATCGCTAATTATCGAATCAAAATTTTGTTTAGGAAATGTTTACAAAATAAAATTAGAAATAATTTTGATTTAAAAAACGTCTACAAGCAATAACTTTTAAATTAAATCAAAAACTAAACATGGTTATTTGGGTTGACTGATTATTACTTATTTTTAAATAAATCTAACCTACTAATTATTGTAAGTTATTAAAAAAATCATTAAACTCTCTATTCATAATATTTAGTCCTTACAAAATGTATATTTTATGACGTTTATTTTTTTCTGTAGTTAATATAAAAAGTGAAAATAAAAACTAAGGCAATTCTTATTGTCAACGTATATATTTAGTTTTTTGACAAGAATTTATTACATAATTATAATTAAGATACCAAGTTATAGTTTAAAATTAAATGAAAACTTTTTTTTAAATAAAGGTATTACTATATAAATAAATATAAGAAATCAATAATGGGTGTGGCCTCCATTATTATTGATACATTCTTGGAGGCGTCTGCTCATTGACGCTATCAAGGTATCAATATAATTAATATTAATCGTTTCCCATGCGGTATCAATGGCTGCAATTAGTGCATTACGGTTTACTGGTATAAAATTTGGCCCTTGTTGTCTTCGGATAACAGCAAGTATTCGAGCCCAAACATTTTCGATAATGTTAAAATCTGGGCTTTTGCTGGCCAGGGTAACAGCTCCAAGTTATTTGCTTGTATCCAGTTGCGCACAACCTGCGAAGTATAGGGTCATCATATCCCGATAGTTAATTATCGAATGTTCCAAGAAAATATGTGTAAATAGTAAATGGAATCTACTAACGTAACGTTAAGTCGTTAATTATAGTTACATAACTCTCCTTTCATAAGATATAGTTCATATTAATATGCTTATTGTAAAGCTTCGTACACACCTGAACAACAAACCGAGGAACAAACAGAACAACGAACCGAACGGCAATCGGAACATTAATTTGGACGGTGCTACGTACGAATTTTAGAACAGATTCGCAAGTCCTGATTGTTCCACGAACGGTTTGCGGCGTTCCCGCAACTTGTCGATTTTTTCTCCGACATCAAAGAAAATGCGCGCGAATGCGTTTGCAGGTTTGGACGAATCTAAACAAAACGGCGAACAAACTTATGCGGGAGAATTAAATTATTTATTTTTTGTCCTCCCTTTTGTGGGTTTGTTGTGTTTTAGGTAATATTATGGAGTTGACAGAAAAAAAATGTTTTAAATTAATCAGTGTTTAAGAATGCAAGAAAAAATGATGTCCCTATTAGCATCATTTGGGCGGGAAATTTCCAAAATAAAAAAAAGCGAAGTAAATTATAAATTTTTACTCTTCTTTGTGCGTAAAAATTTGGTTGGCACTATCTTTTGTTTTCCGCAATTTTCTCTTCTCAATAATAAATATATATGAACTGAAAACTACTGAAAATAATTATGGAACAGCACAAACGTTCCGTTTGTTGTTCGGATTGTGGAAATCATAAAAGATCGTTTGTCGTTCTGTTTGACTTTCGGTTCGTTGTTATGTTTGTTGCTCGGTTTGTTGTTCAGGTGTGTACGAAGCTTTACAACTTAAGCAACAATTTTTTGGCGAATAAAGATTAGTTTGTGATGTAATATTAGAAACACAAATTTATATCATATCAAATTTATGACAACTTAAAACCAAGAACGTGTATGTTATTGCTAAGAAATTATTAAGGAAAAAGCGCAATTGCAGTGTAAATATTTATAATTAGATATTTTCGAAAGTTTATAAGTCCTCTATTGTAATCTTAATACTTAAAAGAAAATCCTGTCCATTAGCATTATAAGGAAATGGCTTTTACTTTATGAATAAGTTTCAATAACAATAGAATATCCTTGCTTGTTTAATTTACTTCCTTTGAGTCATATTGCTCTAAGGGTTGTTACATTGGTCATTAGTATGTAATAAATAAACAATTACCTACTGTTTGAGAAGGGATAGTGTGAACCAATAAATAAAGTAAGAAATGTAATATCCATTTTAGTTTAAAATTTCAAGTGTTGTGAAAATGCCACCTCATCTCGGTGCTGATTTGAAAGCGCGGATTGTTTCGGAATTAGCGTGAAATTTCACGTATGTTAGATATACCACAAAGCACCGTAGGGCATTACCAAGTAAAATGGAATCTTGAACACACTTTGGAAAGAGCCATCGGAAGTGGTAGACCTAAAGTATCTACACGTGCTCAAGATCTCGAGTTGTTTCATTACGTAACAGAACAACCATTTGCTACATACCCAGGGCTATAGCAGATACACATTTTCCCGGATGCCGTATAACTGCACAAAAAGATTAAAGGAGATGGGAATAAAGAAGTATAATGCTGCTGCGAAAGAAGTTCTCAGTGACGAAAATATGAGACGTCGTCTGGAATTTGCAAGGCGATATGTGAACGAACCTTTGGAATTTTGGAATCGAGTGATTTTTAGCGACGAAAAACGTTCAATAGCCGCAACGATGGACCACTAAAAGTTTTTAGAATGGAAGGAACTCGTTACGAAAATAATCACATATGTCCTAAAAACGAAGTGGTTATTTTTCTGTGAATGTGAGGGGTTGGGTTAGCGCGCGGGGTCCAGGAGTTTGTTGGGCTATCGATGGACGTCTTGATTCTGCTGCGTATTTAGATATTTTGGAAACTATTATGAAACCTTCAGTCGAAGTGTTTTATCCAGACGAAGATTATATTTTCCAACAACTAAGTATTCTTATTTCACTATACTTTCTCCAAAAATAGTTCAGCAAAAGCCCAGATTTTAACATTATCGAAAATGTTTGGGCTCGAATACTTTCTGTTATCCGAAGACAACAAGGGCCAAATTTTATACCAGTAAACCGTAATGCACTAATTGCAGCCATTGATACCGCATGGGAAACGATTAATATTAATTATATTGATACCTTGATAGCGTCAATGAGCAGACGCCTCCAAGAATGTATCAATAATAATGGAGGTCACACCCATTATTGATTTCTTATATTTATTTATATAGTAATACCTTTATTTAAAAAAAAGTTTTCATTTAATTTTAAACTATAACTTGGTATCTTAATTATAATTATGTAATAAATTGTTGTCAAAAAATATATACGTTGACAATAAGAATTGCCTTAGTTTTTATTTTCACTTTTATATTAACTACAGAAAAAAAATGAAACGTCATAAAATATACATTTTGTAAGGACTAAATATTATGAATAGAGAGTTTAATGATTTTTTTTAATAACTTACAATAATTAGTAGGTTAGATTTATTTAAAATAAGTAATAATCAGTCAACCCAAATAACCATGTTTAGTTTTTTGATTTAATTTAAAAGTTATTGCTTGTAGACGTTTTTTAAATCAAAATTATTTCTAATTTTATTTTGTAAACATTTCCTAAACAAAATTTTGATTCGATAATTAATCGAGCTATGGTGTTTAATTAGCGATACCTTCAAATATATTCTTTAAAGGAAAAAATTAAGTAAGCAACGTAAATTACCTATTTTCTAAAACGTGCTTAGTGTAATGATTCATTCTACAGTTATTCTATAAGATAACCCCTGGTGAGACTACCTGCTGTTGGAATTGTAATTGATACTCTTAAGCCCGCTTCACAATGTTCAAACTTTTGTTTACAGAAATTGTGGTGTCCAAGTTTTAAATTTCATGAGTGTACATTTAACATTGCAACATAAAGAAACCTACGTATTTTAAAATTTTAAGCAAACAGATTTGTGTAAAGCAGCTGTGACTCCATTTGGCATCAGTGGGTAGGAAAGGGTTAATACTCCGCGTTATGGACGGGTACCGTTCTATTCATGCAATTAAGTTATGGGTAGCAAACTTTGAAGAAACTGGGTCCACATTGAATTTAAAAAATAAAGGAGCAGCAAGGAGTGTTAGAACACTAGAAAACATTGATAGAGTTCGAACTGCGATAACAGATTAGTCGATATTGAGGCGCTGAAAACCCACTTCAGTTATCAAGTGTTATTTTTGCAAAATAAAATTTCGAGTCTAACTGAACAGAAAACTGTAAAAACATTTAAGTTAAAATAAAAACTTATGTTGATACAGGAGTTTTAAATTTTCCCGCTTCACTGACGTACCCTGTACATGAGTTTTGACGCATTTTTTAATGTAATTAAATTTATTATTATTATTAAATATTAACGTCTATTTATTTATTTATGGATGATAAAGGTATTTTTGTGACTATCAACTTTATTGAACAAAGCCTTGATGAAACTCCCGCTTTAAGGGCGAAACATCGGCCAGTTCTACGTAAAAGTTGGAGTTTTTAAACTAGTGGTGGCAAAAACCGTCAAAATAGAAAACCGGCTAACCGGTTTTACAAAAGATGGTTTATCCATAAACCGGTTCAAGAAACCGAGTTGCTTAAATCTATTCAACAAACCGCGGTTTTTAAACCGGCTTAACAAACCCCGGTTTTAAACAGTTTGAAAAGCGGGTTTATAAAGCGGTTTAACTAACCGCGGTTTCCAAATCGGTTCAAAACTCCCGTTTTAAACCGGTACATCAAACCAGTTTTAACTTGATTAAAAATCGCGTTAGATGGGTTTTCATTTAACTTTTTTTTTCAGAAACAATGTTGTTGTTAGGAATGTTATCTCTTTTAAAAAATGTTTTTCGTTTCAATTAATACCAACATCATAGACAAATTGTGTTGATTAAGTCGGATAAAAAGAAAGAGATGTTAGACGCATTTTTTCTAATCAAGACCAACACGTCAAATACAATCATATTTTATAATTTAAATATTGTTCAACAAACCTCAGTTTTTAAAGCGGTTTAATGATACGATTTTATCAAATGGCGTAACAAACCGATTTTATACACCGGTTTAACAAATCGATTTTGTACAACGGTTCCAGAAACCGATTTTTTAAACCGGTTCAACAAACACATTGTTAAACCTGATGTTCAAACCGGTCCAACAAACCGATTTTTCAAATTGGTTCAACTAAACGATTTTAAATCCAGTTAAAAAAACCGAATTTTAATCGGTAAACCGGATTTTATTGCCACCACTATTTTAAACCACAACTTCCAACCCCGAAGGGTCCCTAAAAAGAAGTTTTTTAAATTGTTATTATTATTTAATTCAAGCGTGAGGCGGTTCAGCCGATTATTTCGCGCAAGTTTTGTATAATAGCCTTTACTATTTTATGTATTCAGCAATAGATAAATAGTAGACAGATTTATCTAATGCTGATGCACATCCTATAGAATAATAGTTACTGTATTTTTAATTGTAATATTCATTCATATGAATTATCTTAGTTTTAGTTTATATTTGTCTTCTGTAGAAGCAACACTAATTGAACTCCGTCAAATGTAATATTGTTTAATAAATTATAACTTTTTAAAAACGACTTTTGACGTTAAAATAACAAAATTGGCGCAGTCGGTAGGATTGTGAAGAATTAGGCCTTCGAAAATCAAGTACCCTAATTTTCGTGTGTTTCAACACTTTGTCGCAAAGAAGACCTACATCCTAAACCCATCGTTTCCAAACGGACAAACATCGCCGAAGTAGAAGTGTTGGTAGCAGGAACGACCAAGCTGAAGAAGGCATCCAACCCCAGTCGAGCCGTCGTAGGGACAAGCATCGCCCGTAGAAAGCTTGCTGGAAGCGGACTTCAAACCTGATCATCGGGATCAAGTGATCGAGCACAGATCAACCCCTTATTGGAAGATATGAAATTAATGTAAGTCGTCAAATTCGCATTTTATTTTGTTACTGCATATTACTGCAAGTGAAAATAATAATTAAATTAAAAACGCACGTACTAATATAATTATATGATTTAATTTTAAGTTCAGGTAGTTACAGACGAGTGACTGATTGGTGCAAACCTTATGTTTGCTTAATTTCCATTCTGAGTCTGTATCTATGCGTAGGAACCGTGGATAGGTTTTATGTCCCTTACTAACATAAAAAGAAATAAACTTTGAAAGTGGCAAATAAACATTAATTCTAATAAATGCCATATAGTGACAGTGACGACGAATTACTAATTAATAATTCAAATAATATTATAAGACAAATTAATCTTACACCATCGCGTTTAAATTTTACGATGGAAAATCAAAATCAAGCTCAAAATGTAAACGGTTACCCACAAGGTTTCCATATGAGTATCTTAAATGAGATACCAATTTTTGATGGTAAACCTTCTGAATTAAGTGAATACATACGTTCTGTTGAAGACATTTTATCGCAATTTTGGCAAACTCAAACTCCAAATGCATATATTAATAAATTACTTTTATCCGCTGCTCGCAATCGTTTAAAAGGCGCAGCACTTGAAATTGTTACCGGTCATGTTTACGATTCATGGACCGCATTAAAAGAAGTTTTAATAAATAATTTTGGTGATCAAAGATCAGAATTAAATATTCAAATTGATATGACTAGATTAAGGCAACATCCAAAAGAAAGTCCCATTGATTTTTTAACAAAGTTCGTTCTTTACTTGCAACTTTAAATTCAAAAATCGCGTTAGGTAGTGAAGTTAGAGATGTAAAAGATTACAAAATAAATACAGCAAAACAATTAGGCTTAAAAGTTTTTATAAGTGGATTGTTGGAACCATTAGGTAGTTTTATAAGAAGTCGTTCTCCAAATTCGCTAGAACAGGCACTCACTTTTGTTAAAGATGAATTAGATATCAGATATTTTCAAAATACTAGCAAAAGTAATTTTCATGATTATTCTCAAGTTCCTCACAAAAATCACACTTTAAACCAAATCCCCAATTTAGTAATAATTACAAAAAAATTACAGTCAAAGTAATAATGATTTTTCAAATTACCCTAGACAAAATCAATTTATAAATTTTTCTAAACCGGCATATGAAAACTTTAATTTTAATCGACCACAACAGTCGCGCTCATTTAACTTGCAAAGACAGTCAACAGATGTTTTTAGACCAAAACAAAATTTTAAACCTACTTTTAAACCAGAACCAATGCAAACCAGTACAATAAAGAAACGCCCTGCTTCACAACAATTACAAAGACAAATCCATCCAAATGTCAGACATACTAATTACATACAACCTTCAAATCAACCCAGAAATTTTCAATCCCAAGAGTTATTTAATACAAATTTATTTGAAGCACCAGATGACCACGAAAATCATGTTGAAGAAGAAAATGACAATGTTTCAAATCCAGATTATTTCGAACCAGGCAATGACGTAAATTTTCGTTAACAGCCTCGGTCGAATCTTTTACAATTACCCCAAAATCAAATTTACCATACATCAAAATTCCAAATACAAATGATAAATTATTAATAGATACGGGAAGTTCTCGAACAATTTTATCGCCCGAATTCGTATTTAAACATTTTCCAAATTCAGTATTTGAACATCCTTTTGAAATCACTACATCACACGGCACAACTTATCATAATTTAGTAGCCGATATACCTATACCAAAACTATTTTCTGAAGAAGGTACACATTTGTGTTATTTATTCAATTTTCATACCGAATATGTAGGATTAATAGGAACAGATTTATTAGCCTCTTTACCCGCAAACATAGATTATAAATGGATGCATATTCAAACGGATAGAACCACTGTACCATTTTATTACAACGAATCTAAATTAAAACAAGAAGAACAAAAACGTAATCAATGTAATTTTTCAAAAGTTAAAAATTCCGTAAACTCGTTAAAAACTATATTGTTACCCCCACGTATTGAAACATTTACAACATTACCCGCCGTAGGAAAAAACGGATATAAATTAGCCCCTAAATTACATTTCACTAAAAATATAATAATGCCCTCTGCAATCGTTACTCTTCAAAATAATTGGTTTCGTACTAGTTTAATTAATACTTCAAACGAACCACAAACTTTAATAATATCACAACCTCTAATACTTGAAGATTATGTTCCATCTCAAGATCAAATTCAAATTAATAATCACGACGAAGTAGTAAACAATCAAAAACAAATACTTTTTCAAAACTTAAAAGATAATTTAAGACTAGACCATTTAAATGACACAGAACAAAAATATAGTACTATTGAACGTGAATTATTAGCCATTGTATGGGCCACAAAACAATTTAGACCATATTTATTCGGTACTAAATTCGTGTTGTACACAGATCACAGACCTCTAGTTTGGCTTCGTAATCTTAAAGAACCAAATTCGAAGTTGGCTAGGTGGGCTTTAAAGTTAGAAGAATTTAATTTTGAAATAAAAGATTTGCCAGGTAAAACTAATAAAGTAGCAGATGCTCTCTCACGCATTCATCTCAACCCAGTTACAGTAAATGATGAAATAATAAATGAAATTGATGAAATCTTAGATGATGTAGACAGATTAAACACTCCAGAACCTAATTATAGTATTATTGCTGAAAGACCAGACTCCCCAAATATTGAAGATTTGTTTGATATTCCAATATTTGAACCAGAAAATAATAATTTGTTACCAATTGAAAATGAGGATAATAATACGTTAGCAGATACAGTACATTCACAACTTAGTTCAACACCAGTAATAGACATCACAGATAAACCCTTACAACATTTTAACAAACAGATTGAATTTAAAGAATCAAATTTACCTAAGAAAATACAAATATCAAAATTTGATGGAAATATTCATTATTCAGTCTATATTAATAATGATAACAAAAACCTAATATTTAACGAATTACTTTTAGAATACTTAGAACCGAATACTAATTATTATTGTTATTTTCCCAACGAATCTTTGTATCAAGAATTCTCTCTTTATCTAAACTCAATCGTAAATGACAATACATCTAAATTTCATAAATGTACCAAATTAGTTACTTATATAACAGATTTAAACGAACGACAATCCCAATTAGCCAATTACCATTTTGGAAAAAATAATCATAGAGGAATAGTAGAAACTATTGAACATTTACAACGAAAATATTATTGGAAAGGAATGAATACAGACATAAAAAATTTTATTAACAATTGCACTACTTGTAGGACACAAAAATATAATCGAAATCCAATAAAACAACCTTTTAATTTAACGCCAACATTTAATCGCCCTTTTCATACCGTTCATATGGACATATTTCAAATTGGAGGAATAAAATATTTGACTTTAATAGATGCATTTTCCAAATTTGTACAAGCTTATCAATTACGTTCAAGTAATATGATTGATATAACTGATAGATTATTTTATTATTTTACAACTTATACAACCCCAAATATTTTAGTGGCAGATAATGAATTTAAAAATCAACCCTTTATAAATTTTTGGAACTTCACAAAATCCAATTTCATGTTACGACACCACATCACCACCAATCAAATTCACCAATTGAACGTTTTCATTCTACCCTTATAGAACATTATAGGCTCTTAGGAGACATGCCAGAAATTAAAAAAATCCATATTGTGTAATGGCATATAATCATTCAATAGATTCAAATTTGCAATTCACTCCCTTTGAAATTTTATTTGGACATACAGAATGTAAAAACCCTTTTGATTTAGATTATGAAAATCATTTTATGAGAACTATATGATTAGTCACAAAGAAAAAATAAAATGTTTATATAAAGCTTTACAAAATAAACAAAGAATTACTAAAGAAAATCGGAATGAAAAACTTAACAAAACTCGCAAAAACCAAACCTTTAATGTAGGTGATAAAGTTTACATAAAAACTAATGCTAGAAATAAAAAAGATCCAAAATTTATAGGACCTTACTTTGTTGACAAAATTCATGAACATGACACGTATGACTTAAGAAATATTCCTACAAACACTATCCTAAAAGACATGCTAACGAACTAACGTCTTTTCCAGGACAACTACCCTCTTCTTCCTTACATGGAACCAATGTAGACTTGACGTAACCATACGGACATTAAAAGACAACCCTGGACTGTACCCCTTACAGAAAGGTAACGCCGTATTAAAAGTATCAGAATGGACAATAATTAAAATAATGGACTATACCCTATGCTTAGCAATTATCACATTTTACGAAACAACCTAATTAAATCAATAGAATTGCTAGAAAATAAACATTACCCTTTAGGAAACCGACGTAATGTACAGATAGAAGACATTTTTATAAATCATAATAATCAGTTATTAATATTAAAACAATACATAAAGAAAGCAGATAGACTCTTAAATCAATTATTTCCAAAAATCCAAATTGATAGGCAAAAACGATCATTATTAGAAGGACTAGGCACCGTAATAAAATTTATAACAGGAAATCTAAGTGCAGACGATGGACGACGATACGAAAGCATAATATCTAAATTGAAACACGAAACCGAAATCCATAAAAATATCCTTTTAGAACAAGCTCAAATTTTAAATGACACAATTTCCACAGTACATGATTTATCAGAAAACCAAAACTATTGAATAACAACTTAAATAAAATTTTCTTAGATAATGTAAAAATTCATAGAATATTAACCGAAGCATCAACGTATTCGATAATTGATGAATCAATTCAATCTCTTCAATTATTTATTAACGTTTGGACAGAATTAGAAGTAGCTTTAACCTTTGCCCAAAAACAACAATTACATCTTTCACTTATTGACAATAATGAACTAATTCAATCATTAACTCAAATATCAGAATCTTTAAATAAATTTCAACCTTACAATAACAAAAATTTAGGTCTACCATACCCACCAAACTATGAAAATCTCCATTTATATGAATCTATTATTACTACAAAAATATATCAAAAAGACAACATATTTACTTTTATATTTGAAATACCCTTAGTAAAACCATTCTTAGAATATCAACTTATCAAACTTATACCCTTTCCAGCTTACACAAATAATAATAAATTTCAAATGATTATTCCCACTTATAACACAATACTTTATAATAAAGAGTTTAGTGTTCCCCTCAAGTTCAATAACTGTCAAATAACTTCAATAAATCATTATTTTTGCTCACATGATAACCATTTCAATATCCCAAATTCAAAACTATGTGAAACGCAACTACTTTCCTTTCATTTAATTCATTTAACCCCTGATTGTTCAGTTTTGATTAATCATAATGAATTACTGTTTACAATGAAATCATCTTCAACTAAAGAAATAGAATTAAAACTGCCTAGTGTTGGAGAACTACAAATCTATAAATCTAAAATAATTAATGTATCAAAAATGGACTTAACTTCCACAAATACACAAGATTTAGTTAAAACTAAAATCAAATTAAATGAACAAAGACATAAACTTATAGAAACAGAAGCCCCGATAACGACAACTCTTAATTATTGTTCCATTATTATTGTATTTTTATTCATTATATGTATTATATGTTTAGTTGTATATCTATATTGTAAACGTGACTCCCTCAAGCAAACATTAATAAAGTATTTTAAAACTCATTTTCAAAATTTGGACATTGCTGATAATTCGTTACTTCAATCTAAAACTTAAATTTCGTATTTACTCATTTAAGATTCTTGGGATGGAGGAGTTATGTATAATAGCCTTTACTATTTTATGTATTCAGCAATAGATAAATAGTAGACAGATTTATCTAGTGCTGATGCACATCCTATAGAATAATACTTACTGTATTCTTAATTGTAATATTCATTCATATGAATTATCTTAGTTTTAGTTTATATTTGTCTTCTGTAGAAGCAACACTAATTGAACTCCGTCAAATGTAATATTGTTTAATAAATTATAACTTTTTAAAAAACGACTTTTGACGTTAAAATAACAAAATTCGCAAAGCAAATGACAATAAAATGACAGAATATAAATGTACATAATTCTTGGGGATAATCAGCGAAGTGGCTGACCTCTGGTGGCGACAGCTGTAATTGAATATCTCGTGTGATTCTTAAATTTTGTATAAAATTCAATGGGCTGTCAAAGTGACAAACGGTTTTAATTTGTCAAAAGTGACGTATGCTCCCGAGGTAGAGTAATAAAAATGTCATTTTGGAGCGTCATTTATTGGGCATTATTATTCCCAATACTCTATCTAAATAAGATGGTAGTAGGTGTCGCTACATGAGAAGGAAAGTTTACAATTTTGTTTTAGCGGCAAATTTAAAATTTGTTAACTAACTTCATCATAAATATATTTATTTTAAACACTTATCAATAAACAATAGAACTTTATTTTAAATAATTTACGTTCCGATTGATTATATGATTACTAGAAAATAAAAATAATTAAGTGCGGTTATTAATAATAATAATAATAATAATTCAATTTATTTCTAAGTAATTACATTTACATTATTCAGAGGGGAAAATTACATTTTTCTGGAAAAGTGATGGTAATCAGGTGGTTCCGTACAGAACCTCTAGTCGATGAGTGTAAGTTGTAAGTATAATTAAATTGAATTGAGTATGAGAAAAGGTATAGATAATAAAGCAGTAAATAAGATAACTTAAGTAAGCATATGTAAGGGTATGAATTAAGTTTTTATATTAAAATATATCACTAACCTGAAGTAAATGACTTAATAGTTAATTTTATTTATTTAGAATCTGAGTCACATGGGTTTTAAAAGTAGGAATGCTTAGAGTTTTTACAGACTCTGGGAGATTATTATAAATAAGGTAAATATTGTAAGTGAAACACGTTTGTAAAAATTCGTTTTGAAGGAAGGTACGTCTATCAGTCCTCTGTGCCTCAGATTTAGGTTATGCACGTCTGTTCGATATTTAATTTTATTTGAAAGATATGGAGGTTTGTTAGTGATCATGAGTTTATGATGGAACACGCTTGCATTCAGATAGAGTCTCTTTTTCATATTTATCCAGCCTGTTTCTTCTAGTTTGTGAGTGATGTGTTCACGACGTCTGATGCCATGAATAAAACAAAGATAAGCATTTTGCAGTACTTGTATTTTTCTTTTGGATGAATTGATAAGGCAGGGACCATAAACGATATCACCATAATTAAAGCGTGATAAAACGAGACTGTCGCATAGCAATTTTTTAATTTTTTTATTTAATAAGTGTTTATGTGAGTATAATAATTTAAGAGTGACGTAAGACTGTCGTATGCACATATTAACATGTTCGGAAAAACGCAATTTATTGTCTAAGACCATGCCCAGATTTTTTGTAAGTTCTGTGTAAGGTATAATTTCATTTTGTATTTTTAATGTAAAAGATGGAATTAAAGTTTCAATTATTTGAGCATTTCCGAAGAGCATGAATTTTGATTTGACGGGATTAATTTTTAAGGAATGAATACCAGCATAGGAAGATAAGCCGTTTAAGTCCTCGTTTAAAGATTTACAAGCCTGCAATGCATCTTTGGGATAAAAAGATAGATATATTTGAGTATCATCAGCATACTGATGGAAGTTAGAATAATTCAGCACATCACATAGTTTGGCAGTGTAGATAATATACAACAGTGGACCCAATATAGAACGTTGAGGTACTCCATTTAGATATTGCACCGTTCAGAAGTATTTCCTCTTGATGTTACACACTGCTGACGACTGGACAAATAACTAGTTAACAAACGAATGGAGATATTATCAAATCCATAGTGATGTAAGATGGATATCAGTATATTGTGATTTATGGGATCAAAACCTTTAGAAAAATCTAATAGAACTAGAGCAGTGATTTTATTTTGATCTTTGGCAGTGATAATGTCATCTACTATATTCAATAACGCACTTGTGCAACTAAATCCTGGTCGAAATCAAGACTGATTTTTTGATAATATACTTTTGTCGTCTAAGTACCTTTTAATCTGCAAGTTCATTACTTTTTGTAATACTTTTGATAGCACTGGAAGAATGCTGATAGGACGAAGATCATTGATTTCTTTTGGATGTTTTACTTTAGATATAGGAATAAATAAAGCAGTCTTCTAAGCGTCGGGAATTATGCCTTCAGTTAAACTACAATTTATTATGTGAGTTGGATAAGGTAAAACGAAAGGACAACACAGCTGGACCATTTCAGCGCTAATATTATCAATAGCAGTTGCTTTGGATTTTATTGACATGACGCATCTATAGATTTCCTCTTCGTCTACAGTGGAAAATTTGAAGGATATTGTGTCGTTTCGCTTATAAAAATCAATCAATGTGGGGTCAACAGTAGAGATGCCTAGCATAGATTTAGTAAAAAATGTGTTGATTTTGTTTACGTCGCATAAGAATTCGGAAATTTCAGTTTTTAACTTTTTATTGTAGACCTGAACAGCCCTTAAAGATTTCCATACATCTTTACTTTTACCAAGCTTGTGATTGAAGTATGCTTTTTTTTTCATTCTTTATGGATAACGATACCAGATTTCTTAAGGCTTTGTAATAATCCCAGTGAGACAATTTTTTAGATTTTTTAAAACGATTTAAGGCTTTATCTTTTAGTGACCTCATAAGCATTACAATGTCAGTCAACCATGGAAATTTAGGTTTAGTAGAAGAAGATGTTTTAAGGGGAGCCAGTGTGTCAAATAAGGTAATAATATTAAAATTAAAGTACTATACTTTTTTTATTTAATTCGTCTAAATCAAACAGTAAATGCCATGGGATGGATTGTAGACATTCATCAAAGTACTTTAAATCTAATTTTGCAATATGACGATATGTGACAGAGATGGGTTGGGATATTACTCTTTTTACATCAACCTCACAGTAAATAAGTTCATGGTCTAAGAACATATCTGTATGTCTAGTTCCACATATTGAGATGTTATTTGTACAATTGGTAATAATGTGATCGATTAAAGTTTGTGAATTTGCTGCTATTCTAGTATGTTCCTGGATTAATTGTACTAAACCAAATTCTTCTAGCACGGAAAGACCTTTTGTAGGGATTGTTTCAAACAAGAAAAGATCGATATTCATATCACCCTAGCAAAAAATAGTGTCGAATAATAGAATTAATCCACTTAATGTGATCTCAAATTCATTTATGAAATACCTATAACCACTTCTGTGCGGCATATAAACTACCCCTACAGGGTATTGTAACTTATTTACAGTAAATTGAATCCAGAGTTGTTCATAAGAATGAACATCTGGAGTATAGATTAATTTAAAATTTAAGAAAGATTTAGCATAAATACATACACCACCACCAAATGTTAGTCTATCCTTACGGACTAAAAGATAATTATCTATACTAACATCTTCATGACTAATCGTGTCATTGAGAAACGTTTCAGATATTGCAATTATATCATAATTGAATAATTCAACATGTTCCTTGAATGAATAAAAATTATTAAGTAAGGATCGAGCATTTACATGTGCAAACTTAAAAGAAATCAATGCTTTATTATTACTCATACTCTGAAAACTTAAAATAAAAAATAAAAATGATTTAGATTAATTAAGTGAACATAAGGTAAAAAATATAACAAAAGTTGCTACTCCGCATTTAATTGTAATAATAGGTATACCGTTGGTGAAAATTTAATACACCAGGAGAATTGAATTGAATTGTATTTACAAATCTAAAGTTGAAGAAACTTTTTTAATGCCATTATTAGATTTTACAAATACAGCACCATCACCAGTCCACACATTTCTTAAAGAATATTTGTCAATACTTGCATTAAGTAACTTTACGCGTTCAGATGTGAGGTCTTCTTTGATGACAATTTGGCTGCCTTTTAATAGTTTTTTGTTAGAGAAAATTAACTGACGATACTGATACGATATACATTTAATCAGAATAGGCCTAGGAATGTTTCCACGACGTTTCCCTATGCGGTGCACCCTATCTATTGCTCCTATATCAAGTTCTACGTTAAGCTTTATCTTCATAAATTTCACTATTACTTCACTTATCTTCTCATTTGTGTGTTCGGGAATTCCAACTTCAACACTCAATTTATTGATATCTTCTTCATATCGAATTAATTTATTATTCAATTTTTCCATTACTGCTTCTGATGCAGTATCCGTAATTAGTTTTACCATTTTGCCTTCGGTTAGCAATTTATCTATAGTGGCACTTATGATATTGTTTATATCCTCTAACTGATCACGTGTGAAGGGCATTTTAAAGATTAGGCACTATTTTTAAGAATGAATTCACAAACAGACACTGATACTTATAATATGTGAAAGATCTTATAATTTTCGTACAGAGTTCAACAACTAAACGTCTACACACATTCAGTTACACGCATCTTGATATTAAAAAAAATGTGTTATACACAGTGTTATATACACAATTACAAATCCCATATTAATAGAATTTGAGTTGTAGTGGTGTGATAGCAACCTTATAATGGTTCTTTTACTTTTTTTCGCCATTTGGTCAATGACGTAAGGTGTTGGATGAGATAGGGAACATTTACGTGCTAATTGTAAAAGTTTTAGTTTTAATAACTTTTCATTTGCACATTTATTAAGAAAATATTCGACAATGGTCTCTTTTGCCAAGTTTGTGAAGCATTATTCATTACGATCATAGAATTTTTGTTTAAAAGTGGTAAACAACTGTTAAACACCTTATCAATCATTTCTTTGTGGTAATCACCTAAAACAATAAGAATATGTAAGATCGATTGCGATAGAAGGTTACTTGTTATTTACTCGTCCTTTGAGGCTCAAAATTTCAGTAAGCACCTTTGACAAAACCAGAGTTGGTACCCACGTGGACTATAATTAAGCGTATGGCTTTGCCAGGTGGATTTGGAACGCTAGTTGAAACATCTTCTACATATGCTTCTGTTGCTGTTGGTATTGTAGTATTTTTCCAGATTTTTGTTCTTACATGTTCTGTATAATAAATTAAACATCATTTTAATATTAAATTAAAAACACAAGTAATAAAATTGACAGAATGTTTGCTAAGTGAACGTTTGCCAATAAAATCTCATTTGAATTAAAATATTACTACTAATAATAGCCACTTCGATTTTGGCCAATCAGAATTAAACTTGTATATATAGATATACTTTTCTTCACTACCGTCTTTCGTAATATAACTTAAACATTAAATGGTCACTAGTTTACCAGAAATTAAATATAAATAGATAAAGTTAAATCTGTTATGTAAACTAGGAACAAAATTGGACCAAGAACTGATCCTTGTGGCACTCCACTTTTCACTGTATAAAATTGCAAAAGAGAATCAACAACTCGTACTTGAAATGATCTATCTGATAAAAACAATTTAATCCATTTCAGCAAGTTGCCCCTTACGCCATTTTGATTGAGTTTTAATAATCTTGTCGAAATGGCCAATATAAGAACATTTAATTTCTTCTTAAATATTAAAGTTAATAAATATATGAAATGTTACTATAGTTTTAACGCAAGAATACAGTGCGTCATCTTCAGACAATATTAAAATAACATATTAAAAATTTAAAAATTATTTGATATCTAAGAAACGAAATTAGCAAGGTTGACTACTTACTGTTGGATAAGTGTTAAGTAATTAAAAATCGATTTAAAACTGAAATAATTTTTCCATAACGTCCAACGACATCCTGAACAATAGGAAATGAATAAACAAGGGGAGAAACCAGAAGGTAAACTCAACCCCAAGTAAAACAGAAATAATTGTATAAAAATCACGAGCGTGGCTTTAACCGCCATAATGAAATCGGAAGAAACAAGTTGTCGTAAAGACGTGTTGTTAACATATGGCTGTTGATAAAACAGAAATTTATGAATCTGAAATGAATTAAAACTAAGATTATAAATATAAGATGACGCCAGAGGCAAAATGACTGACTTCTGCAACTAGTAAAACAGTTAAAATTCGTAAAAACAATTAAATTCAAATTCTTTTTAAAATTAAAATATAGAGGAAAAAATTTATTTATTGGTAATTTAGTAATTAAGGAATCATTATTGGTGTTAGTCAGGTTATTTAAAAAGTAGGTTAATATTAGAAGATTTAACGTAAATATTTTCTAAATAGTCAAAGATACAATAGTTATTTGGATCACTAGTCCAGAAAATGATATTTTGCAAAACATTTTCTAGACGTGTAATCCACAAAATTTTTTATGTTGACAAATATCAAAATACTTACAAAATTATTATTTAGTTCACAATTTATTTCTAAAGTTTTAATTTTTTATGGTTGGTACCCACTTGTCACTGCATACTTACTTGATTTTCAAATTTAAGTAAAGTGACACTTTGTGGTGAAGAATTTAATGGAAAATGAAGTATGGAAACACCAGCTCACATAAAAGATACAGCGGAAGCAGTGATTAATAATTTATTACCAGCAAAATCGGTAACTCGGTACTGGAAAGCGTGTAAAGAATTTAAGAAATTGTGCGATAGTAATAGTACTACCAAAGAGTATATAATTAGGGAAGAAAAGCAATGTCCGTTTTAAAAATCGTATACCTCAAAGTTAGTCGGCCCCTTTGGGGCGCTAGTATCGGCCCCCTAGTATTCGACTAACCAAACTAATTAAATCTAGAATTGAATCGTTTTCAACAGATTTCTTCGTTGTAGTAGACACAGAGTTGCCACATAATCACTACCTGTTCGAAGGGAGACCGTTTGTTTATTTAGCAATGTATTATATTCCAATTTTACAAAACAATATTGTTGCTTTTGTTTGCTGTAGAATTTGATTGTTTCATTCACAACATGACCGCGCTTTAAATAACTTAGGTAGAATTCATAAAATTGTTTCTGTTGTAAAAAGCAGTTTACTATTTTGTAATTACTAAAAGTTGGGGGTTGATTTTTTTCGGTTTTTCCTACGCAATTTTCGCCTCAGCCATTCTTCGCAATTCGGAAAAATTCAACAGATTCGTATTTTCGATCCCAAACAGGATCCAAAAGAATTTTTAGAAAATTCATATCAGTTTCGAAAATTAATGCTATTCTTATTTTGCACACATTTATACTTCTTATATAATTCCTAATAATTTGACACCTTGTTGAAACCGGTTGTCACTTAATTTAAATAATAAAAGGTGTACTTAAAAATCTTCTAACCCACATACATATTAGGTGTTGGGAAGTTAAGGCCAGGTTAAAGGGAGTTCGGTGTTCGCTTTAGAGACAGAGTCATAAAACTTTTCGATTCTTGCGCCCAGGGGTGTTTATTGCAACAAGATTCTTGTGATTTATAGACAGGTTCAGTAATTTGTTTAGATTATTGCATGATTTTCTGAATTCCGTTAAATTTAAAATAAAACGATCATTAGATTTCATTTAATTGTAATTATTTAGGTACAATAGTTTTTATTCCTTTCGTCGTGTTTGTTCAAAATTCGGTTTACCTAGCACTGGCGTGGATACAAAGTTTTGTTTATGCACGCTTTTGCGTTGGTTAAGTATGATTAAATACAAGAAAAAATATTTCGTTATAATGTAAAAAAAAAAAATATGTATCTAATATGAACATTATTATTTATACTGTCGATTCTCAAGGGTTTCCTAAAAAGTTTTCAATAGAAATAGTTGGAATATTTATTGAATTTTCTTTCATTTTAAATTCGGGTACGCAGGTCAAACTTGTGTTGATGAGTTTCATATAACTAGGGACAAATTTAAATAAAAGTTATCGTAGATATTCACATGACAAATAAGACTTATTTTGATGTAATATTCTTTTTCAATACAAACATCAATAGTATATTGTATTACACGAGGAGAAAATATCAGTTTTCATGCCAGTGTGTTAGCTGCGCGAGGGTGGTAGCCCGTGCGCTGATAATCACGAGCAATGAAACATGATTTTATCCTCAAGTAATACACTATACTTTTTCTACGACCAGTATGTAGTTTCTATGAGTTTTATCAAAATTTAACTACCAGTTTGGCAAGTAAAAAAAATATAGCTGTTTTCATGACTACCAAAAATTTTTTTATTCTCAATAATTATCAAGTTTACTTTTTTATTTGAAGTGTAGACGTCGTTTTGCCATATTTTCAGGTTAGATAAATAAATGTCAGTTTCAAATCAAAACGAGCAACCAATCAGGTTTTGCAACTACGTTCAGTCAATTGGGTAACTAAATGATTTTCTGCAGATGTAAAGATATGACAAATTTTCTCTATTGGTTTATGACTACGAAATGTAAAGTTTTCATAGTAGTTGTGGAAAAAAACTATTTCACACAAATTTATTATTACTTATATTATGTCATCTGTCACATGTATAATTTTATCGGCCAATTTGAATAACTAAAGTATAAGCAGTAACGCAGGTTACAACTTCTAACTTCTCTTCTCTGCTGGTTGTAATTTATTGTCCGTTTTTAGAATTATGACGTGTTAATCCTATAAGATAATTCTACTTCAAATGAAACAATAGAAGAAAACTTGACCGAATTAAAGTCTGTATACTATTGGCGCGGAGTAATAAATCATAATTGCTTGAAATAATTCTTTATTTTCTTGTGAAAGCGGTACTTCTAGGGTTAAGTAAAACCAATAAATTCTAACCAAAATACGATTATTGTGCCGCTCTTGCAGCATATCGACCCATCTAGGGTCTGAGAATAATAGTTTAATCTTTGTAAACACGTTGCCTTCAGTCCAGGTACTGACGAAACGAGAATCATAGCCGTAGATGTGGGTATTATACCAAGATACGGTGGAATATTGCTGAATTAAATTATTTACTATGAAAAATATATTCCACAAAGTAAGGATTGAAACAATAAAAGAAACCACATAATAATTCATATCAAGGTAGATTTTACTATTATAATATATTTACCTAGTAAAAATATGATTTTCCAAACGTATCAGGTACCTACGCCACTGCAATACGGGAGATTCGATAATTCTGAGAGGTTTATTACTCCGCGCCAATAGTATACTGAGTATAGGCGTTGATTGAAATATTCGTAAAGATAGACAACCTTATGGGAAGATACGACCCCATTGCCGTACAAGGCATCAGAGGTCGCTGCTTTCGTTCCGTACCAAACAAGTTTGTAACTTGACTAAGCTGTGTCGAACTCATATATTTATGATAGAATACTGTAATTATGCTATTATTTGTGTACTTTTCCAGCAATGTTGCCAGTATACGAATATTTAAACCTGGGAGTTTTAAATGCATAAATAAATATATGCCAGTATGCTTATTATGCTTCTAAGGATTTTTAATTACCACAAATAAGTACTTTGAACGGGTAAATTAATTTTTTTTAAAGGCCGTACATATTATTAGCACATATGTACTCTTTGTTAGTACATTGCTTATCGTCTTATTGCCTCAGGCACCAAATAGACGATGCGAACTGTAAAAAGTATGGAATAAACTGGTATCGTTGTTTGAGATATTATGGAATTAAAATATTCTATTTGAATACCATTAAAATTATTTAGTATACGTTATCAATTTTGATAGGTAGCGTAACAATATGATTAAACACATCAACCAATAGGATTTATTGAAATAAATATTAACTATTGTCGAAAATGGAATTTAGTAATCCGATTTGTTTTTACCTTGAGAAATGCCATTAACAATGGTAGCTACAGGCACATTTCTATAGCTTGCGGGGGGCTGCAATTGTTTTTAGAAACTAAAAGAAAGCATTTTAGTAATTTCTGAATTAGTTACCCTCTCGTCGTTCGCTCTCGTGCTTTGTGATATTTGTGATTTTGTGATACGGTTTTTGGCTTGATTTTGGATTTTGATTTTCGGTTGCATTTATATAATTTTACTTTGGATATTCGACGTTTGCGTGTTTATGGACTTTGATTTGGATTTGCGGATTAAACTTTTTACTACAATTACTATTTTTTAATCAGTATTAAAATGACTGATACCGTCACGTGTCATAGTTGTGTGTTCAGAAATTGTAAGAATACTAGAAAAAACTCGCCTGTAAGCTTTTATCGATTTCCTACGAATGATAAAAAAAGGTGTCAACTTTGGATGGTGAATTGTGGAAATTCAACTATATTAAAACTGGAAAACATAAATTTATTAAAAATTTGTCGATTTGCCAAGAACATTTTCATTCCAGTAGCTTCCGGAATCCTACCGCTGCGAAAAAACGACTTAATTTTAATGCAATTCCAACTAAGTACATTGAAGGTAAGCAAAAATTTAGTTTTTTATATGTACATTATTATAATTAGATAATAGTAGATATACATCGAAACAAATCACTGTTCGATTTTTAATTCTTCTTGCATTTTTGGTGCTAACCGTTTTGTAAATCATAAATACCTACTATGTGGTGAATGCTGAATTGGAGTTTAATTTAATTGATTTTAATCCATTGCAGCTACATTTTTATTTCTTGATAATCTTTTATTTTCTTAAAACAAAGGTACATAAAGTAAAAATTCTTTGCACTATCATTTAAGTTGTTGGGCCATCTATAAAAACAGCAAACAATGATGACGTCATTATGCAAAAATACATAACGTCATAAGTATAATTGAATAAGTTATATAACGCATATGAATTTTGTTCTTCACTTTATCACCACATTGTATATATTTATACATTCATCATCAAATAAATTTATCTAATACAAAATATTAAAACTTTTTTAATTTATTTCAGATAAATGTAATAAAAATGTTAATTCATTGAGTTCGCGTGTGGAACAAAATTGTCACCAGTCGACGTCAGAAGATATTGATGTCACAAAATCAGCCAATCTACGGACTTATTCAAACAAACAATTGCGATTTAATCTAATCAATGATATCACTCCAATGCAAGATGATTGTAACGTTAACAACATTGATGCTGTGAGCGATTTTTCACTTATGCAAGGTGTTCAGAGTGATACATGTACAGCCAGTTCCACTTCCGATCCGCCGAAAAATATTTCAACAATAATTTCTGTAAAAATTGCGAATTTAAAAAAAAAAGCTAATCGACAAAAATGTGAAATATTTAGACTAAAAAAAATGTGCAATAATGTACAAAATCAAAGAAGTTTTACGTATCTTCTCAAAAACCGGAAATCTACTTTAAAAACATTTATTAATATGCAATTATTCCATCAAAAAAGAACTCCATGGAAATTAATAGAAAAACAACTGGCATTGTCTCTCTACTACAAATCACCTACTGCGTACAAATTTATGTTAACTTCTTTAGGATTTGTTTTGCCCGGTCTGTCAACCATTAAATCTTGGTTAAAGGTTTTTAACTTAAAATCGGGTACAAATAATAGTCTAGTACAAAAGCTAAAAAGAAAGATTGACGGAATGACAAATACCGAAAAACAATGCGTTGTATTGTGTGACGAAATTACATTAAAAAAGGCTTACAATATAACCAGTATTGGGACTATATAGAAGGTTATGAAGATTTGGGCAGTTTGGGCCGTAAACCCTATTTAGGCAACCAAGGCTTAGTTTTTTATTTACGTGGTTTGTTGCATACGTGGAAAATCCCTTTGTTATTATGTAAGCAGTGGATCGACGAAATACGCAGTTTTAAATAAACTTTTGACTGAAGTGCTACAGAAGCTGTTTCAAATTGGATTAAGGCCTAGAATTTTAGTGTGCGATCAGGGTTCTAATAATCGAGCAGCTTTGTCGAGTTTAGGTGCAACCAAAAATAATCCGAAAATAATTATTGGTGATAACACAGTATACGCAGCATACGATCCTCCACATTTACTAAAAAGCTTGAGGAACAATTTAATGAATACACGATTACAAATATATGCCGAAACAAAAAAATTGATTGGACCGATTTTGTTAACGCTTTTACATTGATCAAAGCAGTAACGTAGCAAGATCAATGTTGAAAATTACCGAAAAACATATTAACCCTCAAACTTTGACAAAATGCGTGTTAAATATGCCGCTCAAGTATTTAGTCATACAGTGTCCGCCGCAATTAAAACCGCATTTATGACTGGACAATTAAAAGTAACTCTGCTCTAGATACTGCAAATTTTAAAAAAAATTAACGACATCTTCGATTGTTTAAATAGCGCAGCATTAAACGACCCAAATCCATACAAACGTGGTCTATCTATATTTAGAAATCTTCCTTATATTACACTAACAAGTTCGATTGAATTTTTGAATCGTTGAAATTCTTTGAAAATGGTAAAGAACGTAAAAATATATACTGTGTGGAAGGATTCCAGTGGAGCATTACAGCAATTTTAATGCTGTGGGAGGATTTAAAAACGGAAGGAACAAAATATCTTTTAACTTCCAGAATAAATCAAGATCCACTGGAAAATTGTTTTTCAATGATACGTACCAGAGGTGGATATGATTCGCAACCAACGATTCGAAAGTTTAGACTGGCGTTACAGCATAATATGCACATTCGATTGCAAATCCCTGTTGAACACGGAAATTGTGAAATTGACAGTGACGACTTGCTCTGCATAGATCAAAAACTTAACAGTGACATTACTAAAGAAGACGAAATTGAAGAGAATGGGAGTACAAGAGAAGAGTACAACTATTGCTTTGAACAAACGTCCGAGTTCGAGTTAGAATCCAAGCCAACAAATGCCGTTCAAATAGAAATGAGTAAATCTTTAGAATCTTGTACCGTGGCGTATATTGCGGGTTATTTGTGTAAATATTTGTTTAAAAATCCAATGCGAACTATGCCAAAACGAATGTCTTTTGACAACGTGCATAATTTAAGAACACTTGAATTATTTATTTTAAACAAAGATTACAGTGATTCTCAACAAATCAAGTTTTTGTACAACCCATCGTCTGAATTTTCAAAAATTGTTTACAATATATTAATATGGTTTAACGAATATTTTAATTCATTTCAAACTGATTATGGTTTGACTGCAAAAATAAAACAACGAATCAAAATTAATCTAAATAAAGTTGCGAATTCGTGGTTTACTGAATGCAACAGTCATAAGTTATTAATAATTGATCAATTAATTAAAGTTAAACTATATCGTACATTAAAATGGGCTGTTAGTAGTAGTGCCACTCGTAATAATTCAGGTGCAATTAAAAAACCGCATCGTAAAATAAGAATCCTGTCGATGTAAGTGTTTTTAATTTTGCAATTATGAAATGTAATCGTATAAATACGAAGTATATATAATCAATGGTATAATATATAATAATGGTAGTAGTATCTACTCTGTTTATAAAAGATTATTTTGATAATTTATGTTCTTTAAATATTTGTTATTTTATTTAGTGTATTTCTAGTACCTAAAGTATTCCAAGATATCGCTATAAAATTTTATATATTTTTTCAAATATGTAGGGTAATTGTAGGTAATTGTAATTGCGATTGTAAATCTAATGTAAATTTAGTTTTACTAGTTAGGTATTATTTTAAGAAAATGTCACTCATACAAAATAAATCAAATGTATTGTTTACAAAATTTATGTCTTTTCTTTTCTTGTTTAGGATTACGTTTGTTTAACTAAAACAGGTATTTACGTTGTATTTGAATTAAGAACTACACTAAACTTTCAATCAACGACTACACCTTCAGTTAAAATGAGATTCAGTCAACGTGCATGTGTGTTTTAACTACTTAAATTCCTTATTACCGTAACTATTGCTGAGGTACAAGATCAACGACGTTATGTAATATTACCGATTAAAAAAACGAAGTTAGAGTTCAGTTGTTTATTTGAGAATTCCACTCAGAAAATTTCAACCAATCAGACTAAAGGATTCTCAGTCATTGAATTGTATTTTTAACGTTGTTCAATCAACGATTTTTAATAAATAATTTTGGGAAGAATAACAATTTCAAAAGGCTATTGCTGCATTTATGCAAACGCACCAAATTACGATAAAAATTATTGTTGCAAAATAATCCTTCATTTTCTCTTTATCTGTTGCTTTTGTGTGAATCCAGGTTTTATAATTAAAATACTATAAACGATAAATTCAAAAAAAAGTGTAATAGTATTGTTCTTTTCAAAGATATGTTTACCCGATAGAAATTCTATAATCGAATAAATTAATTCCTTTTAATTGTTTAAGTTCCAGAGTAAAGAGTAATTATCAATTTATGAATGAGATTATTTTATATTAATCAGTTGTTAAATGTTGCAACCTTGCATTGCTTAAAATAGCTTTCACTTGCACTCTTTCAGGCGCCAATTTCCATTTGCGGCAAAAAATGAACTATTATTTATAACATCTCAGGATGGCGCTACTGTACAATAGCAAGATGTAAACAAAAACGCAACCAAACATACATGCACGAATTGATTTCTTATTGCATTAGTTGTCTATCTTTACGAATATTTCAATCAACGGTATAGGTAATCTAATCTTAAGTATAATGTCTCTGATTAAAGAGAGATTACTTATTATTACACTACATTTGTTGCATCTGCAACGATAATGTTCATTTCTTAATAAATTCAATAAATAAATACAATGAAGAAGTTAAAACGGTTTAAAATTGGTGAAGCAAAAGATTACCTACTTCTATCTTTGTTTTCTAAATTTAAAACTAGCAAAAGGTATATACACATATCGAACGGACAGGATAAAACCGAAAAAATTCATAAATTTTTTTAAATAAATACAACTTACTAATTTTGTTTTGTTTAAGAATAGTGAAGAAATCGGGTTTTAAAATTTTAAGTTCTGTAACCACCCCATTTCAGGTAGAAGTAGTATTGTATTGTTCTAAAAAATATGAAAAGAAAATATTTTAAGTCTGACCGTAGATGGGTCTGACAACACTGTTAACGTACCTATGACAAGTAAGGTTTGTATCTCTCTCTCACAGTGGTTGTTAACAGCTGTTTCTTTTTACACAAACTCTCGGTTCTTCTAAAATTGTAAATTTATTGCTAGGCAACACACAATACACGACTACGATTGAATCCAATACTTTGCTTCTCTTCCCCAATTATATACTCTTTGGTACTACTTACATTTACAACGTGTATGTTCTTCTTGCATATTTTGATTAGAAATAAAAAAACAATTCTGGAACTCTTTGGTCCATATTTTCAATGTTAAAATTAACTGTGAATATTAAATATATCAACATTGAAAAATATTCTAAATTAATTGTTTCACAACCCACTACACATAACCTAAAAAGTAATCACATTAGTTGAGGTTTATCTAAAAGTATTAATTGTTACTTACATTAATGTTACGGTTACATCTGTTTGATGATTCCATAAAAATCAACGTTTATTTGTTTATTAAGCATTGGATGCTTTTCTCTTTTGTGTCCGTTTTGTTGACATTTAGAAAATTAGGTAACAATGGTGCCACCCCGCTCTCTGGGGAATTTTACCAAATGTCACTTTTGTAAGGTCTAGGCCAGGAATTTGATGTTCCCGGCTGTTTTTGAATCCTACAAAACTGTCAATAATGACCGGAGGCATGAAAAAGTTTTATGATTCCTGCCAAAAGGGTGGATTATAGAGCATTTGATGGGATATATGTTCGTTCAAAATAATGTGTTCGGTAAAGGTGGATTTAATGGAAGAAGGATTATGTAATTATTTCTCTGTTTTTTTAATGTATTGAAAATATTCTTTAAATCTAACTTCAAAACTACGTGAAGTTTTTTTAACACAAAATTTATTACAGAAACATATAAGTTTATAGATACCATTTTTAGAGTCACGACTAAAACTTCGAGTAGTAAATGAAAAAATAATTTTTAAGTTAGAAATCGATGAATAACTTATTTTATGGTCAATAAGGGGTTATATCTTACGGATCTATTTGGTAAAGAGTTTAAGTAGGGGAGGAAATAAAACCGGTAGTGTTGGAAATGGAAACGTTGTGAATTTGTGTGAGTGTACGGTGTAAGTAGATAGAAACTAATATACATCTCCAGTGCTCGATTTTAAAATAAAGATGATTGGTGAAAACCACATTGCGATATCTGTTATCGTTTTCGAGATATTCGTCGTTCTTGAAAAAATAGCGATTCCTTCAAATAGCTATAACTTCTTTGCAACTGAAAATATTGAGTATGATATTAAGTTTTGTATAACGCTTTAAAGTTGTAATTAAAGTAGCAATCATAGCTGGCTGTGGTATACAAGAACAGCAATTGTTTGAAATGCTCCAAATTTCTTAAGTTTTTAAAATTTTTAGAAGACTATAAAACTTTTAGAATTTTTTGCCATGGTTATCATGACAACCAGCTTTTCTAGCTCGCTTTTGTTCAAAATTCGCTAAGTGCTTTATTATTTTACAATTTTAAAAATGCCTAATTATTCAAACAAAAACAAATTTGATACCTTCAAAATATTTATTGAATGTTGTAAAGGCTAAAAATTTGTCTCATAATCGCTATTTGGAATTATATCTCAAAAGACCTCAACCTAACAAGCCCATTTTTTCTCGGTTTGAAGTATTTTTTTGTTCCATGTTCAATTCCTCTTATGTAAATTTTAGACTAAAAACAAATCTTATTCAACACGGCGCTTCAATAAACCAAAATCAAAAGGTATATGAAAGAAAATAAAGATGAAGAAGAAATTACAGTACTGGGATCTACTGAAGCAATTCATAATATATCAACGAGAGAATTAGGGGTAGAAACATGGTTGAGAATGAGTTTTGTAAACGGTAAGTAGTATTAATTGGTCAAAATCATAATGTTCATAAGAATATTGTTTGAACGGACGAAGCATCAATAGACATAACAACAGGGAAAATTTATTGTAAATGTCTGGTGTTGTCTTATTTACGGTAGAATTTTTTACCACATACTTGAAGGAAATTTGATTTAATGCAACATTTTTGGACAGACTGCCACTGAGCGAGTGAGACCGGGCACCAATGCCGCAATGCCAACGCCGCGCCGTTTGGAATTATTTAGATGGGGGATTTGCGAATAAATGGCTGGGAACTTACAAACCGTTATCATGGCCCTCTAGGTCACCAGATCTAACACCCCTTGATTTTTTTGTATGGGGATTTTAAAAAATGTAATATATTTAAAAACGAATCAAACTATAGATAACAATTAATAGAAAATATAGCAAAGACATTTGACGAAATTGGGTCAATACATTTAATTAATACATTATGCAGTCTCTATTAAAGCAGTGCAATATATTGCAATGTTATACGCATCTGAAGCGCAAGTCCAGGGTATAAAAATCTATCCATAGCGTCAATGTTACCAGTTTCAGCTCCCAATTTGTAAATAATTGATCTTCGCGGGTGTATCGGTTTGAGTTTCACAGTTGCTTGTAAATAGAACAGTTGGCTATTTTTTCCATAAAAATTTCATTTAGACTAAAGTTGTTAGCAGCTGCAAAGCTCGAATACATCACCCAGCCATGAAAATTATTAGAATAATTAGTAAAATTTAGATTAAGAAAGTATGTCAAGGTCATTGAGTTTGAGGGGTAAAAGGATAGAAGCGAGATTCAAGAGGCCAAAATAAGGGTGATAAAGCGTCGAAAAAAGTAAAAGTTATTGAAAATAATCCAAGTTGAATGGAAAAAATTAGAAAAGCTTAAAAAAATTTAGGAAAAGCGAGGTTAGGTCGTCGTGAAATGTTAAAGCACGTTTGCAAATCGGCGCAGTAAATTGAAGGGAGGAAACCCTAAAAGTTAACAAAAGAAAGCAAGAAGAAAACGTCTGACATAGAAACGCTTATGATGTAATTAATTTGAAAATAATTCATTACGGAGTAATAGTTTTCTGTCAGTAACAAGGGTAGTGCAATCAGAGATGGCGCCACAATCAAGCGACTGAAAAAGCCCACTCTAAATAAATTTAAAGTAAGGTGATGTTTCGCCAAAAATCAATTAAATAAAATCATACGCCAAAACTTAACAAATAAATGTGAAAACTCACCTGAATCATCGAAGATAATTTTTATTTATTTATTTATTTAATTCTAATTAACAGTTAAACTAAATTAGAGCACTAGAAAATTATTAAATTACAAGACAAATATTAAACAGATACTAATAAAGTGGTTAAACAAACTACAAATTCCAGATTAAGTATGTTGATTTAATTTGTCTGGGAGAAGAATTAAACATGTCAAGTAAGTGCGTATTTAATTTGTAATTTTCACACATGACAAAGATAGGTGAGCTTTTTAATAAATTTGTGCGTAGTGTTGGAAGGAAAAAGTTAATGTTTAATGTTAAAGTTTAGTTTTTCTAGTAGAAACTGACAATCAATATGATTCCATACGTTTTTTTTAAAGAATAATGGAAAAGTATTCTCTCCTCACCATAAGACTATTGAAAGAATGTTTCTGCAGTAAACTAGCATGAGAGATGCCTATGTTTGGGTACACTTTATCCATTTTGAAACTCAGTGTTTTTAAAAATCGTCTTTGTGCAGATTCTATCCAATCTATTTGTATATTGTACTGGGGATACCGTATTATAGATGCGCATTCTAGCTTTAGACGAACTAATGCAATGAATAACTGTTTCAAAGAAGACATGTTAGTAAAGTCACTAGAGCATCTTGCAATAAACCTATAAGTTCGGCTAGCTTGAAATACAATATTATTAATATGAGGTATAAAAGACAGTTTGGGGTCAAAGATTACCCCCAGCTATGTAACTATTTTGGTCCTGTCTAAGACAGTAGAGTCAATATTATAGTCTGGCCGAAGAAGTTTTAGTTTTAAGGAAAAAGATATAACAGTTCAACTAGTAGAATTTAAGTGTAGCATATTATTACGACACCAGTTCACAATGCGATTTAAACTATCTTGTAAAAAATAACAATCACTAATACTTGTAACTCTATCTCATATTATCTGCATATAACAGTGGATCAACATCAATCCCATCTAAAATGTCATTTATAGTATATTGCGTTCTATTTGATAAATACGACAAAAATAGCTTTAATAATGCCTGGGATAAACCAAATTTTGATAATTTATTTAGTAATATAATATGATCGAGTTTGTCGAAGGTTTTTGAGAAATTCGTATAAATAACATCGGTCTGAATATTATTGTCAAGATTTTCCGCAATAGTTTGGGTTATGCTCAAAAGATTGTTGACAGTGGAGCGTCCGTTTATAAAACCATCTTGGTGAATGGTTAATTGTTTACATACTCCAGGATACGGAATATTATGAAAAAGGATTTCAAAAACTTTTGCAAAATTACAGATAATTGCAATAGGTATAAAGTTCGAAATATCGAGACGATTGCCTTTTTTGTGCACAGGGTAGACCTTTGAATGTATGAATGTAAGCTTTCGCGGCTGTTGTCACTAAGATTATTATCTTCCGGGTTGAGCCGTGTTCGTCCTTCCTTCCTCCGTTCTCTGCTTGACGTTTTGCTAACCATGCTGTTAGCTTCTTCAGAAGTTACTCTAAAGACTGATGTTATTGTCTTCTGCTCCTCGTTATATACCTATGTTCCGTTACGGTTGGTAGATGTCGATCAGTGACGGGTGGTTGGTTTTCGATGGTTGGTTGATCTTCTGTTTGGTATCGACTAATTTTGTGGCGACATTTGTTTTCTTTGTTTTTGTGAAGAGTTAGTTTCCACGTATTGCTTAATCGGTAACCATCTTCTCGATAGAACTTTAGCTTCCTCGAAGTTGATGATGTGTTTTTCTTTTTCGTGTAGATGTTCTGCGATTGCTGATTTATCTACTGCTCTGGACTTGGCGTCTCGGTGATGTTCTTTTAATCTACATTTTATGTTGCGTCCGGTTTGACCAATGTAGACCTTTCCACATGAACAATCCATCCAATGACCTTTGAAGTTTTCCAAGTTTTAGACATAAGTTTATTAAAGTAGTCAGGGGGGACGCGAGAACAACAGCACAATCTTTAATAAGAAAGAAGGTATGTGATCAGGGCCTGCAGTTTCATTTGCTTTAGGACAAGCAATACATGACTTTCTTCAGTTTTGGAAATACTTATGCACTCACTAGTAAGTGAATCACAATTAAAAGGCAAGTTGGCTGATAACTAATAAGAATTACAAAAGAAATTTGCGAAAGAATTGACGATATCCTCAGGTGTATTAACAGACTTGTTCTATTATTAATACTTAATGTACCTCTCTTGGCATTAACAAATGTCCAGAATGTATGAGGAGTGTTTTTAATTACATTTTCAACATTATCAACATAAGTTTTATAAACTAGGTCGATGTTACTTTTAAGGTAATTGTCAGCCCTTTCAACTACACAATTATTGCTATGCAAGACAAGGTCGAGAATATTGTTATTACTGTTATAAACAAAGTACTGATTTAGAAGGAAACTGTTACAAAAATTGTTTAGAATATTAATATGCCGATTACCTTGGTCACTTCTCAAATAAGCGGCATATTGGGTGATCGAATTATATTTATAGAAAAAACGGAGCCCAATTTGAAAATGTGTTAGGTTAGTTGTTAAATGTTATCCATAAAATGTTGCTGTTAAATGTTCAATTAATTAAACATTCCAGTTTTTGAATATTGTTGTTTTGATATTATTTATAACAAAATTATTAATGTAAATTGAAACAATAAAAAATTAACCAATTTTACAGAATAGCGAGATGGCAAAAGTTGGTTGTCACGACAACTACGGCGGTCAATAAATAATTCTAAAAGCTAAGCCTTCTAAAATTTAAAAAAACTTAAAATAAAAATTTTTATTTTGAAGCATTTCAAACTCTCATTTTATTGCTGTTTTTATAAACCACAGCCAGCTATAATTACTATTATTAAAAAAACACAGGTTTGGTTCATAACCTCCAACCTTTGAGCGTTGTACAAATATAATGTCATAATTGGATTCCTCATAAAAAAGTTCATCAAGAACGTTTTTATTTTCTGATACAAAGAAGTTATAGCATTGATTAATGGTTATAGCTATTTGAAGGAGCACTGGAGATATACCGGGTGTCTCTGGCAAGATGCAACATAGGAATTTCACGTTACGTACAATTAATTGTTACTGCGTGTTCTTTATTGTAATATTCTCTAATTTAATTTTTGAAAATGAGTGTGTATACAATCCCTGAAAAATTTCAAATGGTTAAGTGGGTATATCGACAGAAGTGAAAGCTATAGAAACACTTCTGCTTTGTTTGCTGCACTTGTTTCGGATTGGCAGAGAAACGGCAGTGTACACAAGCGTCCGAAGCAGGTTCAACAAAACTAGGACATGGACAACGATGAAAAAATCGATGTACTCGGTGCTGTGCTGTGTTAGTATTCGACAACTAAGTATCGACTGTAGTGTAAATAGGTGTAGAGTTCATAAAATTTTAAAAAGCCTAAACCGATGCTGACCAAAGGCAATAATAATATAAATTTTTTTAAACAATATTTGCTTCACCGATGAATGTTCGTTCAATTTCAATGTAGTTTGTGGTATCAGCATGATGGGTGTCCAGCACATAATGCAAATTAAATAAAACAACTTTTAAATGAAGCACTTCTTAGAACCTGATTGGAAGAAATGGGGAAGGGCCACCAAGATCACCAGGTTTGTCCCCCAACGACTTCTTTTTATGGCCTCACATATCTTCAAAGGTTTATACTGACAGACCCCACGACAGAATTGAGTCTTTAAAAGATAAAATTGTGGAAGTTTGTTTCAATGTACCAGCAAATATGATTGCAAATGTGCAACGAAACTTCTATGACCAAACTACTTCGCATGTAATACTTATTAGCTTTCACTTCTGTATATCCACAAACAAATTGGTTCTTTTCAGGACCACTAACACATTTATAGAAAAGATTTTTTAATACAATGCAATTAAAACTTAAAACGACAATCACTTTTAATAAAAAAACGTATTTGAAATTACAACATTTTTTATAATTGTTCTTGGATGGTTTTAAAATAAAAATCTTGTTATCTTGTTTGTTGACTCCTAGATTCCAGTAAAACCTGAAATAGAATGTTAAAAAAGAAATAGCAAATTAAATAATTTACAGCACAAACTTTTACGCTCTCATTATTCATAACATTAAAAACCTTAATCGGGCATCTTCTAAAAATCTTCATTAATTCCATAAGTTTCAAATAATTGTTTACGTTCAAGAGGCTAAAAATGTATAACACCGTCCAATTCTGGGTTATAATTTACTTCGCTGATTCCGAATAAAATCCTTACAACACCAACTACTGTTGATCTGTAGAAACCTGTGGTAGAGACAAACTACTCGATCCATACTAATCGAAATATCTGTCTTATCCATAACAATAACTGTATTGACTTAAAATAAACTTTTAGCTTTAGAATACCATCATATTCTTGCAAGATGCAAGTATTATGTCTAATAGTTTACACACAGGTCTACAATACAAGAACACAAACGACTCATTTAACCTCAAATTGAATAAGAACAGGTTTTATGCAAAAGTATTTCATTATGCTTCTTCAATAGTTATATTAAAATATGAAAGCAACTGAACATTGATTAGAATTTTTGTAAAATCACAAAATACGAGACTTTTTACAAACTTAAAGAATAATATTTACATTTGTAGGAAGACTAGACATTCTACACTTGCTCTCTCTTTCTAACTTCAACAAAATGCCGTCACGTATTGAGTATATAACAATCAGAAATTTTCATAGCAATAGTAGAACAAATCAAATTTGTTCTACAGTAAAAATCCTATTTTGCGTCTTGCCAGAGACACGCGGTATTTTAGTTTTTTTCTCACTCTAACAGAACTATACTTTCCATAAGAAACCATCAAATTATGGCCAACCGTACATATTTAATATTTTAGAATGTAACATGTTTTACTTAAGGCTGTCACAGAAATGTGACATTTAAGAAAGTTAATAGTGTTTTTTTCAATTATTGACAATTTTCGAAAGTCCTCTAATGTATTTTATAGTAAGTTCTGTTTCATCTTCCTCCAATCGTTTGTTAAGGGCGTTCTACAGATTGCGCAAGTATTCTCTTCGTCTTGTTTTTATTCCTCAAAAAGAAACGAGCTTCATGTTCGCTGCGCAATATTACCTTAATAAGCAGATCATTACCATTACTGGGTAGCTAGAAGTTGGACAGTCTTTAAGGAACTCAATGACTTATTTTTTACAGACAATCCTTTGAAAGTCCGGATAAAAGTATATTATACAAAGAACATTTAGGTAGATAGCTGTCAAGATACGAGCATGCAAGTTTTGTGTACACTATTTTTTGTATTACCAAATTTAGTATAATGAAGAACAGACAATAAATGTTTAATAATTTGATTAAGAACTTCTTCTTGTACGATTGTTTTTATCATATAACATTATTGATTTTGTGTCGGTTCAATTCTTGTGATCATCGAGGTGTTTTACTAAACGATTCTGCGTACAGGTGAATTTGTGGCAAACGAAATTATCTGCTACTTTTGAAGTTTTTCTAAACTAAATAATAGATAACATAACTATAGAGAAGTTTATACCGACTTTCAGATAAATAATCGCAACTTCTTTCAGTTATTTCCAATTCAACTTTCAAACAAATTGGTTACTCTCAAACTTTTTACTCGAAATTGGAAACTTCTACAGAAACAATGTAACCACAAATACAAAAACGTTTGTGAAAAAGTAGTTAAAGTGATTGTAGAGTGTTTGAGTTTTAATTAAATTTTTACGATGTCTTTAAATCAATCGCTTGTAATGCTTTCAGGAACGCAATTAGAACACGATAACGCGGAACCGATTAAAAGACACACGCACTGGAAAGACGAATGTGAAAGTTACACAACGTCCCAAAGTAATTTTCAAATGTAACAAAAAAGAATTATAGCCCCTTATGCTAACGTACTCTTTTTTTCCCTCAAAACTTAATATTTATTACTGAAAAAAAAAGTTTGTAAAAATTTCCTCGGTTAGTGTTTTTTCGTTTTGTATACACCCTTAAAACGTACTTATTCACATCACGGTTTTGTCGCAACGAAGGAGCTTTTAGGATTAAATGGGGAATTACAAATGTTAAAGGACAAACGTCGTGACGTATAAGATGATCCCATATTAAAACGGGGACTAAAGGGATAGTGATGACGTTAATATGATTTACGAAAACAATGTTTGATATTGAAATAAGTTATGATGAATAACAGATCGTTGCTAATGAATTCACTTACATAAATAATTTTTGGATAGGATTTTTCAAGGAGTTGTAGTGATATATATATATATATATATATATATATATATATATATATATATGATATATAATGCCTTACGAAACTTAGTAAATTAGTCCTTGTACATGATTTAAACACTGTTGAATACTATAAAACAACAAATTGCTATGTACTAACTAACCATAATCGCGGATCCTAATTATCATTAATAATTTTAGCATGTTAGTCTGGCAACCATGGATACGAGAAAATAACTTGGAGCTGTTACCCTGGCCAGCAAAAAGCCCAGATTTTAACATTATCGAAAATGTTTGGGCTCGAATACTTGCTGTTATCCGAAGACAACCTCCAAGAATGTATCAATAATAATGGAGGTCACACCCATTATTGATTTCTTATATTTATTTATATAGTAATACCTTTATTTAAAAAAAGTTTTCATTTAATTTTAAACTATAACTTGGTATCTTAATTATAATTATGTAATAAATTCTTGTCAAAAAACTAAATATATACGTTGACAATAAGAATTGCCTTAGTTTTTATTTTCACTTTTTATATTAACTACAGAAAAAATGAAACGTCATAAAATATACATTTTGTAAGGACTAAATATTATGAATAGAGAGTTTAATGATTTTTTTTAATAACTTACAATAATTAGTAGGTTAGATTTATTTAAAAATAAGTAATAATCAGTCAACCCAAATAACCATGTTTAGTTTTTGATTTAATTTAAAAGTTATTGCTTGTAGACGTTTTTTAAATCAAAATTATTTCTAATTTTATTTTGTAAACAAAATTTTGATTCGATAATTAATCGAGCTATGGTGTTTAATTAGCGATACCTTCAAATATATTCTTTAAAGAAAAAATTAAGTAAGCAACGTAAATTACCTATTTTCTAAAACGTGCTTAGTGTAATGATTCATTCTACAGTCCTTCTATAAGATAACCCCTGCTGAGACTACCTGCTGTTAGAATTGTAAATGATACCCTTAAGCCCGCTTCACAATGTGCAAACTTTTGTATACAGAAATTGTGGTGTCCAAGTTTTAAATTTCATGAGTGTACACTAACATTATTTAAAAAAATTTAAAATTTCGTTTAAAATTAGTAGATAAATTTTTAAAGGCTTATATCTCCTAAACCGTAAGAGAGAGAACAAAAATTTTTTTCACAAAAGTTTATAGGATTTTAAGAAAAAGCCAAAGGATTAACATACACGTTGAAAATTTCAAATCGATGCAAAAATCGCTCTTTTTCAAGTTCGTCTCGCATTAAAACGGACCGAGATATTTTTGTTTCAAAAAAAGTTTTGTGTTTACGAAAGATGAGTCTTTATTTTTTTATTTTAATTTTTTTTGTACGAGGGCATCTTCGAGGTTAAAAATAATGTTAAAGAAAGACAAACAAATTGAGTCGTAATTTGACCGCAACTCGCTTATTTTCGGACCGATTTTTAAAATTTAAAAAGAATCTTACGCGGATAAAGAAATAAACATTTTTGGCCGTTTCAGTTTTTTTTTGACCTTGCGTTTTTAAAAGTTATTATTTATTTATTCGTATGGTACATTATACAAATATTGTATTGTGATGTAAGTGTTATGTATGGTGCCCCAGAAGATTAGTATAAACCTGTATAGTGTGGTAACGAAACCGTGTGCAATAGTGGATTGGTTCGTCTTGGCAAAGCATTTACTTCAAGTTTAGGAAAACCACTAAAACCTAAACATGCCAACCCTTACCCACCTTAGTATTCACATATAATAATATTAATTACGTGTGTAAACATTATAGAACATAAAATATAACAGCACAGCCATTGCATATAATAGACCGGTTCAAGCGCCAGTCACGACAATGACGAAAAAATAGTAGGTTAAAGAAAAAGCAAAACAAAATAATGGAAAAACAGATAATTAGACAAGAATACAAAGTATTGCTGAACTTCAGATGTCCTTCAGATTCGTAAGCCATAATATTGCTTCATCTGTTAAATTATGAATGTTTGAAAACCCTCCTTTAAACTTCGTTAATTGACAATCCTCTACAATATGTGTAACGGTCTCTGGTTCGTTTCCACAGTCACAATTTGGATTAGAAATCGCACCCCATTTGAACAACATAGAGTTGCATTTTGAATGGCTTGTTCTTATGCAATTTACTTTTGACCAAATTTTTCTTTTTTGATCAAAGCCCGGAACTTCTATTGTTGGATCATCAATGAGATGTTTATTGAAAACATCAACTCCAGACCATAATTTTTCCACTCTTCAACTTCAGAAAAGCCGTACTTAAGTAGTCTTGCAACCATATAGGACTTCGAGATTTAAGTCTTTAGCAGGAGGGTTGTCAATGTCATTCCAAATTGGTAACTTTTTGTTAAGTTGGCATTTATCCCATTCTCGTTTTAACGCAGCTTTTCGTCGAATGTTCGATGGAGTAATATTACAAAGAACAGGAAGCCAATCGAGAGGAGTAGATTTAATGGTTCCACTAATTATACGCATAGTGCAATTCAACTGGGCATCTATTTTTTTGTATGATAACTATTCAACCAGACAGGAGCACAATATTCTGCTGTAGAATAAACTAATGCCAATGCAGCTGTACGAAGTGTCTTTGCATCTGCTCCCAAGTTGTTCTAGCTAATTTTGAATGACATTATTTCTTGTTTTCATTTTTGTTTGACTTTTTCTAAATGATCTTTGTAAATTAAAAAGTATCTAAAGTTACTCCCAGATAAAGGTTAAAATTATGGTTTAACTTTGTATTATTAAAGATAACATTAAGTTTTCTACTTTTTTCTCTATTACTTAAATGAAAACAAAAAACCTCTGTCTTTTTAAGATTGGGGCATAATCGCCATTTTTTGAAATAATTTTCCATAATACGCAAATCATCAAATAGTTAATTTTCAATTTCGAAAAAATCTGAATGTTGAAATGAAATTGCCATATCATCGGCGTAGACGAATTTTTGACATTGTAAAGAAGGAAGATCAGAAATATATACATTAAAAAGAATAGGTGCAAGAACCGATTCCTGTGAAAGACCATTATTTAAAAATCTAAATTTACTGCTTTTATCTCCAACAAAAACTCTAGACTTCAAATTAGACAACAATTTAAAAAGTAAACTTTCTTTTCACACGGTATCGTTTGCAGCAGTTAAATCTAAAAAGGCAACTCCAGTTTCAAGTTTTTTCTGAAATCCAGCTTCGATATGTGTTGTTAATGCCAATACTTCATCACAACAACTTCTACCGGATCGAAATCCTGCTTGTTCAATTGGTAATTTCTCTTCTATTAACGGATTAATTCTTTGAAAAATCAATCTTTTCAAAACCTTATAAATTACACTTAACAAACTTATTGGACGATAAGAAGTTGGGTCTGTAGGACATTTATTTTTCTTTAAAATTGCCACAACTTTACATTTCTTTAAATCTGTTGGTAACTTACCTGTATTATAAATATCATTGAGAAACATAAGTAGCCACTTCAAAAATTAATTTCCCAAATTTTTCAGAAATTCTGGATGATTCCATCAAACCCAGCAGCTTTCTTTGATTTGGTCCTTTTTAATGCATGTTTTAGCTCTTCTACAATAAAAGGTTTGGATATATCTTCTGAGATAGGTCTAGATTTTCTTTTCTTTTGTAGACACTTTTTTGTTTTGTGATAATCGATTTCTCCACTTTTACTGAGTTTGAAACATTAACCAACCGAGAAGCAATAGAATTTGGAGAAATTTTGGTATTTGTTTTAGAAGTTTGATTTGTAGAACCTAATTTATTTAAAAGTGCCCAGCTTTTACGACTTGAATGTACAAAATCCATATTTTTAATTAATGAATTTCATTTCTCTTTTCTTCCATTATTTAGAGATGACAGTACAGCATTTCCATATTCTTTATTTGAATTTTCTAGATAAGATTTGTACAATCTGTTTGTTTCAGTTGACCAACATGGGACATATTCCTGTCGAAAACCACGTGGAATGTTTTTTTTTGCTGCACATTTAACAGCACCTACGAAACTAAAATAATTATCAGAAACCGGTGGTATCCATCTAAGAATAGAGTCGAGAGATGTTTTATAGTGTATTCAATTAGCTTTTTGAAAATTCCATCTTAGTTTTCGTAAAGATTCTACAAACGGAATTTGAAGTCCAATTTGTATAAGCGAAGGCCTATGTTGACTTCTTGGAAAATCGTTTAATACCATACGTGTTGATTGTAATGGAACCATGTCACGATCCATTGATACTAAACACAGGTCCGGGTTGTAATCGTTTTGCCATCGACCGGAATAAAATGTTTTGTTGTCTTTTGGATCGTATACTAAATGTATGTTTTGAAATTCCATCCATGTTTGTAACGTTATTCCATTGATATCGTTGTCTTTGTAGCCCCATAATGTGTTGTGACAATTAAAGTCACCAACATATACACATGGATGAGGAAAAACGACATTAAAAGTTTCTGGCCAAGGTATTGGAGGAGGTTTGTAAATATTTACTACGTGTAAATCTTCTATTTTAGTAGTTATAACGAAAATTTCAGAAATTATACTTTTTTGTATATTTTTCGTATTAAATATTTTCTTTGACGTATGTTGCTATTCCATGAATCGGGCTCTCAATAACGTCTACTAATTGAAAACTTTTTACTATACCTTTATTGAGTATACTTGTCTCATCTCCAAAGTGTGTTTCCTGTAAAAGTTAAAATATCGACCCTTATAAACCTTGCCCAAGTAATCGGTTGATTATCGGACAAAGTTTTTAAGGCGATCACCCTCTTCTCAGCTTGGTCTGGGGGTAGATGGAATTCACCCTGTTGATCTACGCTTACCGAGGTAACTAACACGTCCACCGTGTCAAGTTCTACGGAAGGTAGTTAAGAATGACCAGACTTTTGAGAATGATAATTTTATTAATAAATCGCAATGTTTATATACACTGAAATTGTGACGTAAATTATGAAAAATATGCATTATCTAGTAACCTACATGCTATTATTGCGTTTTGCTGAATCCGTTTGTATATTGCTTTTAAGCTTGTTTCACAACTATTACTAAATTACACTATTTGAAATAAGTAGTACGACAATAATTTTCGTATGTTTAAATTAACTTTAAACAACCCTATTCCTGAAACAAAGATTAGACAAGAAATCTGATTAGTTCTTACTCAACCCCTCAACATTAATTTGTAGAATATTTGTTGTGTGCCCTATATTAGTGTGTGATTGTGTTTTGTAAAATTGTGTTAAACATTTTTCCGTAATTATCCGGGAGGGTCTTGATGACCAGGTCCGGAAACCAAAGTGGTGATTCTCAGGAAGAACATGTTTTACTTGTTTAAGATGGAGTACTGTAAGGTACTGATCACCTTCCATATTTTATGTTTGTATTAACAACGCCTAAAAAAATGGCATAATTTATAACATATAATTGATGAAGAAAAAAGTTGATTTAAGAAAAACGTTCGTTTTATGCTTCTACCGTATAGTGTTTAATAAAATTTATCTTTTTTTTTTAATTTTCTTTCAAGAAATGTACCATTGTCAACACGAAATAACTATAATTTATACATATTTATATCTCCGGAACCGTTTACGTAAAAACATAAATTTAATTTGTTTAAAAAAGTGAACGTAACATAATTTTTCAAAATTTCGAATGTTTGATTAAATATTTAAAACTATTTTATCTTAGAACTGAAAAAATGTTTTCTACATTATTCATTTATTAATTTAGCACTCGATTAATTGAATAAATGCTATTATATTTATTTTACAATTCTTTTTTCAAACAAATCTTGTTTTTAAATATGCGTAAAATACTTACACGTTTTATCGATAATATGCGTTACATGCTTTTAATTTTATCTATTTAAAAAAGTTATAAAAAAAGGTTTTCTTTTCATATTTTGTAAATATATTGTCATGCGTTCATTTTATGTTGTTATTTGTATTTTTCAAGTAATACAAAAATGCATTTGGTGTTATTTTTCATGGTTAAAATTCTAGAAAAAAATAATTTGTAGTTTTCTCTACTTTTTAAGACTGGAAAAACAATGATTTATACTTTTTATGATATTTAAAGGTAAAAAATTCATTTTGTTTTTTTGTTGCTTAAAATTGCAACAAATAAAGTGTAGTCTCAATTTTTTCCTTTTCTGCTTTTAAAATATTTTTAATTATTAAGAATGCAAAAAAACAATTGTTTTGTGTTTTTCATTTATTTATAAGAAAGAAGTAAACTAAGTTTTTAATTTAATTTTTTTAATAATAAAAAATATTTTTTTAGATAGTTGAAATTTTTTAAAGTTTTTAAGAATGAAGAAAAACAAAATCATAATTTTTTTTTACTTTTAACAAATCAAAAAATGGTTGGTGTTTTTCATAGTTTGTATGAGTGGATTTTTTAAGAATAAAAAATAACACTGCTCGGCGAGCGAAGCGAGACGTGTCTTTGTCAAATTTGTATTAAAAACTATTTTTTGAGTAAAAAAAGCCAGAATACGAGCCGCGATCTTCGCAATTTGACGAGCAAAGCGAGTCATGTCTTTTGCAAGGTCAGCGTGCGAGCAGCAAAGCGGCTTGAGCCTGCCGCGATGCGGTAACACCCATCAACGCGAAGCAGCGCTGGGTTAAAGGTCGCGAAAGCGAAAGCAAAGTATAGTTACGTTGCAGTCGCAGTTTCTTCTCTAGTAAGCGTAAGATGGCATTTTGCTCCTTTAATTTTCTGTTTTGATTAACAAATAATAATAATTGTTGTTTATCAAAATTTCAATGTATTTATAAAAATTCATCTCTTCAGTTATCTTAAACAAAACTAAATTCAAACATTAGTCTTGTAGGCGTGAATTCTAATACTGTTTTGAGTATTGTAGAGTTAAACAATTAAATAAGTTGTCATTTGATTAAAAACAGCTAATTACTTTTCCGATATACTTGTCTCTGTTGCATACTGTTTTATAAAATCATTTCCTGTTTGTCTTAAACTTTGGAGTGTTTAAATGTCGGTGTGATTAAACGTCGATGTGATTAAATGTTTATGTTTATATGCCTGTGTTTAACTGTCCTATGTTTAACTGTCACGTGATTAAGCGTCATATAACCACAAAAAAAAGCCTACAGTACTTTCCTTCTTCTTTTGTTTACCTTATATTTATTATATGCACTACTCTTTTGTCACTTACAGTTGTAAAAGAAAGTAGTTACATTAAGGGGTAGTCATATTTTAATCCGATACCGGTGCACTTCCAGCAAAAGAACTAATTATTTAACACTAATGGACTTGTACGTATATTTTTAAATAAAAATGCTGTTTAGTGTAATCAATTTCTATGCTGTGTAAATAATGAGATGTACCTATACAGGTAATTCATAACTATTGGGACATAGGCTAAGGGCGGGTTATTTAGGCTAAAATATGACCATAGGACCCAATATTCCTTAATAAAATATTGCTGTGGAAAAAGATACAGAGCGTTAAATTAAATTTTTTTTTTTCATTTTGTTAATAATTTTACTGTAAATTTATCAATTCTTATCAAAATTGGCAGAGAGACATAACTTTAGACCAAGAACATTATTGTATGTGCTATTTTACAATTTGTTGTAGGGGGCGCTACGTGAACGATTCCTGATGATGAAATCGACCGGTAACTTTTGATTTTGATTAGAGAATATGACGTAAACATCATTTCTACACAATTGGTACTCCTGTTTAAATACGATAATTTCATTTGTTTCCGAGAAAAACGCAGTTGAACAGTTTGTAATGTCAAATATTACTTTATTTATTAAGGGTACGTTTTGGACTGTCAGATAATTATGCTTCTCTGTAGATTTTGATAAGAATTAATAAATTTACAGTGAAATTATTAACAAAAATAAAGAAAAAAATTTTTTATCTAACACCTTGTATCTTTTTCCACGACAATATTTTATTAAGGCATATTGTGTTTTATGGTCATATTTTGGTCTAAATAATCCGCCCTTAGCTTATGTCCCAATAGGTATAAACCACCCTGTATAAAGTTCAATTTCAAATAAACTGTATTGAAAGTTGGAACATATGCAAGTATAGAATGTGAAAAGGCGGTAATTTAATTAATTTCACACCAGAAAATTCAATAATTCGTATTGAATTTATCAGTTTGGTAATTTTTGTTGTTGTAAAGTGTGATTATATTTGTTTTTGTGCAAGAATTAACGAAATTTGTTTTATTTGCATACTTTGTATTAAACTAAACAATGTTGGGTTTCTAATAATGTTTGTTTATTAGTCAAACGGTTTTCAACATATTTTTAAATTAAAAAAAGTTTCAAATAAGTGAACAGTTTGACGCATGAACTGACAGCGAGGGAGGAATTTCTAATTCTAAATAAATTACTGTCTGTATTTTATACGTATAAATACTGAAATAATGCGGTTGTGAACACGAAGTTAAATTAAACTATTTTATGAATGAAAATAATTTTGAAATTCAGATGCATATGTTGTTTATTCCATATAGAAACAATTTTCGATAGCTACTATAAAATATTAATCTATGTTGTAGTTCTTCATAGGTAACTATAAATTATACTAACATTGTTATTGTTTGTTTATTGTATCAAAGAGGCTGATTATTTTACTTTAAGGTTTTATCACAATTTTTAGAATAAAGAACCGCATCCCCTCTAAAATTAGCATTTTAAATTACAAAATCGATGTTTAGCCATCTACCTTGAAATATTTGGATAAACTAGAGCTTCTTGATGTGTCTTGATAATTAATAAAAAATTATTACTTTTTAAAATCTGAGAAAGTGGAGTTATAGTATCGAAGTTATTAAAACTTATCTTCCGTATATTATTTGCTCAAGGGAGAACTGAAATAACAATCTTGGGAGATCGAATATACGTAAGAAGATTAGTTTGTGTTTGTTTTTGAAACATATTTATATTAAAAATTTTCTAATTTATATTCTAGTATACAAATTATACATACAAACATATCTCCATTTTTTAGATTGTTATCCGATTGAAATAATTTTGATTTGAATGTAGTATTTAGTTTTTATATGTCAACCTACTTTTTTGTAAATAAAACTTGTAAACCTTAACTAAACGAAAATATGAAAAAAAAGTTAATTAAGTGTTTGATACCGTAATCGAGAATGCTTTTGAGATTGCGGGTTTTTTAAGGAATAAATTTGATGCGTCCTTTTATACACATCACTGTTTGAACATCCCAGTAGCATCTCCTTATATTAGAAGTCAAAGGAGCTCTTAAATTATGCATCGCCTAGTTTATTTATGTACGTAACATATGTAAAGTAGACAAGTTAAGCTCTAAATCTTCTTACATTTTTTATTAAATGCATTAAAGCTAAAAAATAGTTTTCCTACTTTTAGATTCGCCACATTTTGGTTTTACGAGTGTATTTATTTTTTATCTTTTGTAATATTAAATAAGTAGATTTTTCGGTGACATGTGAAAAATGTTTTATATTGAATGAGGAAAATAAAATGGGGTTTAGTTTTTCCAAATGAAATTTTTCCATTCCTATTAAAGGATTTTAAAGAAATTTGCGAAGCTAATTTATTTAATTTATGTGGCCGTTTTGTGTAGGTAATAACTGCTACAGCTGCACACATACATTTTTTTTTATGTGAATACACTTTATTCTGACATTGTAAACCTTATTTACATAATATAGGTGTTATTACAGTTTCTACTTTTGAAGATTTATTGTTGACAATAAAAGAGCATATTTTGTATTTTATTCAATCTAACGCTGTTCATTATTATTAAAAAACTTAGGACCATATTAATTTTTTTTGGCTTTCTATAAAAAAATTTTCAATTTTCTATATGTTTTAGAACTTTATGAGAGTAGAAAAAGTCTTCTTGACGCGACCCCTAGGGGCAGTAATTTAGGAAATATTTAAGGTCAAAGGTCAAACACGGTTGCATTATTATTTTAATAAGTAATTAAGCTATCACGTCGAGTGGCATATCATTCGAAAGCGCTTTAATATGATTTTTCCATGCAGTATTTCAAAAGTTGTAGCACTTTAAAGTATTTTTGAAGATGTTGACTTTTTTATTACTTTCGGAGATTAAGAGTTTTTTGTTTATGATTTTAAAAAATGCTGAAATACAGCACTCAAAAGCTTGTTGAAAACTCATTCAGAAACTTTTTTCAAAAATGTTGTACCACTTTGGATTCAAAAGTTATACCACCTTAAAATATTTTTGGAGATTTCGACTTTTTTGTTTATGATTTTAAAAAATGCTGAAATACACCCTTCACAAGTTTGTTAAAAACTAATTCAAAAACTGCTTTCTAAAATCTTTACTACATTGGGTTCAAAAGTTATAGCACTTTAAAATATTTTTGACAAATTCAGCATTTAAAATTTTGTAGAAAACTAATTCAAAACTGTTTTCAAAAATGTTGGACTACATTAGGTTCAAAGTTATCGCAATAGTTAAGTAAGACTTTGACTTTTTTTATCAATTTGGAACCTGCTCTAATATATCATTCGTCTGTTTTGAATGTTGACAACTATAGTCTTTCCTTTTGGTTGTCATTTCTAGTCTTTACCTTTTTCACTTTTCAAGTTCACTTTAGTCTTTTTCTTTTCTAGTCAACTCTAGTTTTTTCTTTCTAGTTACCTCTAGTCGTTTCCTTTTCTAGTCAAACCTAGCCTTTTATTTTCAAGTCAACTCTAGTCTTTTCTTTTGCTAGTCAATTCTAGTCTTTTCTTTTGCTAGTCAACTCTAATCTTTTTTTTTTTAGTTATGCTGTACTTCTGTATAAAGCTGTCAAATCCTTTTCAGCATAGGAAAAGACTAGAGTTGAATAGAAAAAGAAACGACTTTTGAATGATGTATTACAACATTTGCTGGATATACATACAAGTTCTATAACTTTCGAACCCAGTGTTGCACAATACTGTTGAACCCAATATAGTACAACATTTTTAAAAACAGTTTTTGATCTAGTTTTCCACAAGTTATTAAATGCTGTATTTCAGTATTTTTTAAAATCATTAACAAAAAACTCGAAATTTCCAAAAAATGGTTAAAGTGCTATAACTTTTGAACCCAATGTAGTACAAGATTTTTGAAAAAAGTTTTTGAACTAGTTTTCCTCAAGCTTTTAGATGCTTGTATTTCAGGATTTTTTAAAATGATAAACATAAGAGTCAAAATCCTCAAAAATACTTTAAAATGCTATAACAATTGAACCCAATGTAATACAGCATTTTTGGAGGCAGTTTTGAGTTAGTTTTAAGTACTATAACTTTGAATAAACTGCATGAAAAAAATCATGTTTGAATAAGCTTTTGAAGCGCTTTTGAATGATTTGCCACTCGACATGATAGCTTAATTACTTTTAAAATAATAATGCAACTGTGTTTAACCTTGACCTTAAAGATTTCCTAAACTACTGCCCCTGGGGGGTCAAGACAAAAGGACTACTTTCATAACGTTCAAAAACATATAGAAAATTCAATTTTTCTTATAGAAAGCCAAAAATAATTTATATGGTCCTAAGTTCTTTATAAATTTATCAATATATACTGATTCATCCACTTCTTAACTATTTCAATAACACAGTGAAAAATACATTTGGTCGATACAATTTTTTGGAACTATTTTATTTAAATTGCTGTCCTAAACGACATTTGTAACTATTAATAATACACCATTTCTTAAATTCTTAATAATTCATATTTATGGGATAAAGAAAGTATGGCGTTCTTTCTTATTATATTCTTCATGTAATTGTCCTCCAGACTCATCGCAGTTTATTATTTTTGATTTAGAGAATCGTCTTTAAAAATGTGCAACATTAGCAAATTAGCTAGTATGATTTCTATTTTTTTTTTTTTTTTTTATTTTATTTCTATCTTATTATATTATTGATACTGAATGCTCTCATGATTTTGTCAAACATATTGGCTTAAATTACCTATACAATTTGTTTGGTATTCAGCTAACTGCGCGGTATATTATTGTGACTTAGTAGTAATTAATCAATCAATTTAAATGAATAAACATTTAAGAAATTGTTTAGTAATAAGAGTAACGCAGTTATAAATGTCATTTCCGACGGCAATTTAAATAAACTTTTATAATAAAGGGGCTAAGAGAAAATGCTGGAAATTAATTTGAAGTTCTTAAATGGCCGCTAGATGGCGTATTGATCACATCAAATGAAAAAAACACGATTTTGTCTATAACTAGCATAGGTAAGCTATACCAAAATACCTAAACTCAACAAACGGGAAAACACCAAAAAACTGAACCAAAAAACTTTACTTGGACACGTGTTTCAATAGCTAACCTATCATCGTCAGCGAACCAATACTAAAAATAAAATAGAATGTAAAAACATTATTTCAAAACAACTTAGATTTAGACTAACGGTATCTAACCCGGTTCTTCCTAGAATACATTGTTTGCCTAAGATACATAAACCCGAAAATGCAATGCGGCCCATTGTTTCAGGTATTAATGCTCTTACTTATCTGATATCTAAATGGTTGTCAAATAAATTCAACAGTTTTCAATATCAACAATCACATATCAGTGTTCAAAATTCATACGATTTTATTGAAAAAATTAAAAACATTGAGCTGACTGAGAACGAAGTTTTAGTTTCATTCGATGTCTGTTCATTGTTTCCAAGCGTTCCGATAGATGTCACTTTAAATTATTTAATAATAATAATAATAATAATATATTTATTGATACTATACAATTAGAAAAATTGTTTGTATACGTCAAATGGCGAAGCAATCGATACACGAAGTTTATTACTTCAAGTAACAAACATCATATGTGACTAGCAAATTTATAACAAAAAAATTCATCAATTTCATAAAATGCATTTTGGAACAAAATAGATTTAATTATTTCTTTATATTTCTGTAAAGGCATATTTTGGATATGTATCGGTAAGAAATTGAACAGCTTTGGTCCAAAATAATTAAATTCACATCTGTTTGTTGAGAGTCTAGAATAAGTAATTCTAATGTTAGACGCATTTCCAGTCAATTGTTAGTGAATATCACTACTCAACTTATAATTTTCTACGTTCTTTTTGACATAAACAAGACATTGATAAATATACAAACATGGAAACGTAAGTAATTTTAAATCGATGAATTTATGTTTTACATCGGCTCTACGAGGATGTATTGATATCTAGTTAGCCTAGACCAGTTCCTTGCATAAACAAAATATTGCGTTACCATAGCAACAAACAATAACTTATTAGAAGTGTCACTGTAAAGTTTGACGTCAAAAAAGTAAACCAGAGTCACGCAATAAATTAAATAAAAAAAGATGTCCACCGAAATTGAGAAAATCGAAAAATTGGAGTATCGAGCCATCATCAAGTACCTGTATTTAAAAGGGTTAAGAGGTAAGCAGATTTACGAAGATATGCTTAATACCCTTGGTGATCAATGTCCTTCGTATGCGACCGTCAAAAATTCAATTTAGACATGAGAATAATTGCCGCGAAATGAATACCCAAATGTTTGAATGTTGACCAAAAGCGTTCAAGGGTAGAAGCATATCGCGTTCGATCTGTGCTCGATTTGAAAACAATGTAGACTTCTTAAACCAAATTGTTACTATGGATGAGACTTGGGTACATTTCTACGATCCAGAAACAAAGCAACAATCGATGGAATGGCGACACTCTGGTTCTCCAAGACCTAAGAAGTCGTGTCCAAAAATCTGCTGGAAAAGTTCTTGCTTTTTTGGGATTGCCATGGAGTAATCATGATTGATTTTTTGGATAAGGGTAGAACAATAACTGGAGATTACTATTCGGCATTACTGACCACTCTACGGAAAAATATTAAAGAGAAAAGACGCGGAAAGCTATCCAAAGGTGTTTTGTTTTTGCAGGACAACGCCCCTGCACACAAATCTCATGTTGCCATGAGTCAATTCGTGATTTAGGATTTGAATTACTAGAACACGCCCCTTATTCACCCGATTTGGCTTCGTCTGACCATCACCTCTTTCCTCAACTGAAAAAAAGTATAAAAGGTCGTACATTTTCCTCCAACAAGGAGGTAATAGAAGCTGTAAGAGGTCTGGTTTGCAGAGCAAGAAGAAACATTTTTTTTTAAAGGTCTAGAGACGTTGCAGGTTCGCTGTAATAAATGTATCCAATTAAGAGGAGAATATGTTGAGTAATAAAATATTTTGACATTGAAATTTTGTTTGATTATATAGTAGGCTAAGAATTTTCCAATATATCCTCGTATAGCTCAAATTTGTCATAACCCTAACTACTTTTCTTTGCAGCCCAAATATGCGAGATGAATTTGATGCGTGACCTTAGCCTATCAAATCGTACAAAATAAGAGAAAGATATGTTACACCAAAATTATTTAGACAATTAAGATGTAGATAATTTTTTTGAATTAGCAAGATTATGTATGAGTCAAACCTACTTCCAAATTAACAATAATATTTATCAACAAAATCATGGTACAACAATGGGTAACAGCTTATCTTCGTTTATGGCTAACCTGTTCATGGGTAAATTTGAAACCGATTTAAAAACTAATTTAGATTACTTTCCTAGAACTTGATTTAGATATGTAGATGATGTTTTTTGCAGTCATCGACACTAAACTTTACAGCCCTCAGCAATTTGTAGAAATTTTAATTTCAAAATTTGAGACGATTAAGTTTACCTATGAAACAGAAGCAAACCTTAAGTTACCTTTCTTAGAGACTTTAGTGACAAGAATTGGCAACAAACTAGATATAGATATTTATCGTAAAGACACTAACACTATGAGCTTTATAACAAATGATTCCAACCATAGTATGCAACATAAACTTGCATCTTTCAACTTTTTGATTCACCGATTATTACATTTCCCATTGTCAAAACAAAACTTTGATAATGAACTGCGAAATATTAAGCAGATTGCATCATACAATGGTTTTCAAGAATCAATTGTCACAAACATAATTAGAAAACATAAACATAAGTTAAACATTAGAAACATTACAACGTTAGGAACTAGTGATAGCAAAATAGATAATAAATATGTCAAACTACCAAATTATCCCACATACACAAAGGTCTTCAAAAAATATTTTCAAAATTTGATTATAAAACAGCAATATCTAGAAGTAACAGTAACTTCCAAAATCTTTTAAGCAATCCCAAAGAGTCAATAGAAATGTGTAATAAATCAAGAATGTATAAAATAAATTGTAAAGACTGTAACCAAATATACATAGGGTAAACCAAGAGACCTATCAAAACTCGTTTTAAAAAACACTTAGCCCATCTCAAATACCATCGCACAAATAGGTCTAGTGTCGCCATGCATATGCTTGAAAATGGCCATAGAGTAGGCGACATTGAATTATTTAAGAGGGTAGATAATAAAAACTTGATTCTTGTAAAAATTTGGAAATTTTTAAAAACAAAAATTTGCTTATGAATCATGATGATAACGGTTCATTAGGATTTTTGGAATTATTCAAGCTTATATAAGAATCAATAAAGTATAACGATGCGTGACACGCAGATAGTATATATACAGGGTGTCCCACGGTGACGAAACATTAGACATACTTCACAGACTACTTCGATTTGAATTTTGAAAATTTGGTTTTAGGTGTTTTCGGGCATATTCTTTTCAACTAAAATAATGGCGTCCAACTAACGCTTGACATCATCTTCGTTATTTTAAATAGAACACCCTGTATATTATTGCAATTTTAGATTCTACGTTAATTTTTTAGATAAACTTTCATAAGGGTTTCCTATTTTTAAAGTTAACCGTTTTGAGATATTTAATTTTTTTCAAAAAAATTTAAAAAACACTTCCTAATTTAAAGAGATATGTAAGTTACAATAATATAGTAAAGAAATAAAATTTATAGGGCACACAAGTTTCCTCCCCATGATTTCATAATTACTTAATTTTTATACAGGGTGGTAGAAATGTAGTGCCGAATTTAATCAAGTTCAAACCATCATACTTATTTATTTTTAATGGGACAGGACAGGGTTGTATATTATTGCACATCTCGATGAATAATTTTGTTCTCTTTCGAACAGCTTTTGTCTTAAGGTTTTTTTTAATCACTACGCCCTTTAGATAACGCATTAAAAAAAATATATATATATATTTTGTGATTTTTCTCAAAAATCTAAATACAATGTTATATCTATTATAACGCTATTAAATAGAGAATGAAAAACTGAATCAATCAGTGTAAACCGCAAGTCTCTATAGATAGTTTATGATTAATACCTCTGGCAAGAAAAAAGATAGAGACTTGCGGTTTGCACTATTGCACGTTGTATTAAAATATTTGAGAAAAATTACATAATATATATATTTTTTTTAATGCGCCATTTACCGAGCGTTTTGAAAACGACAAATAGATTTCTCTTCTAACCTATCTGATAAAACAAAAAAAATACTCTAAAACAAAACTAATTTTAGTTTTTTATGGTAAGGCGGTTTCCAAGATACGAAATTTTTTCTAAATCAATATTTATTTAACCCCCACCACATTATTTGAAGAGATACAAAAAAAACCTTAAGACAAAAGTTGTTCCCAATGAACATGAGATTTTATTTTAGATATTTTCGGTATAGTTTACCTATGCCAGTTATAGAGAAAATCGTGTTTTTTTTCATTTGACATACCGGTCATTTTAAGAACTTCAAAATAATTTCTAGCATTTTCTCTTGATCACTTTTATTGTAAAATTTTGTATCCGATACAGCTGCTTACCTAGCTTATTTGGATACACTGTACATACCATCATTATAGTTTAATAATTGGTAGTGTCATTACATAGTATTCGGTGCGTATTGTTCGTAACTACCGAATTTTGAATGCAGCGGCTTTATATCACGTCATCACTTAACAATCTTAGTCACGGTCTTCTTTTTGGTATGAAGTTTATATTGTTTTATATGTACTGTAAAATGTTCAATTATTATAACTTAAACATAAATATTTATATTTTATTGCTATACAAAACGCTTCTTATTTATTTACTAATTTGATGATTTGTGGATCTGTAGACATTTCTGTTTGCTATGTACTACAAACCAAACTAAATAAAAATTAATTTAACATCAAAATAAAATTTTGGATACTTTAATATTTTCTCTTGGTAAACAACATTATATTCACCCATTGTTAACGTACGTGGTAGGGACAACCGTTTTTCAACAGATGGCATTATTATGGAAAATACTTCTTTTACCTAAGTAGGTACCGCCTTAAAATTTAATCCCAGGTAAAAATCAAATTTGCTTTACAATTTAAAACCACATGAGTTTTTTTGGGTCGTTTTAAAATATCGTCAGATATTTAATAGTATATTACGTAACGAGAATTGTAAGATGCATATTACGTACGACTGTGACGGGAGTACGTAATTGCTTTACAATTCGAATTATGTACTATACTTTATCTACGACCACCTGAATACCGCTGACAACTTTTTGTAATTAGGATTGCAATATATTATGTTAGTGTGTATAATATAATATAATATATATTGAAGAGATCACCATTCACTTCATATTTGAGTTTGTTACATACGGGTTCCTTATTTATGTAGTCGTATTCAACTTCTCCTCATTTCTTCTCATAAACACTTCCAAAGTCTAAGTAGTTTTATAACATCATTAAAGTTAAACATAGTATTTCCTGTTACCACGTTCTTAAGAATATGAGCTTAAGTATGTATGTATATATGTTTCCTCTAGAATTTACATAACATTATGTAGTAGAACGAACCTGTAAGATATAGTCATCTTAATTTTTAATTACTGATCGAACGTATGTAGAAACGCAAAAGACTCAATGTTATGTCGTTTCATTATTATCTTCCAAAAATGAGATGTTTTTTACCTATATAAAACACAAGAAAATATATTATATAATATTACTACTAAACTCATGTATCACATTGCAACAGTAAACTTCTAAATGACATTTTCTTTCCCGGATATCCAATATTTTTGTCATTTTTAATAACCACCGAATATTGAGAAGAACGTTTAAGTGTTGGGTTGAAGTTGCATTTGCAAATGTATTTCTATAGACAATCAATCACCCGATCTTGATTCTAAATACACTCTTAAAACTGATTTGTCAACCGAACAAAAAAATTATTATCTGCAACAAATTTTGTCAGTAGCTATAGCCTCAACAAATTTGTGTAAGTTAAATCATCAAGCAACTATTAATTTCTTATTGTAAACAAGCAAACATATGTTGACCTTACAGTTAAGAATTTGTTCGAAAAACAAATGTTGTAGATGTCATTAACAAAAATAATATGTCACGAATACAATATCTTTTGTTTTAGTCGCAAATATTGTTTATTACTGTTAGCAATCGTAGTTCGTTGTTCTTGCAAACATACTTTGTTACTGTTGCAAACAAGACTGTGTTGCTCTTACAAATCTTTTTGTTGCTATTACAAACAAGACTATGTTGCTTTCACTGAACTTTTGTTGCTATTACAAAAAAAGCGTATTCCTCTTACAAACAAAAGTGTGTTGCCCGTACAAATATTTTCGTTGCTGTTGCAAACAAAAGCATGTTACAAACCATTTTGTTGCTGTTACAAACAGAATGTGTTGCTTTTACAAATATTTGTGTTGGTGTTATAATCAAGAGTATGTTGCTTTCACTAATCTCTTGTTGCTATTACAAATAAAGCGTGTTACTGTTACAAACAAAAGCTTGTTGATCTGAAAATCTTTTGTTGCTATTACAAACAAGAGAGTGTTGTTCTTATAAGCCATTTTGTTGCTGTTACAAACACGAGTGTGTTGAACTTACAGTTTGTTGTTCTTTTAGGTGGTTACAGATTACAGTTGATCAAACTTTAGTTTTAGAAACAATGTTCGTCTAGTTAAAAACTTATACAGGATGTTCCTAGACCTACTTACTATGTACATTGTCACGATTGCTTAGGAATATCACATCTTTACAAGGATTGACAAAATTCATACGATCGATCAAAATACAAAATAATATATTATAAAAAACATTTGAATACAAAAAAACTTAAGACCTATAACTTTTATGAAAAAAGGTTATATAACACTTTTAAATGAAATGTACGATTTTCCATCCCTCATAATACAAAATATAACAGGCACAGCAGGTGTGAATAACTCTTTAAAATTGAGAAATTTCAAAGTTTGAGTTTTTTCAACTTCATATGTAAATAAATGTTTATTAAAAGTTTGCACTTTGATTTGATTATATAGAAAACCGATGTCTTTACAATCATTGTTAATGATAATTGTTTCTATTACACCAAATAAACGTAACAAATTCTCAAATCCAACAACCATAACAAGCGATGGTGTGTAATGTACATTACAAAATTCGACCCACTTAGGTATAAATCCACCAAAAAACTCAGATGGTATTATGTCATTGACAGCAGGATAATTGTCTAGCATGTCTGAATAGGAATTAAATTTTCCAGGGCCTATTATAAGATCACCGGTCAATCCTTTTTGACTTAAAAATCGAAAACTTAATTTTAATTGGTGCTTAAGAGCAAGTGATTTTGATATATTTTTTCTAGAGCACGTAACAGCTGCTGTCATTTATGCCTCTTTGTGTTTCGATTCATATCTCATTGAAGATATATTGGCTAAAGGTCCCATTTCTCTTATTATTAAGGGGTAATGTACTAAATGATAATGTTTAGGTTTTAAAGAGTCTTTGAATAATATTTGGTATTGTGTATGATGTTCTTTAATTAAAACTTCAAGTTTCAAAATGTAGGAATCTTCAATTACAGAGGCTGTAATTATTGAAATTATTTCTCGTAAAATTAAATAAAATGACCAAACATCATCATAGGTTGGAACTAAATCTCCTATAAATAACTCAAAATAACGTACAAAACAAAGCATTTCGGATGCAGACATTGAAAATTTGTGTTTTGTTCTAAAATTACGGCGCAATTTAGGTGAAAAATTAGTGGACTCAGCATTAAAATCAAACATTTTCATTCTCGAATTTATTGTGTCAATTGAAAAAAATTTTTTTTCATCAACCAAATACGCTAAAATGTGCAGCATATCATAGTGACAGACACCCTCAAAAACATCGTGCATGATATCTACACTAAAATTTGTAACAACGTGAAAATACTTCAATTCGTTAAAAAACACAATTCAATTTTATTCCAGTCTGGTTTACGTCATTTATAGATAGGTCGTGATTATATGAAATTATCTTTCTAGTTAAAGTTGGATCGGCAATACAAGACACTATTTTATCAATTTTACAAAATCTGCAATTAAATCTGGCATTAAAGCTTTCGGAAAATCTTAAAATCGAATGCAAACCTAAATTATCACCCAATATTAAAGTTAAAACTAAGTAAATCTTTTCAGTACCATTTGTGGTTTTTACATCTATTCCTTCATCTTCCAGAAATTTTAATTCATTCAATAAATGCCTAAAAATTAATAAATTTCCAAATTCCTTTCTGTCTTCAGTGTGAAACAGAAGGGCTAGGAATATATTTTCCAACAAAGCTCGAGATTCTGGAGGAAAACAAGCTACGCTTACATACACAGCCCCTAACTTATGGATTCCCGAGTGGGATGCAATGCGATTCCCTGTTTCATAATCATCATAATATAATAGCAGCGGTAATACAGTACCGCGTTTATTAAATTTATTAAGAATAGCTGTAAAATGAGGTGACTGGACAATGTTTGAAACACATTTGTTGGTTATCAGTTGATTTATATAGTTAAGTACTTGTGGTAATAAATTTTCAATTTTAAAAAGTTTTTAAACACATATCTCAAAGGAATATATTGGGCAGTAACTTCTTTGGTTTCAAGTTTTAATATATCATTCTTTCTAGTTTTTCAGTCTTTTGTCCTACAACGAATTACAATGGACAAATTAAATTTTTACTCTTTTCAAATTCTTTAAATCTAAGGTATTCGGAATTCATATTTTGAAATGGAGTTAAAGGTTATCAAACATATTTTGAATATTATAATATTGTTCCGAATCAGCTTTTACTGCGTTTAAAACATAATTCTTTAAAATTAAAAGAAATTCACTTTCACAAAATCAATGATATTCTGCACATAACATCTTGGAAAAGGGGAAAATTATAAAGTTTTGTAAGAAAACACATAACTTGTTGTTTTAAACTATTTTGAAACAATTCTAAAACAGATGGATTGCTGTCTACATGGGTTAATTCATCATGTTGTAGGGATGTCTTTGTAGAAGTACTACCTGGTTCACAAGATGAATCGAAACTATGTTTGTGGGAAAAATCAACTATGAAATTATTGAGTTCATGCTTGTTTTTAAAATAATTTTTAAAAGATTTTAAGGTTTGAAAATCCCTGAGACAATTACCTTCCCTACATCGATAAATACTGTTTGCATGTAAAGTATGTTTTTTAATCTTAAATGTAAAATCAAAGCTTGCAGAGATGGAAAGTCGCATTCCCAAACATAACATTTGTCATTTTACAATACCTGAAAACTAAATTTTTAAAAAACTATTACAAAAATATTCACAAATAAAAATTAAAAATCTACGTAACAAATATACTTTTTAAATGTCTCTTAAAAATATGCTCAACAGCTTGGAAAGTTTTATCCCATTCTGTATTAATACCATAAATACCTTTCTGTATCAATGTCCATACTTGTTCGCTTTCCTTTGAGTAGGATGCGTAGGGCGTATGTAACTTAAAACATGTAACCCAGGGAACATACAGTTTAACGTTCAACAAATTAGAGACAAACCAAATTATTTTTCCCTTTATTAAACATAGCAGCTGTATCACAACCAGATATAGCATGTACACTAATTACATCCTTGAGGTCTCCCAATTTTTGTTGTAAGGCCGATATATCAGTTACTTTATTTGGTTTCGATGATTTTCCGGGCCGAATCATAAACATTTTCTTTCACAATAATGAATTAGTAACACCATAACGTCCGTATCATCACTAACTACTGCTACCGCACCTTCGGGGAAAATTGACACTCGATTGTGACTGCTGTAGTTACTATAAGAGTATCGGCATCACCATTAGCAAATATAACATTGATTCCATTTTCGATCAACATTTCACCAAGAGCACGTATGAAGTTGCTTTTATTGGTGCTGTTCGATAAAAATCTGCTTTTGGTAACTTCACTGCAGAAAGATTTGAAAAGATACAATTGGTACCACTTTTTACCGGAAGACCTGCGATTTGCTCCAAATTTTAGTCTGTATTTCTTCATAGCCGTCAAAACAACAGTTACATTCTGCCCATAATGATATTTTAAATAATTGTGGTATTGAGAAAATAGGTCTGAAAATATTGCTGGATTTTGCCAGACAACTTTATGGAGCAAGTGCCCTCCATCTATAACGTATCGTGTTATGGAATCTCGATTCTCAAGCAATGGCGGTTGAAGTTTATCAAAAATGTTGTACAATGCTGATTTCGTGGTTTTTCGCAATGATCCGTTATCGAACAAACAAGGGGAACTAGAAGCTAATTCATACTTAAAGCAGTTTTAATCTCTTCAGGACTTGATGAAGAGCAAAGTATTCTACTGAATAGAAGAGCAGGATCCACAGTTATTTGCTCGTTCCTAATTTTTACTGAAGAAATTCCGGATAGGAGTGATTTAACTTTATCATTCCGTTTAAGACGTAAGACATTATAGTTGGTACCAATAATTCTACTTATAACCTTTTCGCCTATTTCTGCAGCTTGGTCGCAGTTGACGTCACAATTGGCCACCACGCCGGAACTAATTGACATTAACTGTTTTATGTTAGGATTAAACGGATTACTCATCTCGAACCAATCACATAGTTTGTGTAAATCTTGTTGGTCCCGTTCTATTCGTGAAGATCGTAACTCTACGTGTTGCTCGGTTGATACTGAAATTATTCCTGAGAAATTTTCTAAAGCTTCACTTACTTGAAGGCATTGGGGCATTCCACTTATCCAGCGAGATAATGTACTGTCTGTAATTCCTCTTCCGTGAGTCAAACCTCCAGAAGTCTTCATACGTCGCATAAGTTCTTGCTCAATTATCATATCCAATGGCGTCCCAGACCAATGCTTATCATTTCTACGAACTACATGACAATCTTCTTGGGTCAACTTTTTGTAATCTTCTGGATGCATACTATTTCTACAAGCTAACATATTCTGAACATAAAGATGACAACTTTTGCATAAGGCAAATGTCCTGCTGCATGGAAATATGGTAGCATGGAGCTAGAACAATAGACCTGTAAGTCCCAATCGGCAGTTCTATCTGCTTTGATTGTCATTTTCAAAATCTCTACTTGATTCCAATATTGGCACCATAATTTTGCAGTCCGACTGGAAGCTTCTGTTGTTTTAAAAATGTTTTCAAAATTACTTAGTAGCTCGTTTAAAATCACATGGTCGTTGATATTTTCTATTTCATAAGCCGGGTCGTACAGTTCTTTCAAATAAGTGTTAGAATATTCAGGACCACTACCATTTTTGGACAATAGCAGCTGTGTTAATGCAGATTGGGTAAGCAGATGGGCACGTAATGCCCTCGAATAAGCATGACCACTGATTAAATGCGGTATACTATTTGCGGCGTAAATTGTAGTCCACAATTCTTCGAGTCCAGATCCTGCCATTGTAAACCCTATTGCTCCCATGAACGACATAATAAGATGAAATGTTCCTAGTCGCACAACTACTTTGGATAAATCATCTGTCGAGCTCGCAGCTAATACAATTTCAGTAGCTTTAACAAACAGCGGTTGATCAAAGGTCGCAATGCAGGTCTTCATTTTATATTGTTTACATAACTTAAGTGCAAACATCAATGACGAGTAAATAGCAGTAGGGTTACTTGGATCCAAATTGAACAAAAGGCAACGGTACTACTTTACTAACCTCTTGTAAACCACTTACTTTGGATTTTTCGCAGACATATATCCTTGCAGGAAGCATTTGGTTCCAAAGTTATTCATTTGACCATGTGCCCAAAGACAATTTAACAAACTGGACACACGAAGACTTTCAGGTTTTAACACACAAAGTTTTTTCAACCTAGATTCTGCTTAACCCATGGGTTGGTGGCTTATGATAAGCTAAGACAGGTGCTGTTCCAAATTGTCCCACGTGCAACTGATTTCTAGGCGTTTTCTCTAAAGGATCTATCGTCATGGCTTTTTCAGGTGTAACAACCATAACTCCGCCCATCGCATGAAAAGTCCCAAGTCCATCCAACGTTCGAATATTGAAATCTGCATTATCAAATGCAAATTGTATAAATGATGGACTACTTATATTTACCGATAATTCTGCTGCTGTATTTTCATAAAGTACTATAGATTTATAGTGAATAACAAAACCCAGAGCATGCAAAATGGAAATTAAATCTTTAGAACCAAAATTTCGGTGAAGATGAATGCCCAAACCCAAGAGCACCGGAGACATATAGGACTTAGGACGTATAATATTAATTATGGCATTAGATAGACTTACCATTTTGCGCTCAGTTGTTGACTTCTCTTTATCAAATGATGTCTGGTTAAAAAGAGTGCGTAAAAATATTTTTAAATTTTCAGGTATACCATCTTGGCCCCCATTTTCAAATTCCAGATTTGATGGATATTTATTCATTTCATAAACTTGTCCTCTTATATCTTCTCGTAATATTTTTGCTGCAGCTGTTATAATTCTAACTCGTTCTGATTCCTCATCTCTGTTTCTAGAATTGTACCATTGATCACTTATTATCTCTCGGCGTATTCTTTAAATGTCAATATTAGGTTTTTTCCCTACTTGATTCTATCTTGATAGCAGGCAGTTAACATTTCTTTTAAGTAGGTTTTACTCCACATGCAATTTTGTTGTTCAGCAGAGCTTTCCATTTTTCGTGCAATTCATTTAAAGAAAATTGACAAATATCGAGATTGCCGTCTATAAAACTGCATAGCGATGTAAATGCTTCATTACATACCTTCTCAGATGGTCTTCCAGGTAGAGTATGTTTTAATGGTCTAAAAATTATCATGACATAATTTGTGGTAACGTCCTTCGGCAGCGACCAAGTCAATGGATGAATTTATCCTAGTATACACTTGACGGGCTAATTCATTATTCTGGACACCACATTGTCGTTCAATATTGTTCTTAATTTGTAATGTTGTCACTACTCTAAATGTCCTGTTACTTTTTGTTGGCAGATTTATTACACTCTTCAGTACAAAATAGACACTGTGTTTTAAAATTGAATTTCTCATTCGACCTTAGAAGAGTGCCTGAAGAAGTACTACTGCACTGTGAAGAGTCAATGCTTTCCAAACTTTTCTTTTTCGATAAATAAAGTTTCCGACACTTTTCGTGGATTCTAACCGTTGTAGCATTCTCAATTGTCTTCCATAGATCATCTTCAAGATATTTACTTTTTTCAATCAATGTCTTTTTACCTCTAGTGACAATAACTGCCTCAGCAGTCGACAAAGATAAATTGCAAATCACACAGACGTACGCCATATTTGCAAAACACTATAAAAAGAACTAAAATATCAAGCAGGCACTGCAGGCAGGCACGCACGCGCTCGCGAATCGCTCGATGTGCTGGAAAATTCGAGCCGCTAACTGTTGGGAAGGGGTGGTTGCTAAGAGCACCACAAAAAATAATAAATTATAAGTTATTCTTTACTCCTGTGTCGTTTAAAAATATCATATTATTAACAAACCTATTTTAGTATTTTTATATTTTATTTTACAAGTACCCATATAAAACCTTTAAAAAGTTATTACCCGCCACTGCTAATTTAAACTTTTACAAAATAAATAAATCTAAATGGTTAAATTTATAATCTTCAACTTTTGGGGTTTTTTTCTTTCTAAAGAGCTTTATTTCAGAGTTTTAAATAAATAAGTGGAATTTTTAGAAAAATCTCTTATATTAAGTACCCAAAATTCGCGCCACTGAACATCTAACAAAATTTTGTTTATACCTATCTGATAGGAAATTTGATTCTAAACAATTTTTCTCTCTTGACATTTTTGTTTAAAGGCATAGTTTTAGAGTAAATAAGAAAAATGTTAAAAGTCAGATTTTACCCCATTTAAGGGGTGGTTTCGGGGTGACGGGCTCAACCAATCAGCGTAGGGGTTTCAGGGACTTCAAAGCACTTCAAAATAAAGCATCATGCCAAATTTCAGCTTGTCTCTAATTTGTTGAACGTTACCCATAAAAACGATGGATATGCCCTGGCCTAATGTATCCACTGCTTTTAGTACTTGTGGGTACTTCATAAAAATGGCTATCCCAACGCAGACATAACGTACTAATATTTCTCAAAATTTTCTCTAGCATTACTGATATCGGATTTGAAGCGTAAAAAAACTTGAGTCCAAAACTCTTTAATTTTTGTTTGTTTTCTTTCCAATACTGGCTTTATCTCATTAGCACCTAAACGAGAGACGAAAATTTAGTTGGAGTTGAGTACAGAAGTATCTTATTAAATTCTTGATTGATTAGCAGGCAATGTGGGCAGTGGCGTGAGAACCATAGGGGTTTAGAGTTGTAACCCCGCCATTTAGCAAAAAAAGTGTCCTAAGCATGAATGTTAAAAATAATAAAGTATGTCCTTTTATTTAGTTTGATGACCCGCAGGTAGTTGTAACCCACCCCATTTCGTAGCGGGCAACACTGAATGTAGGTTTAGAAATCATCGATAATCGTATATTCATTGATTATGTACTCACCGCACGCCATGAGAAACCTTCAGAAACCTCTTGTGATTGGCTTCAAACTCCTGCTATTTTAAGTTTTTTTATAACAACTGGTTTCAAAAAGTAAGAGAAGCAAAAGAATATACGTGTTACGAGAATCTAAAAGAAGAATCATTAACGTAATAATTTTTATTAAAGTCAGTCCTTCACCTTCATCTAATTCATTTTCATCCGTAATGTTTTTAAATGCTCTTTTACATCCTTTGACTTTTGTGTATTTGCGTATTCGACAATTTTTTTTAAGTGGCCAATTCAAATGCATTCGACATTCATAATCATCCAGTATAGGAAGAATCTGTTCAAGCTATAAAGTTAAGATTGCGTAGTTAAAACTAAAATTGCAATAGGTACCAATAAATATTACCAATAAATTCCTGAATTTGTTTGCAAGGATGGAATGATTTAATGTATTCAGTATAAAGATCATCGAGCTCTTCTGTGAAAACATTAATTTTCTTTCGTTT
>JALBCR010003098.1:0-203571 GCA_030710515.1 Abscondita cerata
GGGAGAGAGAGGTACATTGATACAGGAGGCACATTGATACACATTCAAAATTTAGCGGCGAAAGAAGTCAATCGGTTTCAAACTGTTACCACAAGATAGCACTAGCGTGACGACATTGTCATAAAAATTTAGTGGCGGAAAGTAAACGATAAGTGGAGTTACATGTGTTGTGTCATTTTCGCGTGAGAAAGTAATTTTTTATTACTTTTTACATGTTTGTGTTTTTACTAACGTGGTGCTAATAGAGAATTGCTTGTGTCGTCATTCCCAAACGTAAGTATTATTCAAACATTGTTTGCAACCAAATGTCTGTACTTTAAGGTTAGCTGTGCAACATGCGATAATTTGTGTCAGAGGGCGTTTGGGGCAGATTGATACATATATAAAGGGGCACATAGATACAGTGTATCAATGTGCCTCACACTGTATCAATGTGCCTCGCCCAATGTCTATATGATAATTTACTTATTATAATGAGGTGTAATATGTTATATGAGGATGTGTTACTTGTTTTAGGTTGATGGAAATGGTTCGCACCTACCACAAAAAGACTCAAAGAGCATTCATTGATGAAGAAGCTATAAAGGCTGCAATAACTGACGTGATTAAACATCACAAATCAATCAGAGCTGCAGCCGCTCATCATAATTTGAAATCTGCTACACTTCAACATAGAATCGAAAAATATAGAAAAATTCATGAAAATATAAATCCAGAGGTTTCAGATGACTCTGCATATGAAGATGAAGCTATGGACGAAAAACAGATGAGAAAATATCACTCTAAATATACAAGTCAACAAGTATTTTCTGTTGAAGAGGAATGTGAACTCGAGAAATATTTAGTGACATCGTCTCGTATGCATTATGGTCTGACATATCGTCAAGCCAGAGAATTGGCTTATCAATATGCCAAGTTACTACCAAACTGTTCCATTCCGGAAAGATGGGAGGTAAATAAAATTGCTGGCAAATTTTGGATGCAGTCCTTTATGAAAAGACACCGTCCCTTAGTCTGCGCTCTCCTGAAAATACGAGCTTAGCTAGGGCAACTGCTTTTAATAGGACAACAGTCGGCGAATTTTTGATAATTACATGATTGTAATGCAGACCTACAAATTTTCACCAGATAGAATATACAATATAGATGAGACTGGGATTACCACAGTGCTCTCCACGCCTAAGGTTATTGCAGAGTCAGGTAAAATGAACATTATTTATTATAATATATGAGATGAAGTTGATGTTCAAACATTTTCAGGAAGAAAACAAGTTGGTCAGATCGTGTCAGGAGAACGTGGACAACTAGTGACCTTCTGTGGTATTATCAGTGCAACAGGTTCCACCATACCACCTGCATTTGTATTTCCGAGGGTGAAATATAAAAGTTATTTTATAAATGGTGCCCCACCGGGATCATTGGGATTATCTTCAAAATCAGGTTGGATGACGGGAGATATATTCTTGAATGTGGTCAAACACATTCAAAACCATACTGGCTCGTCGAAGGAACGACGCATTTTGATTTTACTTGATAACCACGAGTCCCATTGTACAATTGAGACTATAGTATTTTGCAGAGATAATGGAATTACCCTTCTTTCGTTTCCTCCACACACGTCACATAGGTTACAACCTTTGGACATCGCAGTATTCGGACCATTCAAAGCACACCTTAGAAGTGCATTCAATGACTGGATGTCATCAATCCTGGTAAACAGATATCTATTTATGATATACCAGGGTTAGCAAACAAGGCATATTTAAGCTCTTTCACACCCAAAAATATCATAAAATCTTTTGAAAAACCAGGACTTTGGCCAATCAACCGTTTAGTTTTTACAGATGAAGACTTCATTTCATCTGCTGTAACTGATCGCGAAGAAGTCATAGAGACCGAAAATATGTCGGTACTTCAAGAGAATAGTAACTCTGAGAATGGAGCAGAACCGATACCAACCACTTCCTCATCTGAAGGGCAAGAAGAATTCCTACCTACTGCATCTTCAATAATAGCTAGCAGTAAAATTGTTGATAGCACTAAGTGCTTAACACTAACAAAGTTGGTATCTCCTGAACAGATTAAGCCATTTCCCAAAGCACTGCCAAGGAAAAAACAGCTAGGCAGAGGCAAGGAAAATCTCGTATATACACGACAACACCAGAAAAGGTGAGACTAGAAGAAATCGCGGAAAAAAGGAATCTGAAAAAATCAAGCAAGTCTCCAAGAAAGTGAAATTTGATTCCAAACAAAGACTCAAAATATCCGAAGTTCATCTGAAAGTGAAAACGAAGTCGAAATGAGCTTATCTGATTCGATTAATGATATCAGTGATGAAGAGCTATTAGGGTTGTGCGACGATGATCAACTGAATGTAGGCGATTATATTGTCGTCAAGTTTCCAACAAAGAGAACAGTTATTCATTTTGCTGGACAAATCACCACAATTTATAGTGACACTGAGATGGAAGTCAATTTTTACGGAAAGAAAACTGAGAATGGAACATTTGTTTTTCCTGACGTTCAAGACATTAGTTTAATTACTTCGAGGAGATGTGGTATTCAAACTACCCAAACCCATTGCTGCTGGTGGTACACTTCGCCAGAATAAATCTTTTTATTTTTCATCAGTTCCTAATCTAGTAATTCAATAGGTAAATATTACACAACGAAAGCTTGTTTTTAGTTGATATTCATAATAAACATGTTTAACTTCTGTATGGTATCAATGTGCCCCAGGGCAGTATCAATTTACCCCACTAGAGGCAGTTTGATACAAATCTAACCATTTAAAAAAATTGTGAAAACTACCAAGTTGTTTTTGCTTTTCCCTCAAATAGGTAATCGTTTGAAAGAAAGATGTACAGCCTCTATACCCAGTATTCAAAATCGTAATAAATATTTTTCTTCGACACAATCATAATCAGTAGAAAAATTGTATCAATGTACCTCGCTCTCCCTACACCTACAGCTCATTTCAAACTTAACTAGTGACGGTTTTTGAATGTTCTAAAACGATTTGTTTCTAGACGTGGTCTCTGTACAAATTTTAATAATAATAATAATAATAATAATTTATTAACTTCCAACAGACATAAAGTCCATATAGGAACGTAAACTAGAAAAATGAAAAACTTATTTAACTACATCCTATTAACTGCAAAACATAATACTAAATCTTCTCTAATTTTCTTAGAACTAAAATTATCATTGTAAATATCAAACTTAGAGCTAATTCGGTTATACAGCTTAAAACAGTTTAAAAGCGGAGAATTATAATGATGGTAAGAGTTTGAGATTCTATAATAAAAGACAGTAAGAACCCTGCCATCAACTCTTGGAACAACCAGGTTTATATTATCAAGCAATGATACGCTTCTAATTGACCCATTAAGTATCTTCTGCAGGAAAATTAAACTCGCTACATTTCGACGACACAGTAGCGATTTCTCATTTGTCCTACATAATAGATCATATTGATCTCAGTGCATCACTGGATATCGACCATACATCTTATAGTAAAGATATTTACAAAATTTCCGCGAAAACACTATCAATCATTAAGCTGTAAGTTACATTCGAAGGATTCCAAACAACATGACAGTATTCTAGCTTCGATCGTACAAAACGACATAATACAAAAGTTTAATTGAAAATACATCATTAAACTGTGATGTGTTACGTTTTATGAAACAAGCATTTCATAGCACTTTTGTAATACTACTAATGTGATGTACAAAAGATAACTTATTATCTACAATTACGCCAAGATACAAATTTGCTCACGCAACGATCTAATATTACTCCATCTATATTGTAACAGAAGTTAACATTATTGATTTTTCTAGATATAGTCATCACTTTACATTTTTAACATTTAATTCAAGCCAATTGTGTTTTAAATTTATATTGCTATAACATAAAAACTTTGTAGGTGCAAATAACAGAGCTATTAACTGTACAAAAATTTGACTAATTGTGAGATCGTACAACATTACTTGATTAATACACAAATTAAATTTCATTTTTATACCACCTCCGTCACCTAACTTTGGTGGAATATGGGAAACCGCTGTGAAGTCTACGAAACATCACTTGAAGCAATATTTTAAAACAAAGACATTTAACATACGAAGAGTTTTATTCTATCTTAACCCAGAGTGGAAGCGGTTCTTAACTCCGTCCTATTCCTCCATTGTCCAACGATCCCTTCGACTTAGAAGCCCCAACTCAGGACATTTTCTTATTGGTCAATTTTTGACTCCTGTTCCCAATGGGATTTAACTGATGTTAAAACTAATTACGTGAAAGGATATCAACTTTACACAACAAATTGTCCAACATTTTGATCAGATGGACTAAAGAATACTCCACTTATTACAACAACATTACGAAATGGCAATCGGTAACCCACAAATTAATGTTGGAAAATTGGTTGTATAAAAGAAGAAACCATACCACCTCTCTATTGGCCACTCAGCAGAATCGTTAAAACCCATCCTCGTTCAGTTCGATAGTGCGTGTAGTGAGTGTGTTGACCAAGAATGGTATTGTAAAACGCGCAATCAGCAAAATCTGTATCTTACCGATAGATGAGGTAACTTAACCAAAATGTAATTTTGTATCTCGACTATGAATATTTCATTTTTTATTTTTTCATTTATTCTGTATCGTTGAAAGCCGAACCTGTCAAGAGGTGCGGAATGTTAAAGATGGTTAATGTTTATTATTATATTTTTAATGTGTTAAAAACGCAACTATTAGATCGGCCTGTGCGTTTTTTTTATGCCGTTTTGATAGGTTTTTGTTAATTATAATTATGTCAAGTTGTTGTTAGTAACGGAATTTGATAGAAGAAACAAATATAACTTTTCTAATACAAAAATATCGAAAGTATGGTGTTTTCTTCTCGAAAATTGGAAAGTTCTGGTTCGCGCAGTGACAAATAAGAAGCTGACGACTAATAAACAGTTATTATGCATAATCACCGGTTATTATATATAATAACCACTCCTCTTGGTTAATATGAATAATTTGGTGTAGTTTCTACATATTTATCATATTAACCAGTCTTGTCAAGACAAACATATTTGGTAATAAAAACAATTAATTTTAAAGTTTGGGGAGAGTGGGTGTGGCCAGCCCCCCCCCAGGGGGTTAAGTTTGAGTTTCAAAACCCTTGCACCCAGGCTGCCTTAAAATCCTCTATCGACAGAGAGACAGAGATTTCAAGAAAATTATAATAATTAGATGGGATTTGATTTGTACTACAATATTCGGAGCCTGATCACAACGCCCAAATTTTACAACGCCCAATTTTTCACAACGCCCAACTCAAGGAATTGATCATAATCTGAATTTGTGCATGTTGTCACAACTCCCAACTGCGTTTCTTTTCATAACACCCAACTTTGTCATAACTCCCAACCAGTGTATATCACAACGCTTGCATTTATAGCAGTTTGGCAACCTGATTTTCACCCATAACTTGGTTTGTTATGAAAAAACTAAGTTATGGGTGAAGACCAAGGTTTTTTCTGATTTAAACAATTTATTCAAAAGAAATTGTAAATTTGTAATAGTTGGTAATTTCAATCTTCCTGACTTTAAAAAGGTAATAGTAGTAATTGCAAAATTACTACAATAAAAAATGTAGACATTGGACCTAGTTTTAACTGACATCCAGCACTTTACCTGGAGTCTTCAAGTCCCGAGAATCGATGCTCTGTATCAACATAACAAACCAAAATATTAATTTAGAATATTTTCAGTATCATAAAGCAAATGTAGTCAAATAAAAACTTTTTTGGTCTACTTTGATTGGAGTAACTTTTTTCAGATAAAATCGGTAAACCACCTAGTGGAGGAATTTTATCATACCTTTATCAGGTTATTCGCAAATTTGTCCCTAAAAATAATTAAAATGTCATAATAAACATCCCCTTGGTTCAGTGAAGAAAGTAGAAAATTGTCAAAAATACTTTAGCAAAGAAAACGAAATTTTCACCTTTTTTTGAAATTCGATTTAAAGAAATCTAAACTTCTTATTAAAATTATTATAATTATAAATTCTGTTGAGCAGTCAATTCTTACTGATTCTAAACAATTCTGGCTTATATAAGTTCTCTGAGATCTAAATCTAAATTACTTGATAGAATGGAATGGGGTACAGAAGAAAGGAAGTAGTATTTCAAATATGAATTTGCTAAATACTTTAATTCAGTTCATAGTCCTAAAATATCAGATTATTGTGTAGAGTATCAATGGGATTCGAATAGTAATATTCAAAACTTTCATTTAGTATTATAAACTTTTAAAAGATGTCTACGAAGCTTTTAATGAATTAAAATCAAAAAAAAAGTAGTGGCCTTGATGGGTAATTCAAGTTTTTTCAAGAAATTTAAAGAAGTATTAGCGGATAAAATGTTACATATTTTTAATTTATCTTTCAGCAAGGAATTGTCCTAACATGTGGAAAAAATTCTAAAAATAACTCCAGGTTTTGAAAAAGGCAAAGAAACTAGGACTAATAAAACGATTAACTTTTTAGTTTTAAAGAAGCTAAGAAATTTTAGAAATCTCTATTTCTCGTTTACTAGAAGCCAAAGTGCAGTAGTGTTCAATTATTTGGAACCCTTCAACAAAAAAAAATAGACGAGTATTTTTATTATAAGAAGAATAATTTGAAGATTATCTCAGGGACTTCCCCACTCAAAACTTGAGGGTAGAAAGAAAGCAAAGTGTGATAAATATATTGTTACAAGATTTGTAACAATTTTATTGGATAGTTTTGATTTGGTAAATCTCAAGTATCGAGATCTATAAACATGTTTGTTTGTAAGCAACTATAAATATACATATCTATATTTTTATTTTTTATTTTGTATTTGAAGATTTAATCTTAATTGAACTTTATATATGTTAGAAGTTAGGTCATTATTCTTTAATTTCTGTATTTCTTTATGAGAAAACCGTTTTAGGATATTGTCCTGTGATTTATATTTTTTAAATGAAAACTTTTAATGTATTGCAATATAAATAAATAAAACAAATAGTTGATCATGAAGAAAAACAGTTGAATACCTTGGCTTAATGTCGAGGCCAATTCCAACGCCTCTATTCGAGCTTGACAAAGAAGATCTGGAGGTCAGTAGATGTTCAGTACAAAGAATCTTGAAGAAGCGTGACTTGCACGACTACCCAGTTCTCGTTAGTATAAAACCCCTAAGAACCCCGACGACAAGGATTAACTGATGTAAGATATTTGTTTCTTTGAGGAGAACTTTTGTAAAAGCTTGTCTGGACGGACAAAGTTTTCATTGTGACAGGCATAACAACCATGTCCGGCGGCGGGCGCTACCTGAAGTTATTACAGACTGTGGTAGAAGATTTTTCTTGACAGCGTGCCTTTGAACTTACAAAGAAGATGTAGATATCAACTTTGCAGCTCCCGTCTACTACACCCAGAAAGTATCCCAAGAACTCACTTTAATGTTTGAAGCTTAGGTGAAATAGGATGGGAGGACCATGGAACTAACCTACAGGATCTCTAGGTTTGACCCCTTTGAGGACTTCCACCTTTGGGGAAACAGCAAACAACTGATCTACAATACACCAAGTAAATACGAGGGACTTTTTGAAATAGGAAAAGAAACTTCATAAAAAAGTACTCCTAGTAATTAACAAAGCATCAAAAAACTTGATATTGAAAAAATATTTCTCCTACCTATAGCAACAATTCATAGCATTCTCAAGATAATAGGTAATAAATTAAAATTTTCCGCTAATTTAGCGAGATGGGTCGTTATCCTGACGGGTCAATAAATCGGCATAGTATTGACCAGTTATTGTTTTACTCCTTTCCAAATAGTCAACCTGGACTATACCTTTGAATCCCAAAAATAGTAGCCATGTTCTTATTCGCCGAGTGACCAAGTTTAGCGTACTTTGGTGCAGTTTCGCCAAACATTGTTTTGTAAGTTGAACAAACATTTTTATTTGGGCCACTGTGAGTAATCCTTGCACCCATCTTGCCAAACCTTTTTTCATATGCAAATGTTCACGTAAAATATTGTGTACGCATTCGATTGAGAATGCCTACGTTGTCAACTATTTTTCGCACTTTCAGTCGTTGGTGAGCTATTAGATCATGGATTTTGAACAATTTCCTTGGTAGTGACGTTCACCATCATTAGAACTCATATGGTCAAGTTTAGATAAATTAAACCATTTGATTAACAGTAGTATTTCCATAGCTTTCTCGGTTTCTTCATAGTTTAATCCGCGCGATAATGTTTAATTAAAACACAGCAATTCACGTTGTTTTCCTTATTTACAGAAATAACTTTCTTTCTATGACTGTCAATAGTAAAATATTTCACGGATAGGAATAAAAGGTTGTAGTCTATGCTAAGATTTTTGTTTTGCCGAAACGTTACGCTACCGTCAAACAGCCCTTGTATTACATTTTAAATTCGAAAAATATCTACTCCGCACATTAATGTTACAAATCGTTTCTTAAGCGTAAGTGAATGTTTAGATTGTGTGTTCCGAAATATCTAAATTCCCTTACAATTTTACATTTTAGTTACAGCTAAGGAGCTGATTTTTAGATACCCAGGAGTTATCTATGATTATTTTAAAGGATACGATCGGGCTGCAAACTCTGTCGAGGTTTTACAGTTATTAAAAGCTTTTTAAATCAAAAAATACTGCAATTGAAACAATATGTATTTGAACCTGTACAATGAAGAAATTCTTACAGAAGTAAAAAAAAAGGCAGAAAAAACAAAGAAAAATTAAACAAACAAAAGAAAATGACATTAATGACGTAAAAATACATAATATCATTTCTGAAGATATTTCAGACGTTTCCTACCAAACTACACTATGGAGAAATTCAAAAAATTTATAGGTTTTTACTACTACACTTTTAAAAATAAAAAAGAAATACTATTCATTATTGGGTAATGAACCCTGATTATAAGTTTGAAATCATATTGTTTTCTTGAGGTGAGTTCTAATCTGCATATCTAATATTTTTCTATTTATTTTCGAATAAGGTCATTGAGTATGCTAATAGATCTCAAAATCCGCTAAACTCCTGTAGGTTTACGATTTTGGCACACTAAATCACGCTAAGCTGATTTCCACTGCAGACTTGATTCATGGTGTACAACCATTCTATAGATGTTTGTTTTATTGTTACGTTTTTCACTCCTTAATTTCAAGAAGCTTTGATGAAGCTCGCATAGGATCGACGAAACGTTAGAATTCAAACCAGGATAGTGGTTTTTAATTTCATCCTCTAATGTAATTTTATGATTATTTATTAAGATAGTATAAGTTTAGTAATTTCTTTTTAACCGTTGCCAGTGTAGTATAAGACTACGAGGATCGAAAAAAATTCCCCAACGATTTTCGTACTCTCAATGAACCTAAAAACCCTCATCAACCTGTGTATAAGGTTAATTTGAGTTATTCTCGCAACTTATTATTATGACTTTTTGCCTGGTTGACATAATAATATTTCCAGTTGTTTCTAGTACTTCTGCGATAATGATCACCTAAGGCTACAGATTTCTATGGATGCGAATTCGGACAAGTACGTTTGAAATCCTCGTCAGAACAAGGCGGTTACACTGTGCGCATATTTTCTGCCGCTCAACAAAGGTTGACGAACTAGATAATTTTTTTTTTTTTTGAAATTTTAATAATTAAGTTATTATTGTTAAATTTTGGAAAATCAAAGCATGTCAACCAGTTATTTTCAGTAAGAGACGACAAGGGAGAGTTTCAAATGTTATTTCAAAACTTGTCGGACCAAACGGAAAAGTTCTTCTAATATTTTAGGATGACACCAGAGACATTTAAATACATACATACACAAACATTTTTTTTCGTACACAACACTGATAATACTTATTAACGCTCAACTGCTTTTGACGACATCGTGCTGATGTTCTGACATGTTTATCACTTTCGCTGTATACACTCTCGTTGAAAACAAGCATTTGATTGTTCGATTAATTCTTCAGAACTTCGCCTAACTCAGTTTTCGTCAAAATTTGCATCCATGAGTGTGATTTTTGTACCGCTCCATACTGGTTATTAAGAGAAACGATAAATATTTGTTTTCCGTTTCAAAACAGCGCCGTCTAGCAACAGTATCGATGGGTGGTGGGAGGTTCTTGTAGACAAATTGAGGGTAGAGATGCTTTGAAACAGATTTAAATCGGGCGCCACCTACGTTTTTGGTGAGTCGTCCTAATTATTAGGATCACAGTAACAGAAACAAACAAACTGTTATTATTAGAGTTTAGAGAATTATATTCTATAGAGCTCGACGTTGCCACTGTAAAGATTTCCACATACACAGAAATTGGATAATAAAATAGTAATAATATGACGTATTTTAGCAAGACATAGTGAAGAACAATATAAAACAGTATCAGCCGGATATCAATAATTAACAATAATAAAACACGTTGTTATGAATACCGACAATTTTCTGAATTGCACCCACACACGACCATCAGGTAAATAAATTTTAATCATACGCTTTGTATATGAAATCCCGTTTTAATCGGGTGGCCATCCGCAAAACGGTAAACCTCACCGAACGCGTTACTAATTCTGATCGTTAATGAAAATTATAGGTCGCAAATAGCGTGTATGTACAAAACATGAAAAATTATTAAAGCGCAATAAAAATGAATAGAGAAATCTTAAAATCTAATTACTGAAGGAAGTCGCTGATAGATGATATCTTGGAGGTGTCAAAAGTGAAGGTGATCGTGGTCGACTAGTTATCAAGATTCTCTGGTGTCGACGGACTAACATGTACTCACTGCAGGAGCCAGACAAAGATTACAGGCGATAGAACATTGCTGACGAAGAATGGTTTTAATTACGTCAAACTGCCATTTCTTTACTTACGTGACGCTTCTCTACTATACACGGTGCTGCTTTTGAAAACGGGTGATAGGGATTTAGCATTGTGAACTGGTTTTTTTCGAATTCCTGCTCGCCCTTCCAAGTGACAAAAATGGTTTTGGTATCAAAACGCAGCTAAAATTATTGCGCATAGCGCTCGCTATCAGAAATCAGCTGAACTACACGGTCTTTTTGAAAATTCAGCAATAAAAATTAGTAATTTTTGATGTTCAAGATGAATCAGTAATGCGTTGCCTAAGCCACTATGACATTCCTACGTTTTCACAATCATTAACAAACGTCACAAAAATTCAGGTTTCATTTGAAAAAGGTTTATTCGAACAAAGAGAGAGTTTTTATGGTGTCAAAGCCGCCTGGATAAATTTGAGAAAAACTGACAATATTGTTAAATGGATTTCAAATTCACGTGTTTTCTATTGGTTAAATAGACGCTGCAGTTGGTGTTCCTTTCCTTTGAACATGAAAGAGGTTTTAAACTTGCAATGTCAGCGTTTAGTGATACCTATGTTATAAGTTTCTGAAGAAGTTTCTTTCAATGTGAAATATTAAAAAAAAAATAATTTTAAATTAATTTTAAAAAATTTTTTATTTTAATTTAAAAAATTAAAAAAAAAAAAATAAAAAATAACAAAAATTTAAATTATTATAAAATAAAAATTTAATTTTTAAAAAAAAAAAAAAAAAAAAAAAAAAAAAAAAAAAAAAAAAAAAAAAAAAAAAAAAAAAAAAAAAAAAAATAAAAAAAAAAAAAAAAAAAAAAAAAAAATATTTAACAAAATTATATTTTTTTATTTTTAAAAAAAAAATTATATATATAAAATTTTAAAATAATAAAAATAAAAAAATTATAAAAAAATATAAATAAAAAAAAAAAAAAAAAAAAAAAAAAAAAAATAAAAAAATATACCGGGTTCTTCTTTCTTAGTTACACATTTACCCTATGTGTACTTTTAAATAAAAAAAATCAAATCATTGGTGCGATATAGGCAACCAGTTATACCACCACGTTATACTTGCACAAATCTGCACAAGTTGGGTTAGAATTATTTGTTTTTTATCCAGAACTAATTTCTTTATAAATTATTAACGCAAATCACCAACAAACAATAATTTATTAACGCAAACAAATAACTAATGAAAACAAGGTTAGTAAATTAACATTTTATCAATGAACTTTAACAATATTTAATAGGTATTCATTGCTTTAATGACCTAATAAATACTCAAAATGTCCACCTTGCCTTTCGAGACAATAAGCTAAGCGGTCTTGAAAGCAACGTAAAGAATTTTGAACAAATTGTGGATTCATTTCATTACATGCAGTGCGTATACGATCTTTTAATTCGTCTAAGTTTTGAATGGGTACATTATTATAAACTTTGCCTTTTAGGTTACCCCATAAAAAAATCATTAGGAGCCAAGTCTGCTGATCGGGGTGGCCACAAAATAGGACCAAATCTTCCAATCCAGCGTCTTTCAAAAGTGTCGTTTAAAAGTTTCTTATTATATTCGTCGAATGTGCCGGAGCACCATCCATTTGCCACCAGGGTTCAATAATATTAAGCCTTTCAATTGCTGGAATTATGTACTCTCGCAATAAATCCAAAAACTTTACAGCTGTTAAATTTCCATCGATAAAAAATGGGCCAATAAGAGAGTTATTTACGCATCCTAGCCAAACATTAACCTTTTGGGGGTACTGTGTTCGAGTTAAGTTTTGGATATGAGGTTTGGTTCTGGACCTGTTGTGGTTTAATAAAAGGACATTTGTTATTTTTATGGAAAAAAAGGAGATTGTAAAACCCGGAAATTTTGAGAGGTTAACCTCCCTTTTTTTAATAAGGAACCTTCTATAAAAAAAAATTTTTTTTTTATTTTTTCATTTTCATTCAACCAATTGAACATTGTTTAACAAAAATCGGTACGTTTTATTTTATCTTCCTCGTTAAGTTGTTGATGATTTGAAATTTTAAAGGATTTATACTTAAATTCTTTTAGGGTTCTGTATACCGAGCTATACGAAATTTGAAAATGGGGATATTTATTTTCATTTCTTTGGTTAGAATATGATTGGTTTTGTTTCTTTTTCTATGACCAGTTATAACACAAACATTTCTTTTAAAATTGTTCAAAAAATTGGGAATGGTTTTCGCACAAGGTATAGGCCTTTCAGGGTAGTGGACTGAAAACATGTCCCGAACGTTTCTCAAGCTACGATTTTGTTGGTACCACATAAGCATTGTCACTTTTCTTCATTATTATACCTGTTCATTATGTATTTCACTAGTAATTAATTAATAAAAACTCAATAGTAAAAAACAAGTTGACATAAAATGGTTGTAATATTGACCTTTGCATACTTGATTTTTTAAATTTTAATTATTTTTTTATCAGGTTACCTAGGATATGAACAATGCTTTGACATTTTTTTTTTATAATTACACATAGGACATAGAATGTGTAATTGAAAAAGAAGACCGGTATATATAAAAGTTGCTAAACATTTATTCTAAGACTATCAACACGCACCTACCTTTCTGTTTAAAAAATATTTGTTACTTAGTAACTTACCTTTACGACCGTTGAGCGGCAGTAAAGTACTTTTAGTACCGTTGCTAATAGCAGCCGGCTGTGTTGATTAACAAAATAATAAAAAATTATTAAATTTATCTGTAAAAATAAAAGGAGCTTGTTTGTTCGTTTAAATGGGGGTTTAAGTTTACCAAGTTTGTGGTATTCTACTTAAACATTTTCTTATTAAGAATTAGATATACAGTATATTCGAAATACAATAAAAGAAAGCTGAATATAACACAAAATTCAGGTTTCCGAAAAATGTATACACATTATTACTACTACATGTAAATTGCTATTAAACAGAAAATAAAATTTCTATCGTCGATTTAACTCAATGCGTAACCAAAATATACAATGATCTCCTCAATTGCACATTCAGGAACCGCAAACTTCAAAGCAAATCTTTCAACACGGTTATTAATTTTTGTGTGCCGATAATAACATCCTAAAACAATTAACGAGAAGTCATTAAAAGCATACCCATTAATTTATTTTTAGAGAAAATCATATACATAATTTGTTTAAAGCTCCGTTTTCATTCTCATACCAATAACGACAAGCAGGCATTAAAATAAGTTAAAAATGAAAATAGAACAAACTTAGATTTTATTCTTTAAATTCTCGTGCATCGCATCCTCTGCCGTTTGTGTAATCAGAATCGCGTCAATTATCTATTTTTTTAATCCCTTGTTTGATCAAAATAAACGTCACCCCAAACATCATAAAAATTTATACCACAGTCATTAGTTTTAATTAATTACATTTTTTCTTATTAGTCATCATTGACCTCTGCCATCGATAACGTTGAAGGTTATTATCAATATCCTGAGGGTAAAACAAACATTTGTCTAACGATCGTGTTAACTTAATAAATTAGGCTCGTTAGTGGACATCATAGTAGATATTTGCCAACGCATTTCAGTAATAGAGGAATCAATCAGGAAAACAATTTTCTTTATGAAACTGTTTCCCACGCCTATTAAAACGTAAACTGTAAGTGAATATCTTAATTGTTAACAAACATTGTATCTATCTACACTGTATTAATTACTACTAAATGAACGTTGGTATTCAAATTTTATTTTCTTTGAAATACCAACACACAATGAAATTGACATAAATGAAAGTAGATATATTTCATACAAATCAAAAACTTTTGTAAGTTTATTTATATTATGGTATTATTATTATTTTCATGATTGTGTTGTGATTAAGTGGAATGTATGGTGCCGCAGAAGATCAGTATAAACGGGATCGGTGAAAATTCTTCGACAGAATTTCTTCGAATGAAAATTCTTCGACAGCAATTCTTCAAAAAACAATTCTTCGAAAAACAATTCTTCGAAACAACAATTGTTCGACAATGCAATTGTTTGAAACAGAATTTTTCGACATGAAAATTCTTCCAATAAATAATGTATATAGAGTCACTGAAGTTTTTAAAGTATGCCAATGCTTCAGATAATTTACTTTTAATAATTCTAAATATAAATAATATGTTTTAAAAACCTATAAGCGTTTGAATTTATTTTTATCGTTTTATTTCACTTTATATTTAACGTTGCACTAGTACTGCTGTTACGTATCATGTACACTCATGAAATTTAAAACTTGGACACCACAATTTCTGTAAACAAAAGTTTGCACATTGTGAAGCGGGCTTAAGGGTATCATTTACAATTCTAACAGCAGGTAGTCTCAGCAGGGGTTATCTTATAGAAGGACTGTAGAATGAATCATTACACTAAGCACGTTTTAGAAAATAGGTAATTTACGTTGCTTACTTAATTTTTCTTTAAAGAATATATTTGAAGGTATCGCTAATTAAACACCATAGCTCGATTAATTATCGAATCAAAATTTTGTTTAGGAAATGTTTACAAAATAAAATTAGAAATAATTTTGATTTAAAAAACGTCTACAAGCAATAACTTTTAAATTAAATCAAAAACTAAACATGGTTATTTGGGTTGACTGATTATTACTTATTTTAAATAAATCTAACCTACTAATTATTGTAAGTTATTAAAAAAATCATTAAACTCTCTATTCATAATATTTAGTCCTTACAAAATGTATATTTTATGACGTTTCATTTTTTCTGTAGTTAATATAAAAAGTGAAAATAAAAACTAAGGCAATTCTTATTGTCAACGTATATATTTAGTTTTTGACAAGAATTTATTACATAATTATAATTAAGATACCAAGTTATAGTTTAAAATTAAATGAAAACTTTTTTTAAATAAAGGTATTACTATATAAATAAATATAAGAAATCAATAATGGGTGTGACCTCCTATTATTGATACATTCTTGGAGGCGTCTGCTCATTGACGCTATCAAGGTATCAATATAATTAATATTAATCGTTTCCCATGCGGTATCAATGGCTGCAATTAGTGCATTACGGTTTACTGGTATAAAATTTGGCCCTTGTTGTCTTCGGATAACAGCAAGTATTCGAGCCCAAACATTTTCGATAATGTTAAAATCTGGGCTTTTTGCTGGCCAGGGTAACAGCTCAAGTTATTTGCTTGTATCCAGTTGCGCACAACCTGCGAAGTATAGGGTCATCATATCCCGATAGTTAATTATCGAATGTTCCAAGAAAATATGTGTAAATAGTAAATGGAATCTACTAACGTAACGTTAAGTCGTTAATTATAGTTACATAACTCTCCTTTCATAAGATATAGTTCATATTAATATGCTTATTGTAAAGCTTCGTACACACCTGAACAACAAACCGAGGAACAAACAGAACAACGAACCGAACGGCAATCGGAACATTAATTTGGACGGTGCTACGTACGAATTTTAGAACAGATTCGCAAGTCCTGATTGTTCCACGAACGGTTTGCGGCGTTCCCGCAACTTGTCGGTTTTTCTCCGACATCAAAGAAAATGCGCGCGAATGCGTTTGCAGGTTTGGACGAATCTAAACAAAACGGCGAACAAACTTATGCGGGAGAATTAAATTATTTATTTTTGTCCTCCCTTTTGTGGGTTTGTTGTGTTTTAGGTAATATTATGGAGTTGACAGAAGAAAAATGTTTTAAATTAATCAGTGTTTAAGAATGCAAGAAAAAATGATGTCCCTATTAGCATCATTTGGGCAGGAAATTTCAAAAAAAAAAAAGCGAAGTAAATTATAATTTTTACTCTTCTTTGTGCGTAAAATTTGGTTGGCACTATCTTCTTGTTTTCCGCAATTTTCTCTTCTCAATAATAAATATATATGAACTGAAAACTACTGAAAATAATTATGGGAACAGCACAAACGTTCCGTTTGTTGTTCGGATTGTGGAAATCATAAAAGATCGTTTGTCGTTCTGTTTGACTTTCGGTTCGTTGTTATGTTTGTTGCTCGGTTTGTTGTTCAGGTGTGTACGAAGCTTTACAACAAGCAACAATTTTTTGGCGAATAAAGATTAGTTTGTGATGTAATATTAGAAACACAAATTTATATCATATCAAATTTATGACAACTTAAAACCAAGAACGTGTATGTTATTGCTAAGAAATTATTAAGGAAAAAGCGCAATTGCAGTGTAAATATTTATAATTAGATATTTTCGAAAGTTTATAAGTCCTCTATTGTAATCTTAATACTTAAAAGAAAATCCTGTCCATTAGCATTATAAGGAAATGGCTTTTACTTTATGAATAAGTTTCAATAACAATAGAATATCCTTGTTTGTTTAATTTACTTCCTTTGAGTCGTATTGCTCTAAGGGTTGTTACATTGGTCATTTTGTAAACATTTCCTAAATAAAATTTTGATTCGATAATTAATCGAGCTATGGTGTTTAATTAGCGATACCTTCAAATATATTCTTTAAAGAAAAAAATTAAGTAAGCAACGTAAATTACCTATTTTCTAAAACGTGCTTAGTGTAATGATTCATTCTACAGTCCTTCTATAAGATAACCCCTGCTGAGACTACCTGCTGTTAGAATTGTAAATGATATCCTTAAGCCCGCTTCACAATGTGCAAACTTTTGTTTACAGAAATTGTGGTGTCCAAGTTTTAAATTTCATGAGTGTACCTTCTCAACATATTTTGTGGTTTATAAAGATTTGTATTTAAATTATGCCAATACATACTTCGGATAATTATCATTTAATAGGTATTCTAAGTTAATACATATTGGATGATTCAAAAGTAACCGGTATCTCTTTGGGGGTGTAATCTTAAATAATAATTAGTCAAAAGTTCTTATTAGCATTGAATCCGAAAATGCTTGCACTGGGGAGCTACGCCACTTTGAATAGGATACCTTAATCTGATTTTAAAAATTCTATTATTTGGGTATGTTTATTGACAAAAAGTTAATCTGCTTTACAATAAAAAAAAAGGACCAAAATCGTTTATCTAGGTTAGTATTGAAAATAGTTGGAATCCTGCCTACATATAAATAACAATTTTCAAAATACATAATAGCCTAAGTAAACAAATAATAATCTTTTCATTTATTCAACAATGACACGGTATTTGATTTATGTATTTGTTAATCCATTTATTTTACAAAAGAAAACATTTATTTACGTGCTTAGGACATAAACACAAGTAGCGCTTGGATACTCAAAACTCAACTCATTTTTTGTTTAACATACGCGGACAATTTTGAAAGTTCTATTTTGCCCACTGCTTTTCATTTATTTGATGTAATTGCTTGAACGGTAGTTAAGCCTATTTAACTCTTGTTCTTGTAACGGATAAGGAGAAAACTGGGACACCATGACTTACTGGAAATGTGATAAATCTGAAACTACCCAAATGTAAAGTAACAACGACAGGTGACAATGTTACACGACAAACTGAGCATAATCACGCAGGTGATGCTGCAAAATTCGAATGTAACTAAATTTTAAACTCTATTAAAGATAATTCAAGAAATATGGATACGCCACAGCATATCCTTTCAACAGCATCAACTGGTCTCAGTCATGCTGTTTGAGCTAAGTGCCAACGGTGGATACTATGAAACGAACAATAAGAAACATTCGTTCAAAAGCCAATCCTGGACCTGCCATACCTATTCATCGCCGAAAAATAATTTTCGGACAATTACTGTCGATTCGAAAATGGAGCAATTTCTGCTATTCGATTCTGGCGCAACAGATGATCGAATTTGATTTTTTCTACTAGACGCAATCTACAACTTTTAGCGTGTTTCGAAAAATTGGTATACTGATGGGAGCTTTAAGACGACAACCGCCCTCTTTGCCCAATTATATACGATACACAGTCTAAAAGAAAATAATGCTCTTCTACCAGATAAAACTAATGGACGCTATCAAAAGTGAATTTCCTCACCAAGCATCGCGGTTGTTTTTCATTTCTCTCAATGTTTTTTGTAGTATACAAGGGAAGCTTACAACATCGTTACGAAACAGATGCCGAGTTTGCCTAAACCTTAAACTACTTTCTGCGTTTGCTTTTGTTCCAGTAAATAAGTTGATTGAAGCATTTGAGTTTTGATCGACAATGAGATTCTGACACAGGAAGCTCAAGAAGTTATAGACTATTTTGAAGATACTTGGATTGCTCGTTCAGATCGACGCGACGTCGGGGAACCAAAATGAAGTCACGATATGTGGAACGAACTGCTACAATGGAGTACTTTCAAAATATGCCTAAACAAATAATTCGGTTGGCTTTTCAAGAGTAGGTTTGCGGAAAACTACTCAAATATTTGGAAGTTCATATTAGCTAAAAAACAATGTTTAAATGAGGTTCGAATTCAACAATATCATAGCGGACAAAGCGGACCTGAAGACCGTAAACAATATCGGGATTGCGCGGGGAGAATTAGACGGGCTGTAGAAAATTATGATCCTGTTGATGATCTACTACAATACCTTCGTGGGATAGCACACAACATGGGTGATTAGTGTGTTAGATAAATTAGATAGTAAAAGCGGCAATAAAAGACAAAATATTGAAAACTGCAGAACAGAACAGTAACACCTTAATGCGAAGTTTAAGTTAAAATACATTAATATTTGTGCGACAAGTACTAAAAAATATTTCTAAACCTCCATTCTTCAAATTTGTTTACTGTTTCTCATTATAAAAAATTTAAAAAATAAAAAAAAAAAAATTTGAGGCATCCTCCAGGTGGTTGTCTTCTGGAGTAACAATTAATAGGCTCTTAAAACATATTTTTTCTACTTCCGTTTACAGTACATTAATTAAAAGAATAAAATCTGTATTAAAATGAAATTCACGCAATATTACAAATTTTCATTAGGTTACGAATTTATAGCCAATAGGAATGCATCATTCTACAAATTCATTAATAGAAAATATAAATAATATAAAATCTTCTAAAACAAATACAAAAATTTCTCCAAATTCTATTGCTCTCTAGTTGGTTAATGTTTCAAACTCAGTAAAAAATGGACAAATCGACTATCACAAAGATGAAAAAAGTGTCTAGAAGATAAAAAAGAAAATCTACGCCTATCTCAGAAGATATATCCAGACCTTTTACAATAGATGAGCTAAAACATGCATTAAAAGACCAAATCAAAAAAGAAAGCTGCTGGGTTTGATGGAATACATCCAGAATTTCTGAAAAATTTGGAAGAGTATTCTTTGACGAGGCTACTTATGTTTCTCAATAATATTTATAATAGAGTTAAGTTACCAACAGATTTAAAGAAATGTAAAGTCGTGGCAATTTTAAAAAGAAAAACAAATGTCCTACAGACCCAACTTCTTATCGTCCAATAAGTTTGCTAAGTGTAATTTATAAGGTTTTAGAAAGATTGATTTTCAAAGAATTAATCCGTTAATAGAGAGAAATTACCAATTGAACAAGCAGGATTTCGATCCGGTAGAAGTTGTTGTGATGAAGTATTGGCATTAACAACACATATCGAAGCTGGATTTCAGAAAAAACTTAAAACTAGAGTTGCCTTTTTAGATTTAACTGCTGCATACGATACCGTGTGGAAAGAAGGTTTACTTTTTAAATTGTTTAACGTCATTCCTTGTTCCAAAATTATTTCTTTTATTGAAAATATGTTGTCTAATCGGAAGTTTAGAGTTTTTGTAGGAGATAGAAGCAGTAAATTTAGATATTTAAATAATGATCTTCCACAGGGATAGGTTCTTGCACCTATTCTTTTTAATGTATATATTTCTGATCTTCCTTCATTACAATGTCGAAAATTCGTCTACGCCGATGATATGGCAATTTCTTTTCAACATTCAGATTTTTCGAAATTGAAAATAAACTATCTGATGATTTGCGTATTATGGAAAATTATTTCAAAAATGGCGATTATGCCCCAATCTTAAAAGACAGAGGTTTCTTGTTTTCATTTAAGTAATAGAGAAAAAGTAGAAAACTTAATGTTATCTTTAATAATACAAAGTTAAACCATAATTTTAACTCAGTTTATCTGGGAGTAACTTTAGAAACGTTTTAATTTACAAAAATCATTTAGGAATAAGTCAAACAAAAATAAAAAAGAAATAATGTCATTCAAATTTTTATTAGTTAGCAAGAACAACGGGGAGCAGTCCACTGCAAAAGACACTTCGTACACCAGCTTCGTATAATTATTAGTGGAACCATTAAATCTACTCCTCTCGATTGGCTTCCTGTTCTTTGTAATATTACTCCATCGAACATTCGACGAAAAGCTGCGTTAAAACGAGAATGGGATAAATGCCAACTTAACAAAAAGTTACCAATTTGGAACGACATTGACAACCCTCCTGCTAAAAGACTTAAATCTCGAAGTCCTATATGGTTGCAAGACTACTTAAGTACGGCTTTTCTGAAGTTGAAGAGTGGAAAAATTATGGTCTGGAGTTGATGTTTTCAATAAACATCTCATTGATGATCCAACAATAGAAGTCCCAGGCTTTGATCAAAAAGAAAAATTTGGTCAAAGTAAATCGCATAAGAACAGGCCATTCAAAATGCAACTCTATGTTGTTCAAATGGGGTGCGATTTTTAATCAAATTGTGACTGTGAAACGAACCAAAGACCGTTACACATATTGTAGAGGATTGTCAATTAACGAAGTTTAAAGGAGGGTTTCCAAACATTCATAATTTAACGGATGAAGCAATATTATGGCTTACGAATCTGAAGGACATCTGAAGTTCAGCAATATTTTGTATTCTTTTCTTGATTATCTGTTTTCCATTATTTTGTTTGCTATTTCTTTAACCTACTATTTTTTCGTCATTGTCATGACTGGCGCTTGGACCGGTCCATTATATGTCGTCATGCAATGGCTGTGCTGTTATATTTTATGTTCTTATTTACCTTCTATAATGTTTACACACTTAATTAATATTATTACATGTGAACACTAGGGTGGGTAAAGGTTGGCATGTTTAGGTTTTAATGGTTTCCTAAACCTTGAAGTAAATGCTTTGCCAAGACGAACCAATCCACTATTGCACACGGTTTCGTCACCACACTATACAGGTTTATACTGATCTTCTGGGGCACCATACATAACACTTACATCACAAAACAATATTTGTGTAATGTACCATACGAATAAATAAATCAATTTTACAAACATTGAATGTTACTTTGGATTAAAAACAAATTCCAGAACCAATAAAAAACATTTAATTTTGACAATTATTACTTGTCAGCATAACTACTAAGTTCTATTATAAAATGTGTGTTTTTATTGAATGTTAATGCTGTCGTAGAAAAAATAGTGTATACAATTTGATTTGTATTACTGATTAATTTATCAATACAAGTTCATTGCATAAGATACTAATTATAATATTCAAAAACGGCGTACCGCAGAACTCGTTAAGCGAAAATAAATTACGTTTACAAAAATTGTTTAAACAAAAGCTATGGACAATAGAATTTCAATAACTTTTTACCCTCAACTTTTTCGTAAAATTGATATTGGTAGAGATACTGTTACAACAATTATTATCACGTAACTGTTATCTCAGTAATTACTTATCGGATAAAAAAGTTTAAACAAAAGTTGTGTATAATTAAACTATAAACAACTTTATTTAAAACACATAAATAAAAAGAAATTTTTTTCTAAATAAATAAAAAATTCTAAAATCTGTGTAGGTTAACGGCCCTTTTGACTGCATAAAATTCGCCCAAAATCTAATCAGATCTGCGGAATTATAAATAAGGGCTATGTACAAAGTTTCATAAAAATCGGACCGTGGTTTTCTTGATAGGTATCTTGTTTACATACGGACGGAAAGATGGCCGGCCTCCGGAACATAATTTTTTTGCTTTTTATAACGTACTAACTCTTAATTAGTCGGAAAATGTGAAAAAAAGGAGTGTTAAAATTTTCGGTTTGGAAACCCTCGCATTACTCCCGATAATTCATAATTATTATAAGTAAATTATCGTAATATAAGTGAGCGTAATGTTACCGATAATTTTGAATAAATACTACCCGAGGGGAATTATTGTTGGATCAGGAACGAGGCATTTACTCAAAATTATCTTGTATACATTACGATCACGAAACTAGATTTTATTAGAGAATTTCCCAAATATAGATTTCAAATGAATCAAGTGGGAACCCTACCAAAAATATGTGTAGTCTTGACAAAAATAAATTAAAAATTAGTTATTAAATTATTGAACTTTTAATGTTTGGCAACGATAATTTGGAGAGACACTAAATTATCAACAATTATCGGTTAATTCGTCTGTAAAAATTTTGTCATTGGCTCAAATTTTATAAGGGGAATTCTCAGAAGCATTAACATACCTTAAAATTCTATACAGGGTGTCCCACCGGAACGCCATCGATAGATTATAGAAAAACTGTACATGGGAAAATTTGAAAATTTGGTAGTATACTAACATCGACGGGGACAGTTCCGTTAAAATATTTTTCAAGATGGTGACACTTTCGGTTATACCGGAAGTAGGTGTCAATTGCTTATTTTAAATGGAACATCCTATATATTATTCTATTTTTGATTTTGCCACAAAATTGTAGACACATTTTTGTGTATAATGTCCTATACCTAAGTCTAACTGTTTTGGACTTATTTTAAATTTTATGTCAAAATGACGTTTTCAGGCCTAAACAAAATTATAAAATTTTCCTATTCTAATGCCTTTATTATTTAATTGGAATAGGTTTTCTTGTAGCAAGGGACCTATTTTAGTGGGCTATGTCGATATTCTTGATAAGAAATTAATACAGGGCGATCAAAAAAAGGATTAAAATTTAATTCAAAAACACGTCAAAAGTCATTTTTTTAAATGCAAGCACCATGTTTTTAAAGCTTTATTTTATTTAGCATCAAAAATAAGGTTGACTTTGTACAAGGTTGTCTTATTCAAAAATTCATGGTTTTCGAAATATTGGCATTTAACATTTTTGTTGTTACACAAATGCTATTGATTTCCTTTAATATTAATGGTTATTCCTAGTTGGCCATGATGGCGTTAGAAAACAATCATTCTGTCAAGGATATGTCAAACTGTGTGTATTCAAACTAAGAAACGCCAACAGTTAACTGTACCGACTGTGAGTGTTAAAGTGTATATCGTTATTAAAAGCAATAACTCTATTATGCTTGAAACACACGGTGTCGATAAAGCCAAGTAATTAGTTGTACAGTATTAAACACGCAACGAAGGAACACCTGGCTTTATCGACACACGGTGTTTCAAGCATTAAAGTTATCGCTTTGGTAACGATATGCACTTTAACACTGACAGTCTGTACAGTTAACTGTAACACATGTTCTTAATATAACTTTATCACATTGTCCATAAATAATAAATAAATTTAAGTAATCTTCGTTTGTATACTTTAACGTCCCGACATGATTATTGAAAATTTTTAAACAGTTTGACATATCCTTGACAGATGATTGTTTTCTAACCCATCATAGCCAACATAGAATAACCATTCATATTAAAAGAAATACAATAGCATTTGTGCAACAAAAAAAGTTAAATTGCCAATATTTCGAAAAACCATGAATTTTTGAATAGACAACCTTGTACAAAGTCAACCTTATTTTTTATGCTAAATAAAATAAAGCTATAAAAACATGGTGCTTGCATTTAAAAAAATGACTTTTGACGTGTTTTTAATTTAATTTTAATCCTTTTTTATCGCCCTGTATTAATTTATTATCAAAATATCGACATAGCCCACTAAAATAGGTCCCCTGCTACAAGGAAACCTATTTCAATTAAATAATAAAAGGCATTAGTATAGGAAAATTTTATAATTTTGTTTAGGCCTGAAAACGTCATTTTGACATAAAATTTAAAATAAGTCCAAAACAGTTAGACTTAGGTATAGGACATTATACACAAAATGTGTATAGAATTTTGGGGCGAAATCAAAAATAGAATAATATATAGGGTGTTCCATTTAAAATAAGCAAGTTGACACATACTTCCGGTATAACCGGAAGTGTCACCATCTTGAAAATATTTTAGCGGAACTGCCCCGTCGATGCCAGTATACTACCAAATTTTCAAATTTTTCCCATGTACAGTTTTTCTATAATCTATCGATGGCGTTCCCGTTGGGACACCCTGTATACGTACATTATTAGTTATTATTAGAATTTTCAGTCGATGAATTGTTAATGTAGAACAATTGTATTTTCGAAAAAATTCTGTTTCGAATCAGCTGCATTGTCGAAGAATTGTTGTTTCGAAGAATTGTTTTTCGAAGAATTGCTGATAAAGAATTTTCGTTCAAAGAAATTCTGTTTAAGAATTTTCCGCAATGACGAAACCGTATCCAATTGGTAGATTGGTTCGTCTTGGCAAGAACATTTGTTTCAACGTTTAAAAAACCACGCTAACTTAAACATGGCAACCCTGACCCAACTTAGTATTAATATGCAAATGTTCTAGAAGGTAAAATTAAAATAAAAATCTAACAAGTTTTCTGCCATTACATGACGACATATAATTGATCGATCCAAACACCACAATGACGAAAAAATAGTAAGATAAAGAAATAGCAAACAAAATAATGGTAAAACGGAGCATAGAAAATATTGCTTAGCTTAAGACGTCCGTCAAGGTGGTAAGCCATAATACAACTTTATTCGTTTATGAATGTTTATAAACCCTGCTTTAAACTTTGTTAATGAGCAACGGTCTTTGCTTCGGTCCCGAAAGTCACAATGGAATTAGAAATCGCACTGCCATTTAAACACTGCGTTCTTATACAAATTTACTTTTTCTCGATCGTGCAAATAGTGACTACTTTGCAGCAATTACTATTTCAGCAAAAATTTCACTTTTTGCATTAATGCAAAAGCAATTTATTAAGTGCAAAAAGTTTTTTTGTTTTATTATATTTAATTTTTTAGATCATTCGACAAAATTTTGTTTCGCAACATGTTAAGCATATTTGTTTGCAGCTCGAGACGAAGACTTTTTTCACTAGTTACACAAATGCGTATTTGACGAAATTTTTTTTAATGCGGCACCCTATTGTTTCATCATTAATAAATTGTTTATTAAAAGCATCGACTGTAGACCATAATTTTGTTCCCTCTTTAACTTCAGAGAAGTCGTACTTCAGGGTGGTCTTGTAATCTTACAGGTTTCAGAGATTTTAGTCTTTAGCGCAAGGAGAGTTCTACAATGTCATTCCAACTTTTGGTTAAGTTAGCTCATTGTTCCCCTTTTCGCAGCTTTTCGTCCGAATGTTTGATGAAGTGATATTACAAAGAACAGGAAGTGAATCAAGAGAAGTAGTCATATACCACCATGTCCGTATTAACTAAAGTGAGTTGCCGTTTCTTAATAAGTAACAAAGATAGAAAATAGTATTTGTAAACAAAAAAAATAACCTCACAAAATTCTTCAAAAACAAATTATTATTGGCTATTCTCATAAACAGAATTACCTCTAAAATTAAGATACATAAAACCAAAAACAATTAAAAGAATTTAAGCATAACCAATATTTTCAAATTTAACTTAACGTTATTTCCATTCACTTATAAAAATAAACACTACTATTAATTGAGCTTGAAAACATAACATCTAAATTAATCGTCAGAATCTTCTAAATAATGATCAATGTTATCGTAATTGTTTTCCTAAATTTACAATAAAAAGTGCAGATGTCAATTATTCAACTGAATTTCACATCCGCATATTATTGAATTTAGATAATATCTTCACTGTGTCGAATTGTAGTGAACCCAAATCTATGGTGTTACTATTTTTTCACGCCACATTTACACAAGTGTTCTATAATTTTTCAATCAAATCCAATACTTTTCTATATAGTAAGTCTAAGTCATATATGTGCCCAACCGAGTTAAAAAATTCAGTGATATGGGGATAATTGTAGTATTTTATGCCCATAACGTTCAGCCAACTGATCAGCAACGTACTATTGCGGAAAATAAATTGCATAGTATACCAACATGTAAACTTTATAGATCAGTTTAAAATAAAAATGGTCTTTTGGGACCCCTTTGAGTGTGGAAGGTAGGAAAACAAACAACTCAAAAAGATGTACTTGCCGACGTTTCGCCCTTCATAGTGAGCGCTTTCTCAAGGCTGTAATTTGACTAAAGAAAAACTATCGCTAAATGTAGAATTGAACATAGTAGAACGCATTAAGTGCAAAATTCACCACATTAAAAAAGAACAAAAAAGGCCAAAAAATTAAACAACGCCATATGGCTAGATAATTAACCACTAGATTTTTGAATTTAAAATTTAAAAAATTTAAAATAATTAGACTCTACCTTCACTGGAAGTATGAGTTGACGTCAATTTAATTAATAAAACCATCAAAAACTGATGATTCTAGTCCAATTTTAATTTAAAGTTAGTAACAACTTATAACAATATGAATAATAATTTATATGACACAAAACGTAACTTGTATACACGAACGACATTAAAACATGTAAATCAGCTATCGCCAATGATAAGACCGCTTTTAACTTAAATATTCATATAATATTTAACTTTGAGATCTTTTAAAATTGATTTTGATTAAAATTAGTTAGTTAGTAGGTTGATTGGTGGTGGGTTAGTTAATTAATTAGTTAGAGTAGTTTGTATGTTAGGTTTCAATAGGTATACGTTTTAATTGGGTTTGGTTTAATTTCATATTAATATTATGTTATGGAGCAGCTTGTTTCATATCAGTTGATAGGTATTATTCTGCTAATAATATTACTGTAAATAGTGCTTAAATTATTTGTATCTGTATTGAAATTTATGTTTAGCGGGTGAATTTTGATGGCAATCATTTCTGAAACGAGTCGTTTTAAAATTATGTTCCACATCAGTATAGACGGTCCTTTAAAGTTAAAATGTGCCCTGTATTTTTATGATGAGTCGACAGTCCTGTATCATCTGTCTGTTTCTTGCAATTATATTGATGTTGTTTTATTCGAATGCCCAACTTTTGTTTAGTTTGTCCGATGTAACAACTAGAACAATTACTACAACAGATTTTATATACATTAGATTTATCTAAAAGTTGAGTTTTATCTTTTAAACGAGAGTAAATGTTGTTATAAATTGAATTTTATTATATAACACTAATTTGGTACAGTCATTTTAAGATATTATTTTATGACTAAGTATAGGAATATTTATGATTTTCTTATAAGTGGTTGTTTCAATAATATTATTGGTAAATACTAGGTACTGCCAGATTGGGTTATTTATCAATTTATTTATTAATTTATCCGGATAACTATTATTTTTAAAATAAATTTGAGAATTAATTTATTTTTGGTGCAAGTACTGTCAGTCAATTTGAGCATTTTATTAAGCGTAGATGTTATTATATTGATTTTTATATGTAAAGGATGTTTCGAATAATAATTGATGGTTCTGCATGATGTAGTTTTATAAACCAGTCAGTTTTGATAATTGTCATTGTCTTTTTATAGTAAAACATCCAGAAAGGAGTAACTTTAAATTTTTCAAGTTCTACCGTAAATTCTAGAAATTGATCATAATTGTTAAATAGTTGTTAGGTAATATCGACCATGCTTAAGGAATGCGAGATTATATCATCAACGTTGCTACGGTTAATTGAAGAAAAGTAAGTTTTGCCGGCAGCCGAAGAGTAGGGCGTGGGTGAGAAAAAGGATCCACCGCTTCTTCAGAACTGTCTTGATTTAATCCGAGGGCGCCATAGTCTAATGCGTGGATACAAACCTGCTTCGAACTAAAGAAACAGACACAACAATCAACCGTAACAAATTAAAGGAGCAATAAATACAATAAAGAGAGAGACACACGTAACCTACAAAACGTTATATTTAATAACACACCATAAAGAAGAAGGAACAGAGCACAATTTAAATATATCCACTTACAACGTAAGTTAATTCTACAGAAGCGTATTCGTTCGTACCCATATATAGTCGTGCACAAAGAAGAAAAAATATAAGATTAATAGCAAGTTAATAATTTATGCGGTACGCCACTGGCGTTATTTAATCTAGACAAGATGGCGACGTAACCACACCGCACAATACGAAGGTGTATTTAGTGTTCGCAGTTGCAATATTTAGCGTTAAAAAAGTATCGGAGAGTTAGGTGTTTTCCCCAAAAGAGCGCTCTTCCGTGGTCTTACCCTTATACTCTAAAAATCCCCAAGCAATGGTGGGTAAATGAAGCAAGTTCGCGCCTTTACGGTACACATTCGTTTACAGATTGGGTAAGTATATGCGCCACAACAAGTTAATTAATTATATTGTAGTGAATTAACAAAAAAAAATAAATACGTGAACAAATACGTTTCGAGTTCCAAAGATTTAACTGCACTTAAGGTGCCAAGACAAGTTGTACTTATTTAGGTGTTACGCTTGAGACGTTTTCGGTAGCAGTGTGACGTCCCGGAGATGGTTTGTTTTCAGCGCAGAAGTATAATTAGAAAAATCTGACCTTATGTTGTAGATAGAGGTTTACGATGTTGACACACACAGGAGAAGATACAGATATGTGGTGTCGGTTCCAGCTGCGGCGAACCCTAATTTCGGTAGGATGTCCTGTACTTCAGCAATCTTAACAGCAAACCCCAAGTATGCGACACACGCAGCGACAAGACAATAAAAAGGTAGAAAGAGATCCCACGATGAATTTAATCAGCCAGGTAATTGGTTTGTGTTTAGGCCAAAAGAACCTTTAAAGCCGAGTAATTTTAATCCCGGAGTAATCCTCTAATCCCGGAGTAACTCTTAATCCCGAGTAACTCGCCTTATCTGAGTGCAATCGAGCGACCATTAGAAGAAATTAGTACACGCATCCGTCCTAAGATAAACTTCAGAAAATCGAGTAATCAATCCCCAGCTTTCCCATTGAAAGTTTGCAGCACTAGAAAATTTGACGGAATTACGATTAAGCACTCAGATGAAGGCAAATTTGAATTTCACAGTAACACGACGTGATAGTAGTTGTTACAAGGCGGAAATTGAAGATCAGCCGAAAATGTATTGGCCAATTAGGACAACGCGGAAGTTGAATTCTGGGAATTAAATCCCCAAAAATTTTCGTTAAGGAGCGAACACGGAGAAATGTCGCGTTTACACCTCGACTCCGTGTATTGTGTGTTGCCCTAACTCACAGTGACCGTTACAACGTACACAAACATGAATACAATTGAGACTGTTTAATTGTGTCATAACTGTGTTAATGACATCATGTATAGTAAGATTCGCCAATATTGGAGAAGCTGGGTTGCCCATCGCAGTCCCTACCTTTTGTTTGTAAAAACGGTCTTTATACTGGAAATAACTTGTATCAAAAATATAAGTGATGAGGTCTATCAACTCATCTAAATTTAAAGTGGTGAAATAAGATATAACGGATCAGTTCCTTTTAATTATTCCCGGATCTCATTCATTGTTTTGCCTCCTTAACCAACACTCACTCTTTTTTGCATGAACTGTCAGGAGGTTTCGTAATCAACGTACAACTATAATGGGGTTATCCCTTATAATAAAGGACGACCCTTTTTTAGCAATCCCTCCTTAAGCAGTACATTGAAGTTTACTCCATTTATTTCTGGATGATAGTCTAGATTCTTCGTATACGAAGAAAAAGCAACTCTGAACCGAGAATAAATGCGCATGCATTTTTAAAAAATCTAATAATCTTTTAATATTACTCTAGTTTTCTGTCAAACCTCTTCGAGGATTATCCTTTGTAAATTTCAATTCAATATTTTTAGCACACTGTGTAAACACATAATAAAATACTCAAACAAATTATCCTCACAACTTCTCCCACAATAATCTTTACAGTAATTTCATCTAGAAAACAATTTATAAATATTCCATCTAGATTATCTGCAATAAATAGCAAATATGATTTTCATACATTCATTCATTGCGTATCACATTTGTGATAAAAATATTCAAACTAATTAACTGGCTTCTTGCAGGTACGTTTTTTAGATGAACTGATGGAATTGTTTCGCCTATTTTATTGTTTACAAAACAGAACCACCTGTTGAGATGCTTTGGTTCAAGAAGGCTACTAAGTTACAATAAAAATTAATTGACACGAAACGTTACATAATTTGTACTCATACAGTACCTTTCGGTCTGAATTCGGTGGTACAATAGAACCTCCATCATCATGTTCCAGTTCAAAATATTTTACTATGGATACGACAAATTTCTTTCTTCGTTTTCCCCAAATGATATATTGCTCGAGTTCGAAAACAAGTGACAATAAAAGTTCTATTTATCAGAAAAAACAGAATAAAAATTTTTTTCAGTGAAATCAATAATTGGCACTGTGCAATGTTAAAGGAAAGTAAAAATCACGTATAACAGGAAGACTTGTTTAGAACAACTTTGACTGTACTGTAGTTCAAATGAGTGAGGAAAAATGTTGTCCACGGATTTTGGTACAAGGATGCTATTTAATATCTTCTCTTATGCTAAACCATAAGCTATTAATTGATAGTACATTTCTGGTTTAATTGGGTTATAAATAGCCATCACTCCTTTTTGATAAATAATTTATCGAAAGTAAAATGGGTCCGGGTGGTTTGTAAAACTATTTAATGCTTGACGTTTCAGTTATTCATGAAACGTTGAAATGCGAAGCGACACACTTCTGCTTCTGAAATATTTGGTTTTCCTTTTAGTATGTCAGATACTTCTTCAAATAGAGCTGCAACCGTATCATGTTTAGTCCGAAATCAGTCATTCTTCGTGATCAAAATTGTCGAACGATGCAGTGGTAAATTTAGTATGATCAAAATGTGATGGAATGGAAATTCATCATAAGAGATACTCATACCGTTGCGATTTAAGTTCTTAATTAATGCACTAGTTATGATCCAGTCGTAGAACTTCTTTCTTTCTCGCCATGTAAAATAAAATTTTCATTTTGTAATATTTTGGAGGTCTAGTGCATTATCACTTTCTGAATCAATATCAGTATTTAGGTAAAACTGAAATTTGTTACAGTTAAAAAATTCCGAAAGAAGAAACTAATCGAGAAATAAGCATATTGTCCATTGAAAGTCTTAAACTGTTTTCATCATTGAATTTATCGTTTTAGATCAAAATTTACACCCCACACTGATTTTCTTAGAGTTATTGCTGTTTCCATAATAACATCCGTCGATTCGATCATAATACTTCGTCACGCTTTTGTTTTGAAAAACAATGTACGTTTATTGGTTTCCACTGAAACAGAACACTGTATTTCATTGCCAAAAGTGTTCATTAAAAGTTTTTGACAAACGCGTATTCGACAGCCGTTTCTAATGACAACTCATTATTTATATATATATATATATATATATATATATATATATATATTTAAACGATAGGGTTTTCGACATCTAGTGTCGACTCGGGAAAGGTTCACGTACGTAAATGTTAGCAAATTTGCCGACAGGTATGTAAAGCAGTTACATAGTCGATTCTTCAATAATTATAGCCAACCTAACAGTTGGCAAGTATAAAATTTCGAATCGCCTGCAGTAAAGTACGCAAGAGGTTGTACAATAGCAAACAAACACTGTCTTCAAATTGGTTTGATGCTTTAGTTCATAAGGGTGTAGTCAATTTGAATGATAACAAATGTCAGCTATAGACTCAACTAGTTTTTAAATTCATTGTCTTTGTAAAAACTTGGTCCTTAAAATTATAGGTAATATCTGTCCTATTCTTTTCATTAATTCGAAATTGTTTGCAAGTTTTACCTATCCACATATTAATTACCATAAATAACACGGTTGGGTGTTTCACCCCTCTTCAAACGCGACGTCGAAGGTTAAGGTGCAGTTTTAAGTGGTGTCAACTTATCGTATGTTAATCTTAAACATTAAATTTTTGTTTTGTTTTTGTGGGTGTTGGGAAGAAGGGGGGGGAGGGGGGGGGGGTAGGGCATGTGTTTCTTAAGCGGTAACCATCTTCTAGATTGAAATTTAATTATATTTTTATTCTTATTTTTCATAATTTCTAGAGATTCTCTGATTATCCTCAGATAGTAGTTGTTAGTCCGTGATAGAACTTTGACTTCCTCAAAGTTGATGATGTGTTTTCCTTTTTCGTGTAGGTGTTCTGAGATTGCTGATTTATCTACCGCTCTGAACTTGGCGTCTCGGCGATCTTCCTTTATGTTGTACCTGGTTTTGACCAATGTATACCTTTCCGCATAAACAGTCAATTTGGTAAACTCCTTTTGTTGACAGTTTTGGCTTACATTCATACATTATCATATGTTACTAGAAAGTTTCTTCACCTGAATCAAATTTGTCCAAATGTTATTTTTTTGCCATCTATCCGTTTTTATGCTCTTTAGATTTTTGTTTTCATCGTATAATTACGGTAACAAGGATTGGTCATGTGACAAAAAATATCTCATGTATCCCATTACCTTCAATTCTTTCAAAAAAATATCTTTTTGTTCACTAGATGCCCATCTAATTCGCGTAGATCCATGATTTTTACTTGTTAACAATTCAGGTTTGTTGTGCTGCTCACTAGTGAGGAAGAAATTGGCATTAAATTTTCCGATTAAGGCTGTTCTATCACTCGGGACAATTTCAGATTTCTAGTAGGCGGTTCACTATTTTTATTTCTTGTTACATAAATAGCTATTTGTTGTTTTTTCTGTTTCTAAAACTGTTTAAAATGCACGTCATGTACAAAAAAATTGACATCAACAATTCAACAATATATTATTTATCTATTAATATTAATCGGCTTCCAAGTCTGGCGTGTTGCGCTCAGAAAAATTCGGCCGCGAGTACATTCATTTCACAATTCTCCAAGAGTTTTCAGTGTTTATCGTTTACTTAATGTTAATTTTTCTCATTGATTTTTAAGTAAAAATTAAAAAAGTAGGGTTGTCAGAAAATTATTATCTATGTCGCGCAGGTCACGAAATTTGGGCTTATAAAAATCCATTTTCTGTTATTTTACGTTTTAATTAAATTAAATACAACGAAGACGAAAATTAAAAAAATAGCTCCTGCACGACATAAAAATAATGTTAGCTATATGTTTGTGCAAAATTAGGAAAACATTCCTAAAATTAAGCGAAATAAATTTACATAAACTTTATAGCTCCCTGAGAGAACAGCCTTAAGCCGCAAAATTACCCAGGTGTTTTCCATATTTAGATAACTGTATAACGTACGAACAGACGAAATCCTACTAAATCCTTTTTTGTTCTGCCTACTTAGAATTTATTTTCATACCTCTAAGAATAAAAAAATTGGATCAGATCTGAGTTTAGCATGTAAATGGGCTTAAAAACTTAATAAAAAAAAAAGTGACCATTATCGAGAGTGGTAACCGGAAAAATATTTTACCTTTAAATTGACTTTGCAAAAGAATATCTCGTGGATATAAAAAATTAATAATACCAAACTACTGCGTTCGGTAACATCATTTGATATCTGAATCAAAACAAAGAGTTATTCTGATAAGTAAATTTTAATACAGACACGAACAATGTAAGCATCATATACAGCAATATCATTAATAGAATCTGAGTAACAGTTGAAAAGGAATCAATAAAATTAAAAATTATTCTATCCAATACTAATTAATTAATCCACTCGTAATTCCCTACATGCATGCTAACCTATACCAGTGACTATATGGTCATGCAGGGGACCAATAGGAGTCATCGCCGCATCGTTACTCGATTCGCCACTTACAGTGGCGTAACCATAAAGCATTTAATAAACATTGAAATTTATTAAAAAAATCATTTATATTCGTTTATGGGTGTGTTTAATGATTGAAATATATAACAAAGATTCCGTAAACCGCACACGACATCTATCGGTATTGGTTCCCAATTAAAGCGGTTGAAAGTCTAGGATATATAGACACTGCCTATACCCTATGAAATTAATAAACTAATTAATTACATGTTCACATTAAATAATAATTGATAAACGCCTTGGCCTGCAAATTCGAGCATTCGCAAAAACAGTCTCTGGCCACGTGATACACACCATTTTTTGGGCCGACAAATGGTCAAATTTGTTGAAACTTAAATTTTCATATATTACTATATGGCAAAACATTTTCGGTTGATAATACCATTTGGCAGCTGACAACAGGTATCATTTTGGCATATATTAAAATACGTGTTTTTTTTCAATGATTACGTTCAAAAGGCATATAAAATCCTTCAAAATAAGATGCAAAAGAGTAGTGCAACGTAATTTTTATGTATTCCAGCATGAGAATTTTACTGATTTCAGTGTCATAAGTGATATTGGCAACATTTAGTAACTTTTTTGCTGGCCGATGCCAGGTGTTTCTGGCCGCTTTTGAGTGATGCAAAATCAGTGATTATGGACGGAGGACCGAAAAGATATTTACTTGGTTCCATACTTTATCCCATCCCTGTATATTATTTGGTGTCGACTATTTTTTCATATTTTATATATAGGGTGGCCCATTAGTGCGTGGAAGGTGGATATCTCGACAAATATTGGAATTAAAAAATATTTCGCAATGAAAGTTGTGCAAATCAATCAGCTGCATATTTTAAAAATTATTTTCGTTTATACACAGTGTTCTATAAAAGTGCGACATACCAAAGGTATGTTTTTTTAAATTGAACCACGCATTTTTATTATAAATTTGATTCCTTGGGCAATTTCTAACTTGATCATACATGGTATTTAAACTGAACTCCCTAAATTCATGGATAACTTGATTTTTCAAATGGCACCACCTAATTTTTATGTGCCGTTGAACGTCGAATTTCATTAGCTTTCTAATGATAAGGTTTTAGTTATCTGATTTTTGCAAATTTTTTGAGAGTTAGATTCCTACAATCTTACCATTAGAAAGCTTATAAGATTCTACGTTCAACGGCACATAAAAAATTATGTGGTGCCATTTGAAAATAATCAAGTTATCCATGAATTTAGGGCGTTCAATTTAAATAACTGATTACTCAAAACTTAGCGAGGTTGGAGAGATAAACAACTAGCTGTAGTTAGCACATGTAATGCATATTAAAGCTGCCAAATCGCAGTTGGATAAATTCCAGAATAACTAAGTTATTTAATTTTTCGAAACGTCAATTTTGACGGAAAAGTGAAATAAAGCGAAAACCCTCCATTTTAGATACTATGTATAATGCATAGTCACATTAGAATTTCCCAAGGAATCCAAATTTGTAATAAAAATGGGTAGTTCCATTTAAAAAACATAACTTTGGTATGTCGCACTTTTATGGAACGCCCTGTATAAACGAAAATAATTTTAAATTGTACAGCTCATTGATTTGCACAACTTTCATTGCGAAAGTTTTTTTCTAACCCCAATATTTTCTGAGATATCCCTTCCCGCACTCTTGGAGTGCACTATGTTTACATAAACCATTAATATTGGTGTTTAGAAATGCAAATTTCGAAATGCGAATTAATAATGGTGCGAAATAGGCGTTTAATATTTGAGATTTTCTATTTTGAATATGGTTCATGATCTAATATTGCTGCAAGCCTACATTTGTTTGCTGCATATTTGGTTTTGCACCTATAAGTTGTTCTGAACGTTGCGGTTTAATGCCTCTTAACTGATTACATGCACCATATATCGGAAGTAAGGAACTACATCTACATTTGAAATTCGTATTAAGTTAATGCGATATTATTTATGCTTTAATTCGTATTTTGAAATTCGCATTCCTAAACACCGGTGTTACTAGTCCATGTAAAAGTAGAAATTGATAAAACCAAATATCTAAAATTCGACCTTTAAATCTCTTTAAAAAGAAAGTCAGCTTAAAACAAATGACTCAAATAGGTTGCTAAAGCTAATGTTAAAATTTTCTTATTATTTCGGTCAACTTCTCTCATTATTATTAGTATAAGAATGACTTCATACGTTTATTTATTTGTCTTAAAAATGAAACGTTATTATTCTAATCGAGAAACGTTGATATGTTAAAATAGTATATTATTATACGAGCTACATATTATATAACGTTTGTAATATACAATTTTTTCGACTTTGCATCTTAAATCTAAAAAAAACTTTAAAAAAATAACTCCATGTTTAAACTTTGACATTTAGTAATTTTTTTACAAAGTTGGTACCACGATAAATTTATGTCCATTGAATTTGAATTAATCATTCAAATACCAACTTGAAGTACGGAACAGTATTGTTATAGACTTTCAATGACTTTAATACGATACTGATATTGGTGTCGTTATAGACCTATTAACATTGCAAGGTCGAAAAAAGTATTAAGTGCGTATAATGTTACTGCAGATAGATCATACGTATGCAATAATATTGGTAATACTTCCAAAAAGAGGGTACCCTGATCATCACCGTAGAAACCTGTCCCAGTCATTTGTTCTAAGCTGACTTAGTTTTTTATATTAAATTTTAGACTTCTGTTTTTTATCAATAATTGGCAACCAAGAACAAAACGCAAAATCTTTATTCTTACAATTTAATTTGTTTTACTACCCCGATTTATATTGTGGAGGGACGGGCGTCAATTCTGAAGCACCCTGTATTTTTTCTTACACCTATAATCTAAAATTTTGAAAAAAAATTGTAAAATTTAGATTTAAATGCAATGATATCTGTCACGATTTGGAATTTTGTTTCTGTTTGAACTAGATATTGTGTAATTAAACGAAATGTCAAACTAATTTTAAAGTTTTAAGTAAGTTTGGTGGTGTCAAACTAAAAATTGTTTTTAATTCGTTCTTGAGAAGATTGAGCTTTTTCCACTCCATGTCACATTTTTTTTAAAATTTTATATTTTATCTTTGAACGTTTTTTCCACTTGTTACAACATCTTAATAAAAATGTTTTAGTAAAAAAATTAGTGATACAATGCTTAAAATAGATTTTATGGGTATCTATGAAAAAGTAAATTTCACTTAATGAGTCATTTCATTGGACACATATGTTTATGTCACATTCAATGTTAATATTAAAGGGCACAAAATGAATAACTTGATTCATTGGATTTGTTTTTCCTACCACTTTTTAAAACCTATACCATTTCAGTTCATGTACTCCGTATTAAAAGTTTGATTTTATAAATTTTGGCTTTTTGTATTGTACGGTGCTTTTTTAGTATTTTAAACCCGACAAGAAACTGGCCCTTATAAATTGATGTATCAAACTGTACTTAAACTTTTCCGTCAAAAATGGAGATTAATAAGCGGATCAAGTTACACTCATTCAACGGTATTAAATTTATTTTATCCTGTAGCTCGTATAAACACACATCAACTATTACACACGTTTAATTTATTTCAACTTAACATGACGAATAATAACTTCTAACTGATTCCTAAATTTATGATCACGATTTATATATGAAAGATAATATTCTAGAAAATAATTGAATATTCTCAAATGGAGTTTTATTGCTTCAAAAATGTTAACGTTTTTGGGAAATAAGTATTCAATACATTAATACCTTCTAAACCATTTTTGGTAAAAACTTGGGTCGCATAATGAAAATTGTTGTTTTATTCTTATAAATTTAGGTCAACTACAAAGCTTCAACGTTCTTTAAATATTCACATATTAGATATTCTGCTTCAAGTAAAAAATTTGTTAAATAACTTTTCATTTTATCATTTATTTAAAAAGAAAAAATTATGAGACGGTTTGGTAATCAAAAATTGATACAGAAATCACTTCAAAACACACTCGTATTGAACTACGACGGCATATCAACGACAGTCATAACCGTAGCGAACCATCTACATATCGGGGCAATTCTTTGGTACATTTTATTCATTTGCGTTAAGTATCTTCCCAAATTTTTCAATCAATGCTTGAGGTTGATGTTCATTATCGGATATTTCTTTAATTTTTGCACAAAAACAATAAATCACCGGTTTCAATCCAGAATTCAATGACAAATTAAATAGTTCATAGAAAAATTTGGGAATCGCAATATTTTGGTTTTCTACAAATATCTGCAAAAGTCGGAAAAGTTTTGTGTGTTTCCAGACACTCAATCAAGCAACTTTTTGCAATTCAACCACTTATGTTGGTCTTACTTTTTCTCAGATTATCATGCTGTTGATCTGTATCTTGTGTATACCCTGTATAAAATTTCATTTTTAGAAAAATAATTCATGATTTAATTTTGCATAAGTCTACTAAAATAATTTTTTTGCTACATTATATGCAGTGAGCTTTTTTACAACTCAACATTAATTGACATGGACTTTTTAAAATTGATCATAGAGATCAATTTAATAGAAATGGAAATTGACTTTTTGTGAGAGATAGCACAAATATTTATTTATTTATTTGAATAAAGAGTTGTATACAGGATGTACCCAAAATTTACAACTACATATCTAACACAAAAAATATAATATACTTAGTAATACTAAAAGCAACAAAAAGTTGAAAAAAGAGAGAAGAAAAAGAATAAGATCTACATAATATTCAAAAATTTTTTTTAAATAACTAGCATTAAATATATCAATTCCAATTGGTACATTTTGATTATAAGTAGAAGATAGACGAGGAATTGGCGAATGTTGATATGTTTGTTCTTGTCAGATGTAGTGAGAACAGCTGGTAGGTACAAGTATTATGAGAAGAAACATTAAATCGTATTGACGACAACAAATTAGAGTTATCATATACACTATTTACAATTTTATATAAAACTAAGATGTCATTTATAATTCTAATTGATCAAAGTGGTCTAAATTTGAAGTGAGCACAAACCAGTATATAGTTTGTGTAGTTAATACCAAATGAGTAACATAGAAACTTAAGAAAAACTTTTGTACCTTTTCGATTCGGTCGATATATATATATATATATGATAATGCGGGTTCCAAACAGACAAAGCATAATTTAATTTACTAAATACATAGGCATAATACAATGATTTCCAAGCTTTTAGAGAGTGGAAGCCTTTAGTAGAGCGAAATATAAAACCTAAAGACCGGAATGCGTTATTAGTAATTTTATCCACATGGCTGTCAAATAAAAGCTTGAAGTCAAAAACTATACCTAAATCTTTTATGTGATAAACTCTAGTTATCGTATGATTATTTAGTTTATAATCACTATGAACATAATTACGTTTACTTGTGAATGTAACTGTGTTACATTTAATTGCGTTTAAAGTTAGGCCATTTTCAATGCAGTAGGATGTTAGCCGATTTAAATCATCTTGCAGATGAAAAGAGTCTATAGTGTTAAATATGGCGCAAAACACGTTTAGGTCATCTGCATACAGCAAGAATTTGCTGTGAATAAAACAATTGCTGAACAGTAAAGGCCCTAAAAGTGATCCTTGTGGCACCCCAGATGAGTTATAACGACTGCTTGACTGCGATTTTCTACATATGACATAAACCAGCAATAAAGATTCACTTTAATACCTATTTTCAACAATTTTCGTTTAAGAACATCATGATTAATTTTGTCGAAAGCTTTAGAAGAGTCTGTACAAATGGAATCGACTTGAGTACCATTGTCCATGATATTACTAATAAAGTTAGTGTATTCAAGTAAATTAGTTTCACAGATCTACATATTATAAAACCATGCTATTCTGGTAAAAGAAGGTGTTTAATTGAGAACTGAATTTTAGGTAAAATAAGTTTTTCAAATAACTTAGCAAATTGGGACTGAATTGAAATTGGTCTGTAATTTTCAACGTTCGATTTATTACCATTTTCAAAAATTAGTGTTACATGCGAAGTTTTCCAGACACTAGGAAAAATTTCGGTTGTGAGAAAAGAATTATAGATTAACAATAGTGGTAATGTCAAGGATGTAGCACAGCTTTTTATAAATATTGGTGGTATGCTGTCTGGTCCAGGACCCTTATTAACGTTTATATGGGATAATGCATCAAAAACTTCAAGTTCTGTAAGTTCAATAGAATTAATATTTGTTTCTGTTAAGACAAATTCTCGTTTAAAGGTTGACTAATTCAAGGACCAGTAAAATTATATGAAAAATAATCATTGAATAAATTTGGTATATCAAGAGGATGCAAAGCTGTGGTATTATTAGATGTAACAAGAGAAGGAATCTTTGACTACTGGTTTTTAGATCTAATGAAACTCCAAAAAAGTCTATGATTGTTAGAAATATTGCTTTCAGCTTTTATTAAATGGTTTTTATAATCGCGTAAAATCAGGACTTTAGATGTGCGGCACAACTGACAAAAATTTAAGTAATCCAATTGATTATGGTACTTTTTCCATTTACGATGAATATTAATTTTTTCTTTAACTAAATTTATTGTTTCTTTGGAAAACCAAACTGGAAGTTTGTTATTGGCTGGTTTAGTCTTGGGAATATATTTAGTAATGCAGTTGTTGATAATATTGTAAAAAGTATTTAATGATTTATTAGGATCATTCTTTTCTAACAAATCGACCCAGTTTATAGTTGATATATGATGATTAATAATACAAATAATCACTTTTTTTGAAATTATAAAAAAAATTGATTATTATTTTCTTTTCTCTAGTATTAACAGAAATATTGAAAGAAATAGGTGGATGATGATTATCAATAGTAATCAATGGGGTCTTGGATCCAGTACCACGCAATTTTCCTAATTGTCGAACCTTAGCTAATAGTCCGTCTTTATGGGTGTAATTAACAAACTTAACTAATAATGGAGGTGGTCGCTGTGGTTCCGTGAAAGAATACGATGAATAACATCAAGATCAATCGGATTGAGTAGGTAATCAATTTCTTTAGAAATATTTAAAGCGACATCAACAATATTTTCATTATTTTTTAAAGGAATCCCACATCTTTCTTTAATTCTTTATTTTCAATTTCAAGTGAATCAATATCTTTTGAATTAGAGTTTATTGCAGTTAATTTAGCTTCATAATCTGTAATTTTATCGCTACAGAAAGTAACGGGTTGTAACAAATTTTCATAACAAGCCTCATACTTGTTGAACTTTGTATAGGGTCATTATATCCCGATAGTTAATTATCGAATGTTCCAAGAAAATATGTGTAAATAGTAAATGGAATCTACTAACGTAACGTTAAGTCGTTAATTATAGTTACATAACTCTCCTTTCATAAGATATAGTTCATATTAATATGCTTATTGTAAAGCTTCGTACACACCTGAACAACAAACCGACGAACAAACAGAACAACGAACCGAACGGCAATCGGAACATTAATTTGGACGGTGCTACGTACGCGTTTTCGAACAGATTGTTCGACGAACAGTTTGCGACGTTCCCGCCATTTGTCGGTTTTTTCTCTAACATCAAAGTTAAGTTTCAATATAAGGAAGTAGATAGAAGAAAAATGTTTTGAATTAATTAATGTTTATTAAGAAAAATAGTTGTTATGTTAGGTAATATTATGGAGTTGACAGAAGAAAAATGTTTTAAATTAATCAGTGTTTAAGAATGCAAGAAAAAATGATGTCCCTATTAGCATCATTTGGGCGGGAAATTTCCAAAATAAAAAAAAGCGAAGTAAATTATAATTTTTACTCTTCTTTGTGCGTAAAAATTTGGTTGGCACTATCTTCTTGTTTTCCGCAATTTTCTCTTCTCAATAATAAATATATATGAACTGAAAACTACTGAAAATAATTATGGAACAGCACAAACGTTCCGTTTGTTGTTCGGATTGTGGAAATCATAAAAGATCGTTTGTCGTTCTGTTTGACTTTCGGTTCGTTGTTATGTTTGTTGCTCGGTTTGTTGTTCAGGTGTGTACGAAGCTTTACAACTTAAGCAACAATTTTTGGCGAATAAAGATTAGTTTGTGATGTAATATTAGAAACACAAATTTATATCATATCAAATTTATGACAACTTAAAACCAAGAACGTGTATGTTATTGCTAAGAAATTATTAAGGAAAAAGCGCAATTGCAGTGTAAATATTTATAATTAGATATTTTCGAAAGTTTATAAGTCCTCTATTGTAATCTTAATACTTAAAAGAAAATCCTGTCCATTAGCATTATAAGGAAATGGCTTTTACTTTATGAATAAGTTTCAATAACAATAGAATATCCTTGCTTGTTTAATTTACTTTCTTTGAGTCATATTGCTCTAAGGGTTGTTACATTGGTCATTAGAAGTATGTAATAAATAAACAATTACCTACTGTTTGAGAAGGGGTAGTGTGAACCAATAAATAAAGTAAGAAATGTAAATTCCATTTTAGTTTAAAATTTCAAGTGTTGTGAAAATGCCACCTCATCTCGGTGCTGATTTGAAAGCGCGGATTGTTTCTGAATTAGCGGCGGGCCGTAGCGTGCGTGAAATTTCACGTATGTTAGATATACCAAAAAGCACCGTAGGGCATTACCGAGTAAAATGGAATCTTGAACACACTTTGGAAAGAGCCATCGGAAGTGGTAGACCTAAAGTATCTACACGTGCTCAAGATCTCGAGTTGTTTCATTACGTAACAGAACAACCATTTGCTACATACTCCAGGGCTATAGCAGATACACATTTTCCCGGATGCCGTATAACTGCACAAAAAGATTAAAGGAGATGGGAATAAAGAAGTATAATGCTGCTGCGAAAGAAGTTCTCAGTGACGAAAATATGAGACGTCGTCTGGAATTTGCAAGGCGATATGTGAACGAACCTTTGGAATTTTGGAATCGAGTGATTTTTAGCGACGAAAAACGTTCAATAGCCGCAACGATGGACCACTAAAAGTTTTTAGAATGGAAGGAACTCGTTACGAAAATAATCACATATGTCCTAAAAAACGAAGTGGTTATTTTTCTGTGAATGTGTGGGTTGGGTTAGCGCGCGGGGTCCAGGAGTTTGTTGGGCTATCGATGGACGTCTTGATTCTGCTGCGTATTTAGATATTTTGGAAACTATTATGAAACCTTCAGTCGAAGTGTTTTATCCAGACGAAGATTATATTTTCCAACAAGTAAGTATTCTTATTTCACTATACTTTCTCCAAAAAATAGTTCGGGATCTGTTGAATTAACATTTTCATAATGTATTTTTGTTGTTAAAGGACAACGCCCTATTCATACATCGCGGGTTGTGCGCAATTGGATACGAGAAAATAACTTGAAGCTGTTACCCTGGCCAGCAAAAAAGCCCAGATTTTAACATTATCGAAAATGTTTGGGCTCGAATACTTGCTGTTATCCGAAGACAACAAAAGCCAAATTTTATACCAGTAAACCGTAATGCTTTTATTTTCACTTTTTATATTAACTACAAAAAAATGAAACGTCATAAAATATACATTTTGTAAGGACTAAATATTATGAATAGAGAGTTTAATGATTTTTTTAATAACTTACAATAATTAGTAGGTTAGATTTATTTAAAAATAAGTAATAATCAGTCAACCCAAATAACCATGTTTAGTTTTTGATTTAATTTAAAAGTTATTGCTTGTAGACGTTTTTTAAATCAAAATTATTTCTAATTTTATTTTGTAAACATTTCCTAAACAAAATTTTGATTCGATAATTAATCGAGCTATGGTGTTTAATTAGCGATACCTTCAAATATATTCTTTAAAGAAAAAATTAAGTAAGCAACGTAAATTACCTATTTTCTAAAACGTGCTTAGTGTAATGATTCATTCTACAGTCCTTCTATAAGATAACCCCTGCTGAGACTACCTGCTGTTAGAATTCTAAATGATACCCTTAAGCCCGCTTCACAATGTGCAAACTTTTGTTTACAGATATTGTGGTGTCCAAGTTTTAAATTTCATGAGTGTACAAGTCTTTAAGTTTGCTGGTAATTTCTTTAAGGGACTATTGAGGAATTCCGCACAAGTATAAAATTTTAATTGAATTGACGTCTAAATATAAAGTTTTGACAGGGGTAATAAATCCAAGCACCTGGTTTTATTTCAGTTGTGACGTGGTTGGGATTATTGTTATAGTTGAATGTTGTGTACCTTCGTCTGCAATGGTTGAGTGAATTTGTTTTTAGAGATGGGTGTAAATTAACTTGAACAGCCAAAATTCAAATAAGAAAAAAGATTCCGAAGATAATGTGAACCTTCAACGTCACTGCTTCGGCCAACTTTTTTCACGACTGAGTAATGACCAAAATCCTTTATTCCAAATTATTGCAGTAAGGTTTTGGATAAACAAATCTAATACTTTAGAATTTTGTGCTGCATTAATTAATGAGTGATATAGACCACATTACTACTAATAAATCATTTCTATAAATATACAATTATTTTGCAAAATAGATAGATATGTAGCAGAAAAAAGAAATGGGGTCGCTAAAAGCACTTAACGTCTGTTTCTATTCACCGTAGTCTCAGGTAAAAGCCAGTCTGGTTAATTTCAGACGAAAATAATAGACAGGCATCGATAAGAAAAAAAAAAGCTGATAACTTTCACAATAATTTCCAAAACTGAGGTATACGTCATTTCACTTCTATATGCAAACATTTACTTTACTTCCTACATTAAATTAGTGCAAACATACTCAAAAGATTTATTTTTATCAAGTTTGTTAACAGAATAACATTTATACATCTCAGCATTGTTACTTCAAACTTATGTTAAATTTAAACATGATTTAATCAAAATTCCGGAAGTGTAGGTGTATGTAGATCTGCATTTTGATTTGTTAATTGCCTCCGTTTTCGACATAATTGCTTAGTTCGTTTTTTCATAAATAATAATTTAAAAAGATCACACAGCAAGTAATAAAAAAAAGATCATACCAATAAACAAACGACACATCGAAAAACAAACTTTTCTAGTGAATTGTTTATTTTGTTAAGATATTTTAGATCAACATAATTTCGTTAAACAGAATTGTGATAATTGCTTCTTTTATAAGCATGACTTCATTCTCACCGCATTAAGAAAAATAATATTTTTTATTTGAGTTTTATTTTTATTAGCAAAAAAAACAAACGTTTACTGCACGATGATAACGTAATTAAATATTTTCATCCGAGCGGAAATATTTCGGCGAGTCTAAATGTTTTTATCGCACGCCCAGAAGCCAACGCCTCTTATAAAATATTCACGTTCACAATTTAATTTATATTGTTGGCACATATAAATTTTAAATGTTTATGTAAGTGGAATACATTTTCAGAAGCATGTATAAAATTAAGTTCGAAGGAGCTCCCTTAATTTTATACATAATTAGTATGAAGCTGAAAACCTGAACTCAATTAAACTTTATAATCAATGATTAAACTAAATAATAAATTGCCGACTCTTTCGTATTTGTTTCAATATTATTGGATGTTAGATGATATATTTGTTGTATAGATAATAAGTAAAATGTGTGTTTAATGACATCTCGTTTAATATGGACACATATAAATAGTATAAACTAAGAAATGCCAACAGTTAACTGTAACGACTGTGAGTGTTTAAAGTGCATTATCGTTATCAGGAGCGATAACTTTAAATGCCCAAACATACGTGTCGATAGCAAGTCAAGTATTTCTTGCACAGTAGCACCCATGCAACGAAAGAACACCTGATGCGCATTTCGCTCTTATTATGAGCTCATCAGAGGTGTATACTTAAGTATATATACATAATATTAAAGGTGCTACTGTATACAATATATCACAACCAATAATCCTGAAAACTTTTGTTAAACGGTTAACTTTTTTACAATCTTTCATCTTAGGGCGGTTTTCATAGTTGCTTCTCAAGCATTTACTTGACGTAGATCTTCTTATTCTAATTCTTAAGATGACATTTATAATTCAGAGTCCTGAAATAAGCAAATCTTATTGTTTTCCTAATAAGACAATCTTGGCAAAGCAAAACTTTTTGAAGATCGTCTTAACATTTCGTAGTCACATCTTATTGGAAAAAGACGAGACATAAGAATCACTGATTCATAAAGTAAAATGCATTCTCATTTGATTTCTTATTTGTTAATAAGACGATTTTCAATTAAGTTCAGCCCGCCCTCGACTTGGGAATTTCCTTTATGTCGTGATTGCCAGAAATGAACTGTCACATAAAACCGACGAATAAAATATGGAAGATTGCTTTTTTCCTGAAGATTCTGATACTGACGATGATAATGGACGTGCTAGGCGTTTGCCTCCGTTTAAACGGAGATACCGTTTTCGTATGAATGCTGTTCTTTCCCTTGGCGCAAGAAGCACTTCAGAAAAGCAGCAACAGAGGCCTTCCAATACCACCAGTGCAACAGGTTCTAATTTGTTTGAGATTTTTTACAACCGGAAGTTTTCAAGTAAGCGTATTACAATTCAAACAAAGTGATTACTAGAATTTTTAATTACATGTATGTGAGCTGCAGTCCGGACCAGGAACTGACATGACTAACCGTTAATAACAAGTAAAGATGGAAGATTAAAATATGTAAGATATAAAGGAAAGTTAATATTGCACGTAGTTCGGTTACCGATTGATACGAAATGCATTTAATAAAAAATTCTAGTTTAGAGTACTTATTTTTTTTATTTTTGCTTTCAAACCCTTCTTTTAAGTGAATTTCTTTTTTTAGGTTGTTCGTGGAGACCTCGTGCATTTGTCGCAACCTACGATTTCACGAATCATATTCGGGTCTCTGTATTATTGACAAGATTGCTGCGTCAATTCATAAAATTACACACAGCTAATGACGCCCGTTTGGAAAATAGAAGAACATTTGCAGAGTCGGAAAGAAAAGAAGCAGCAGTCAATGGACTCCTGCTATTGATAGAGCAATTGACTGCACCCATGTTAGACTAACCCACGCTGTTCTTCAAAGATTCCCGGAAGCTTACCGAAACAGAAAGGATATTTTTCGTTAAATGTCCAAGCCACGATTGGGCCACGAATGGAATTTTGGGATATCGTTCCTGCATGGAGAGGTAGTGAACATGGCAGCCATATTTTTAGAAATTCTAGGATGCATATATGCAATATGCCACGGGAATTTTGGATGGTTGTCTAGTGGGAGATAGCGAATATCGATGCTTGCCCTTTTATTAACACCAATTTTAAATCCGCATGACAATGCGGAAGAAGTTTATAATACGGTCCAAAGACGAACCCGACAAATAGTAGAACGGACGTTTGGTATTTGGAAACAAAGATTTCCGTGTTTGTCAAAAGGTCTTTCGAACAGGCTTATCTGTAATACTTCAATAATTGTTGCGTGAGGTGTTTTGCACGATCAAACATGATCTTCCACAAGATGTTGAAAGTATCGTTGGAGAAGAAGAAATACCTGTAGATCCTCCACAATGGCAACGAGCAAAAAGGTTGGCTGAACGTAGAGCGCTTATAAAACGACTGTATATGTAGGAATAACACAAAACTCGATAACAAAATGGAAAAAGCAGAAAACGCTTCCGCTTCTTTCAATTGGAATTTTTCAACTCCAAAAAATGATTTTTTATTTCAAACAATTCCTTCTCATTTTAATTAATATAATTTTTTCTCTTCCTCAATTTTGCACAGCAAAATTCCTGACTCAATTTCCGGCTACTATGTCCTATAACTACGCTATCAAAATTCAAATATCTTCTTTTCAATAGTTTCACTACTTTCTAGCAAAAGAATCACAACATTAATTCCTATTTTATGATCACAATTAAGTGCTTACTTAAAAGCTCATCATCGGACGTATCAGATGAAAACAAACTGGGGGCCGTTGTCCGGGATCAATCGATGCATGCGACGATTCAAGACCCCCGCCGGTTTTCAACCTATTTTGTTTCTCTTTGGTGAGGGCCTCCCTCTGAGTGTATTTCATATTAGACCACAACTTTTTCAATTGAACAATAGTTGTCGGCAAGATAAAAGTATGTAGTAGAATGTTTACATAATGTAAAATGTACAATTTGCAAATGTACAATTGCTTACTTCTTCGTTAATATCGCGGCAGTTGTTGTACTCTTCGGCGATTTCCAAGATTCTTCTTCTTTTTTTTTAGTGTAACGCCGTCGCTTTTTTTAGTCTCTACAATTTGATATAGTTTAAGAATTTCCAAAAAGACTTTTTTTTCTATGGCAGAATAGTGCTTCATCGTTAATAAAGGTATTGATAATTAACATTCACTAATTAGTTTGACAAATTAATTTTTGAGTAATTTTGACATACTCATTCTTGATCACATAAACTGGTTGTAGTCATTGGTATTTTTCCAAATGCGACCGAATGATCGTCTTATTTGCCATGTTATTGAAGATCGTCTTATTCAAATAAGACGAATTCGTCTTGTTTTATGTTTATGAAATCAATGTTTTTGGTTTTTCAATGGTATACAATAATGTGTTTAAACTATCCGTTGTTTCAAAATGAAACTGCTGAACTCAAGCACGGGAAAACATTTGTACTCTCCTCACTACGAAATAATTTCGATTTTTTTTATTAACCGAATCATCATCTACTTAACTCATCGTAATTTCGGTGCTTTTCCACCTTCCTGCATGCTTTAGTACTAAAATATCTCCACCCAAACACGCAACCATAGTGATTCCAGTTCTGCAAAAATAGTGACCGTATAACTCTGGGTCTTTTAAACTTAAATTTTTCAAAATTTTCTTTGGACACCGCTAATAGTGTGCTCAAGCATCAAGAGAAATGCACTTTCCATGTCGGTATGTCAAAAAAAGTCTTAGGCACTCTGTTCTAGAGAGCCGAAGATTTGCATATTTACTGTATAACATACTTGAAGCTGCGCACCTCATCGGTGCATCTTCTTCTTGTAAATTTTGTGTTTGCCGACATGTCACAATAACGAATTTTCCCATACCTTCTATATCTTTCATGTTTAAGGAGAGAATTTCAACAACATCCAAAAATCCTAAATATTGTTACAACCCTGGTTATCAGGAGCGTCCAAAAGAAATCGTTGAACCTCTTCTTTACTTAATATGCCCTCTTTAAGAATTCATTAAGACCATGTAGTACATGCAAACATAAATTCACGTTTTTCTCCTGAGAGTGTAAGTAATTAATTCGTTAACTTTCAGTCATTTCGATAAAACCAATTTACATCCATGAAAACAATATATAATAAGGGGAATAGTAGTACTTGTTTATCCACTAAGAGCATAATGAAGCAGATTGCTTCTGCACGAGACAAAATTGTATGTGCTGCCTTAAAAAATCGAAAGAAAAACAGATTAAGTTTTGGTTTTTCAGATCCTGAGCATTCAATAAGGGAGTGCGGTAGTGAAGAGACAATAAAAACCCATGTTAGTTATTCCTGCCATCGTTTCGAGCAGTCAACCCGGTCGAAACGTTGACAGGAATAACTAACATGGCTTTTTAATGTCTTTTTCACTACCACGCCTCCTTCTATAAAGACTCAGCATTTGAGAAAACCAATATTAGAATTTAAAAAAGGAATTCAGCTTTAAATATTAATATGTAAGTTTCAAAAAATTTGTAACTGTTAGCAACTATGGAATTACGTAAACAAGTGACAGACATTGTGAAATAAAAGGCTTTTGTGTGCCAAAAATTGTGTTTAAATGTATTTTACCTGAAAATACAAGAAAATAGTCTTTCTGGAGAAATTGAAGAAGTCACGAAACCTGAAACTTCAACCTTACCACGAGCAAAATCTAAATAGAAATATGAGCTAGAGTACAATATTTTTTATGGAATGGTGTAAAAGTAAGAATACGACATGGTACACTGAAGATGTTTCTCTTGGTAACTGTTTTGAAATGAGCAAAAAGTCGTTGTAAATCTATATTAAGAGTTACATTAATAGTAAGAAATGGAATAGATATCAGCAAGTACTTAAAACTTCAAGCGTCTTCGAAGCCTCCACATACTAAACACAATCATTTCAAAAACGGAAAGTGTTCCACGGAACCTAAAAGTAGAAACACTTCCCAACCATAAAGCTTATGTCGGACATTATTTGCGACAAAGGTCAGCAACATTACTTGTACATTGTAGTGGAGATAGTACACAATCAAAACGATGCGAAGGTTGGTGGTGTGGTACAATTGCAGAAAGATATTCAGAAGACAGTTTTCAGAACAAGTTAAAGATGGCTGAAAACTTTTCAGGAAAACATCGATATAAAGACGCAATAGCTATGGGAAGAAAATCATGGAACTTCTTATAGAAAATTTAACAACGCAGACCAATGACACAGAGCTTATTCTACACAGACAGAATCAAATAGTTAAAAAAAATTAATTTACCGTCCATTCAAATTAATAATTGCAACAATGCTATGTACATTTTGTTCAAAACCATCTCAATAAATTGCAGTTCCAAAAAATTGTCATTTTTGCTTACTACGTATCTTCGTAATAGGTCACAATTATGTCACAATATACAGAGTTAAAGAGCGGTTGTATTTAAAAAATAGTAGATCCTAGACATTTGAGGAAAAAATTTTTGTACATAAAGAGGGTAAGAGAAATGTCTGGAAATTATTTTGAAGGTAGTAAATTGACCACAAGGAGGCGTAACTGCTATAAAAAAAACATAAAATTCTTTTTATCTGGGACAGTTGAACGATAAGCCTTAACTTAACATGTGTGTTCCGTATAATTTTGCTTTATGAAATTTGTTGGTATCTGTCATAATAAGGGAGTTAAAAGCAGATGCATTTTGCGATATTTACATAAACTATTTGAGCTATTTGAACATTATTTGCATCCCTACCAACATTGTTTTACATCAACCATTAAACAATACTGATTATGACTGAACCCTTGGGAAATATGATTCGGGAAAATCTGAATTTTTGACGATTCAAATATTGTTGGTCTAAAATCTAAATGATGAAGTATGATGTGGCGAACAACCATTAAGCTGGAACCACATTCTTGTATTCAAGGAGATGGTGAATGAAAAAAGTTCAAAAATTCTAAAAACCTTTCACCGTTAAGCGTATGATAAAAAAATTGAATCTATAATTTATAATTGAATAAAAGTTCATCCTTCTTTCGTCCATAACATTTGTGAGTTGGAAGAGAAAATTTATGTCTATGGTGGCGCGTTTGCCGGTTCTAATTTGTTTAGAGTTTTACACTGAAAAGATCTGTTTTTGAAGAATAACCAACAAACAATTTAAATATGAAATAATGATACCAAATACTATTAGAAGCTTGTCCAGGTCTAAAATGGAAGTAATGATTTTTGCTACTGCATTTATATTAAATAAATTCATCAAAAATGACGAGAGGACATTTTGAACATTTGTAAGCTATTTGTGTATAAACTTTTAACCTTTTTTGTGTTTCTTAGTTTATTGTTATTACCTATGTTCCATTAGTCTGTTGGTATTTAAATAAGCTTCAAAACTAATTTTAAACCATTGCAGTGATTTGTTGTTCTGGCTAAGGTAACTTGTTTCGATTGAAGTAACATTTTTCCCTCTTAATCGAGAACGGATGCAGATATCACGGTGCCGTTTTCACTAAAATCAGGCTAATTTTATAACGACTAAAAAAATACTAACGTTCTATTTAATTTTTTGCCAAAAATCACGAAAATAAGTAATCGCTTCAGATAATTCTATTTAGTTTATTTCTTGTAAACCATTCAGTTACAATTGCTTTCATGTTAGGCAGATTTTCAAAAAAAATCATTAAAAACTAAATATAAGCTACGAAAACTATCAGAAATCACAGTTGCAGTGATTTGTTTTTCATAAAATGCTTTTTCAAACGAGACCAAAAATGTTCAAACAGCTCGAATGATTTAAGAGATAATTAAATGTTATTATGACAGATACAAAAAGCGGTCATAAAGCAAAATTATACCGTAACGTACAACCTATCAAATGATTGAAATTATAACACTATTCTGGACTTCTATTGTCTATATTTTTTTAATAGAATAAACACAACGTTTCGATTGCTATTGAATCTGCAATCGTCTTCAGGTGAATACTAACAAACTTAAAGACTACTGTAACTTATATACTAATACAAAGTTAGTGTTTTTCCCAGGAGTGTTGGGCAATGCCGGATTTCAAAGTCTCTCCTCTCTGCGTATGGGTTTTATGTTCCTTCAACCAAGGGTCTTTTAGTTTCCCCTACGTAAGACTGGCCGTATTCACATGGGACTTCGTAGATACAATTCTTGGAGCCACGATTGTTGTCTGGTTTAGTTTTGAAGATCATGATACCAATAGTTCTTGATGATCTGAATACCGTGTTAATGTCATAATTTCTTTATATCCGTTTTATTTTCTCAGATAATCCTTTGACATATGGAATGCTGAGTAGTGTTTTGGGTTTCTCTTCGGTCATGGTTGGTTCTTAGAGAGTTGTAGAACAGTTTCTACTACTCGTTTCGGGTAACCATTTTTTATAAGGTTTCTTCTGATGTTCTTGATTTCATTTTGTAGTCCTACCTCTGTATTACATAGTCTGTGAGCTCTATCGACTAAAGACTTAATAATCCCTTTCTTTGTTGTTCCACTGTGATTGGAGTCGTAATTCAGATATTGGCCGGTATGAGTTGGTTTTCTGTAAACTGATGTCACAATATCCTCATTGTTTCTTTTTGCAAGGACGTCCAAGAATGGTAATGAGTATTCCCTTTCATTCTCCATGGTGAATTTGATGGATGGTTTGGTGTTGTTCAGGGTGTAGAAAAAGGTCTAGTTGACGGTCGCTATGGTTCCAAATTATGAACGTATCGTCTACATATCTGAGCCATAATTTTGGTTTAAATCTCACTTTTTCCAGTGCTTGGACCTCGAACCAGTTCATGTAGATGTTGGCGATCACTGGTGAGAGAGACAAACCCATAGGAAGACCGTTGTCTTGTGCAAAGAATTCGTCATTTAATTGGAAATATGAGTTCCTGAGGCAGCATTGTAGAAGTTCCATTATCCCCTCAACCGGTAGCATAGTTCTATTATGTAATTCCTCGTCCTCTAGTAACTTCTTCTGAATAATTTCTAAAGATTATTCAACCGGAACATTAGTGTCTACATCGAAGCTGACAAAACGATCTCGTTTTTGTAGTTCTATAGACCCAAGAATCTCTACGAAATGTCTGGAATCCTTGACAAACGATGGGCTGCCATCTTGAAGTGGTCGTAGAATTAGAAGTAAGAACTTGGCTAGTTGGTATGTGGGTCCATAACGAGAGTAGTTATTGGTCGAAGCGGCATGTTGTCATTATGTATCTTTGGTAATCCATATAAATGCGGTGGTTTGCTGTGGTGTGGCGTAAGAGTTGTCCTTGTTTTTGAAGGAAGATATTCTTCGTATTTCTTCAATACCTGGTAGACCTTCCTCTCCAGGTTGGAAGTGGGATCTTTCTTCAAGCGTCGGTAGTTCCCTTGTCGTAGAATCTCGTCTGTTTTTTGGTCATATGTATGGGTATCCATGATTACTGTTGCTGTTCCTTTGTCAGCTGGCAGGATTTTGATGGATTTATTCTTCTGTAGTTCTTTAAGGACCGATATCTCCCCTTTTATTATGTTGCTTTGTTCTTTTCTTTACTTCTCCAGTACACTCCGGACTTTCCACTTGAATTCCTCTGCTTGTACCGGTTCTAACTTTGCGATCTCTATAGTACTCACGATGTCCAGAATAGGAACTTCTTTGCAAGTTACAGCAAAATTAAGTCCTTTTTCCAAAAGTGAAGTCTCTGTGATTGATAATGTATGTGAGGAAATGTTGATGATGGTTCTCTTAGGTACTTTCTCAGTATTAGTTGGTTCTTGTTGGTTTCGAGTTAGATTTGAACATTTTCTGTTGTGAGCTAGTTGTTGTGTTCCTCGAATCTTGTCACAGACGGTGTTAATCTTTCGGAGTATCGGTGCTAAATCTTCTTCTGAGATGATTACTTTTATTTCCTCAAACTTCAGTGTAGCGTCTTGGATTAGTGTGGCCTTCTTCCAACGATGATAGTTGATTTGCGATCTAATCAGAGCCAGGCTAGCTCTTTCATCAATCTTGCGTGCTCTTTCACCCTGGATTGGGGACTTCAAACGGAAGCCCTTGGGTATGATGTGATTGTATCCGGCCGTCCGTAAAAAACATTATGTGAGTCTCTTCCTTCGTAATCTTGATCCTGATTTTCTCGTAGTCTCGAAATTTGTTGCTGATTTCGGGTCCATACCGGTCTTCCAACGTACGTTTGAATGGTTTATACAATGTTATGTTTGAAATAATAACAGTATTCTGGACTTCCATTGTCTATATTTAATTTAAAAAAGCAGCGTTTATCGAAAACAACAAGAATGTCCTTAGTCAACCCAGCGTAGACATTAACAATGTGTGGAAACCCTTAATTGGACGCCTGACTAATCTTAGTCTAAGGTAACGCCTCCCTTCATTAACTTTGTACGCTTGATCGCTTCACTAACTTTGTATTAGTATATAAGTTACAGTAGTATTTAAGTTTGTTAGTATTCACCTCAAGACGATTGCAGATTCAATAGCAATCGAAACGTTGTGTTTATTCTATTAAAAAATATAGACAATGGAAGTCCAGAATAGTGTTATTATTTCAAACATAACATTGTCTAAACCATTCAAACCTATCAAATGATGTTTTCAAAGTTATGACTCATCGTACAACTTTCCGAGATAGCACTTTATGTTTCCTTATAGTATTTACGCCCCCTAGTGGTCAATTGACAAACTTCAAAATAATTTCCAGACCTTTCTCTCACCCTCTTTATTCATAAGTATTTTTTCATCAAATCTCTATGTTTACCATTTTCGAGATACAGCCGCTCTGTACTCATATCGTGACACGCTCCTGTGCCATGTGTCTGATTAACAGAGATAACCCGCTGTATCTCAGAAACTACTATCGTATAGACTTGCGGTAAAAATTATATAATAATTAATAATAATAAAAGTATTCGAGAGGAAAAACTGGAAACTATTTTCGAGTTCCTGAATTTACCCTCAGGGGGCGTAATTCCCATCTTTCATTTTAAAATCTTTTTTTTGAAAAATTTTCTCATATAACAATAGTTAGAGTTAATGTTTAGTTTAGTTTAAAACTGAGAGAAATTCAAATCTTTTTTGTCGCAAGTTTTTTGTTTTATTTTTAAAAGTGATGTGGTGGGGAGGTTTAAACATTTTCGAAAATAAATGTCGATAACTCCAAAAAGCTTAACATATTTTAATAAACTTTCTGAAAAAAATTAAATGCAATAATATAGTAAATTATTACTATTATTTTTTTACTAGCGAGATTTAAGGTAGTCGTGCAACAATTGAACAATTGTACCTTTTGGACCTGAGTGAAGCTTTATATTAAATCTTGAATCAAGTGACGATGGTTAATAAAAAAAACTTTAAAAAACTTTGCATTCATGTTTTATTAGTAATTATTTAAATTTTGAACAGTTTAAACGCATCTTAACTAAAAAATTAACCAAAATAAAATGAATTCAATATACTTATTTTTTTTTTGTATTCAAGCATTACCTATTTTTATATCATTATTAATATCATAGATTGAAAAACACAGCAGACTATCCTGTAAACTGTTTACGATGAAACAATTTTCAACACTGTAAATTTATTGGTAAGGTCAACATAAATTTAGAAATAATTGTTAAAAAATTTGCATAGTAATACATATTACAATCTATCAACATCAAATTTGTAAATTTTCAATTGGAAAATGCCAAAACTACATAAAGTAGCAATCCATATAACGTTAACGTTGTGTGACATTTTTTTTTGGTCATCGAGTAACTTAGAAATCTATTTATAATTAAGCATGTTATGAGTGTATGTGTAACGGCGATTACTTCTAAGCTATTGAAAAAAAGGAACATGTCGATATTAGGTTTTTAAATAAATTGAAGAGGTGATGTACACTAATCAAATGTTACAAACTGAAAGAGAATTTGTTTTCATAATACGTTCGAATGTTAAAATTAACATTATTCGCCTTGATACGTCTAAACAACGATTTTGTGTTAAATGCCACATTGATATATTTTGGCTGCTATTAAACTCATGCAATCAAAGGAATACATTAACCTATTCTGCCATTCAACAATTTTGTTTTACTTTGGCTTTACTTTGTTAAGTACATAACCTTTATTATTTAATAAAGTTTTATATTATTTTACACAATCGCATCTTTTTTCTGTTGTTTTGTATATTTTTATTTCACAAGTTTCAACGCCCTACTTTTTTCAATTTCCTCGGAGGATCAGAGTTGGTTGATCTAAACAGGGGCTATTTCGCAACGGTGGAATGATTTAAAACTACATTCAACGACACAAAATTCGATCGAGCTTTTTGTATTATTGTTTTCAATTCTATGACTATTTTTAGGTTGGTTAATGATTCCAAAGAGAATATGATCTAGTTTTAAGGCAACCGAATCAACAATTATGTACTACATTGTTAACAACAGCAAGAATTCAAAATTAAAAAAATAGCAAACCAAAAATGCAACAAAGAAAACTATTGCTAATAACGCGTATTGCCTTCTCTTGCCCGAATAACAGCTTCCATTCGTCTTGGCATTCAATCCACAATCTTGTGGAATCGCATCCCATTCTTGAAAGACCACTGAATTCAACTGTTCTATTGTTTCAGAAACAGGAATTCAGGTTTTAAGTCGCCTTGCCACCATGTACCAAACATCATCAGGTTAAGGTCCGGACTTTTGGCAGGTTAATTCATTATACGAATTTCAGCTGAGTGAAGGTTGCCCTGAAACATCCTAGCGACGCAACGTGCAAGCGTGCTTTATCGTGCATTACCATAAAGTTGTCGCTGATAAACGGAGCAAACTGAACAACATAAGGATCCAAAACGTCAGTAATGAACCTGTCTGCATTCATCGTCCCCCTACGTATCACTACTACGAGCTTCCCTACAAATGCTTTAAAGCAAAATCTTCTCTCATCATTAAACAGAATTTGGTTCTATTGTACTGACAAGTTCTGGATATTATCCCTAAAATGAATCCTTTCAATGCGGTGTGCTCTGATTAGTGTTGGACCAGTTGCTGGTTTTCTGACAGTTCTTGCGCTTACGTTCCTACTCGTACCTCATGGAGGTCATTTCGAGCAGTAACTGCTGTTGTGTCCATGTTTCTTAAAATTTGTAATTTGGGATGTCGTGCACCTTGGTCTTCCTGATCCAACTCATGTAGTGTAAGTTCCAGTTTCACGAAACCGATATGGACACTACATCGAGAAACTCCTGGCACTCGAGCTGCGTAGTATTGAGATCGCCCGTCTTCAACCAAAGCGATAGCTCTCGCGAACTCCGTTTTATTATTCCATTTTGTTATTCACACACCAATTCAACTACTCAGGGACAAACATCAGAATAAACTGCAAAAACAATCCGAAAAAAAGGCGTCTTCATAAAAACTGTAACAGTCCAATTTGACAGCAGCTTGTTTGAACATACAATGTTTTGTAGTAGCCATAGTAACCAAAACAAGTATATATTTGTTTTCTGTAAATGAAAAAAGCACACTTGATAATTTTGTAAGCCCCTCAAAACAAATTTGCTAAAAATTGGAGAAATTTTATGCCGGTGAGTGTAGTATATCTAAAAAAAGTTTAGAAACAAAGAAAAGAAAAGATTGATAAAATGGTAAAATAGCTGAATCTCCAAATAGGATACAAAATCTAACCTCGATTTTCCTCTTTCTTTTTGAACAGAAGAACATTGTAAGCAGAAGAGTTAGTAATATAGAAATTTTCTGTTTTCCTTGCTGCAGAATAAGAAAGCAGAATATTCAGCACGGTTTGTACACCGCATGCTTTTGAAGGGACAGTACAATTGCCAAGTGAAATTTGCATAAATTCAAACAAGTATAAGTAGAACATAACAAAAGTCCAAGACTGATTCCCAGAAACAACGATAATTGAAGAGAAATCTATAACTCATATACTGTCTGAAGAAATTTTTATGAAAACTTATAAAACCAACAAACAACAAAATGCAAGATATACAGGGTGGTGCTTTTGAAAACGGGTTATAGAAATTTATCATTGTGAACTGGTTTTTTTTAATTCCTGCTCACCCTTTCAAGTGACAAAAATGGTTTTGGTATCAAAACGCATCTAAAATTATTGCGTATAGCGCTCGCTATCAGAATTCAGCTGAATTACGCGTAGGTCTTTTTGAAAAATCATAAATAAAATTAGTAATTTTTGATGTTTATTTATTGCAACCTTCCTATTTAATTTAGTTCTAATATTATTCTAAGCTGTTCCTTAAGAATTAAGTTTTTATTTGCTTATTAATGACTTTCAGCCTTATTGTCAAAACGTAGGAATGTTGATTGTTTAGGCAACACAATACTATTTTTCTTTCATTATCAAAACTTACTTTTATTTTTATTAACAAATTTTTGAAAACAACGTAAAATTCAGATGACTCCTAATAGCAAATAATTTTAGCTTCATTTTGACACCAAAACCATTAACCTATGACACGTTTACAAAACCACCATATATAGTAGTAAAGTGATTCCAAATGCTTGTTCCAAAATTATGCAAAATCAAAGCAACTTTCGAACCTGAATTGACGGCCTAAAAATATCATTGATGACATAAGCCAAAAATTAAATTCTAACTTTATTGATTGTACATGTACATCCATTTAATTAGACTGTGATGTGTCCTATACTAACCAGTACTATATTATAGGTACTAACATTAAAATAAGCGTTACGAAAAATATTACTTGTCAAAAATAAAACCAGTGATACCGAATAGCGTCCCAAAAATTTGAAGCCTGTAATGGAATATCCGAGTAGCGTCCGGACCCATGTCTGAGTAGCGTCCGACGTGTTATCCGTATTAATCAATCTTATGTAGTTATTACAATTTCTTTCTTTAAAAAAATTACATTCAGAATAACAATTTCAAAAACAAACTTTTTTTTCAGGTAAATTTGTTTTAATCAATTCTTGTGATCGGGGGTGAACGGTGTTAGTTGGTAGGTTACAGTCATTACAATTTCTTTCTTTAAAAAATTACATTCAGAATAACAATTTCAAAAACAAACTTTTTTGCTGTCATTAGTGATAATTAGGGATTATTTACATCGGACGCTACTCGTATATGTATATTTTTAGTCTCCGGATTAAAGCAGGTAGGCCAGATAACTATGAAAATAACCTTTAATCATCGAGTTTGTTAATAAAATTGATATTTATACCCCTAATGTTTACAACGTGTAAGGTTATCGCTTCATATCTTAAATAGATATTTTAACACGAAATTATTGCATTATTTTTTCAAAATATATGGCAAAATTGTATGGAACCTTTGTAATAATTTCATATGTTACAGTAATACTTCGTAAGTGTCCAAAATTTTCAAAATATGACCTGGTTAGTTCTATTAAATATTAAAGGAACTTACGCAAAGGTACTGTTGCTTTTTATAACGCGTTAGGTTAAATAATAACCTAAAACTGAGCTAACTGGAAACCAGAAAGCGATATTTTAATACGAAAGCTCATTAACTATAATAGGTATGAAAAATGAACCGCCCATCGCTTTTTTGAGAATAACATAATAGTTAATTGATTGTCTCGTCTATTTGTAAGAATTCTAATTAAATTATGGGCATAATCTGTCAAGCCAAAAGAGCCGTTAACCAACATAGATTTTCGAATTTTTGGAATATTTACAAAAATACTCATTTTGCACATTTTTTCTTCATATAAAAGTTGTTCGTAATTTAATTATAAGTAATTACTATCACGTGACACTAATTGTTTTAACGATATCTTTACCAATATCAATTATACACAAAAAGTTATGAGAGAAGAATTTTAAATTTTATTGTCTATAACTATTGTTTGAACAATTTGTTTTCTAAAAAATATCGTTTTGCCCTGAAGTGGTAGCATTCGTATAACGGATTAGTAGTTAGATACATTTGATACATTTAACAATTGTTGGCAGTTACTTCAATTTATAATTCGATTTTACAAATTGTTTCGCGGTGCACTTTTTCTTCTTTCTCAAACGTTAATTTTTTTCCTACAAATTCTAAGTTGCAACGTTGTTAGACGTTTATATTATTTTCCACTATCGATATTCTTTTTATACGTTTGTTAGTATCACAACGATGTGGAGTTCTGCGCTAATTCTTGTTTTTATTTCTGCTTATAGAACTCAAACTCCGATGTTAATTTGTTTGTACGGAGCCTGTTTAATGTACTTGAATATCTACCGAAGTCTGTCCGTAAAATTGTTTGTGACGACATCTATATTGACTACTCAAATCTGCCCAATGCACGCTGATTAATTCTTAATTATTTTGAATTAGCCTGTCTACTAGGATAACAATAGTAGATTATTATAAATATTATTTAGTTAAACAATATAATTTTTGAACTTAAAAGTTTGCTGGCAAGGCGTTAACTCCAAGTAAAATATATAATTTTTTTGTTCAAGCGTTTATTGCTAATTTTCATGTGTTATATTCAAATTTTCAACCGAGGTACCAAACTCTAAACGTAGGCGACGTAAAATCACATTACACACGAAATTTGTATAATATTTTTTGGCCGACGATCATCACCACAAAGTTAAAAAAAAAGTAAAACGCCTGGCTTTTTAACCATTTTGACATACACCACCTAATAAGTGTCAGTTCATTTGTTTAACTGACGTATAGATGGCGCCATTAATATCATCATCTATAAAAATTAAAAGCGCCGTTATTCTGAACGTTACCGCATAGTAGCCGTACTTTACCGCATTGTGAGTAAAAATCAAGTTTCAAGACAAGTACGAACAACTGAAAAATGTGCTTTACATTTCAGGAAGCCAAAGAAGCGATTTTAGCGTCTGCAAGTAGTTCAATAATATGCCGCTTGAAGAAAAAAGGAGAAATTTGTAAGAGTGTAAACGGGTGATACCCTACAGCAGCTGAATTTTTTAACTTTGCTAAAGCGTTTGATTGTATAAGACACGAGGTTTTACTTGCAACGGGATAAGAGAGACTCTTCTCAAGTAGTTTTCATCTTACCTGTTGTGAAACATCACAACAACACATTAATTTTAATTTAATCAACTCTCTCAAGGTTGGTGAAATGCCATGGTAACCAGGTTGTTATAAAAAAAAACGAAAAAGACGTCAAGATATGTAAACACGCAAAAACGTAAAATATAAAGCTTTTTTCTCAAGCACACAAAATAAAGGTTTCTCTCGCAATTTACCAAACAATGAGAATTTTTTGCATTCGAATGAAACACAACTGTCAAATAATCACCCAAGGTCATTTCCACTTTATTCTTAAGACACAAACGGACCCTCAATTTCTCAAACAAATCAGGAACCTCCTGAAAACTCATCAAGTTTTTCTACTCTCTACAAAAATTGCCAGGTCTTACTAGCCACAGCTCAAGTAACTTTGTTTACTGCGCAAGGACGACCTATCCAAGCAAGATTGTTATTAGATAACGGAAGTCAGAATTCGTTTTGTACTAAAAATTGGTTAATCTGCTCGGTTATACATCCTACAATAAAACTTTGAATATTTCTGGAATTTCTCAAAAACAAACATTCTCAAATAAAATGGTGAACATGTACATACACTCAAACATAGATCCCTCTAAAAGATTCAAAGTTTGTTGTGCAATACTAGAGCAAATAACTCACAAACTCCCTCAAACAAAAATACATTCTGACAAATTTAAAATCCCAGAAAAAATCAAGATAAATTTAGCTGATCCTGGTTTCCACACTCCATCAGATATAGATTTGCTTATTGGAGCAGATGTTTACTACACACTTCTTACACACGGTCTAGTGAAATTAGGCAGAGGTCATCCTGCTTTGTTAAATACGCATCTGGGTTGGATTATATCAGGAAACGTTCCTGAAAATTATATATCTCAACCATTTGTTTCAACATCATATTCTCATCACTCCATTAACCACTTAAATGATACAGATGAATTAGAAAATCTCTTAACAAAGTTCTGGAAACTCGAAGAGCTCTCTGAATCTCCCACTCTCTCTTCAGATGATAAAAAATCTGAAGAAATTTTCACAACTACTTCTCGAATTCTTCAAAATGGTCATTATCAAGTAGATATTCCTCTGAAATCTGTAAATGAACATCACAATCTCGGTGATTCCTTTCTTTATCACAAAAAGATTTTTTTCTCTAGAAAAACGATTTGAAAAAGATCCTCTCTCTTTCACGAATATAAAAAATTCATCGATGAATATGTGTCATTAGGTCATGCAAAATATGTCCCGCTATCCCTACTAACAATAAATTAGAAAAGAAATATTTTATCCCTCATTTGTGCGTAATCAGAAATGAAAGCGTGACCACCAAGTTGCGTGTTGTTTTGACGCATCTTGTAAAACGTCTTCAGGACTCTCATTAAACGATATTACTTTAAAAGGATTTAAAGTTCAACTGGAACTGTATGACATAAGTGTAGGTACTAACCGTCGACATTGAAAAAATGTATCGGCAGGTTTTCACAAATCCGCGACAAAATTTTCTGCAAAACATTATTTGGCGTGAGTCACCTCATCAATCTTTAAAATGTTTGGAACTTCAAACCATCACATACTGAACAAATTTTGCTCCCTATGCTGCTACTCGTGTATTAAACGATATTGCTCTCAATAACTCTGATTATCCCTTAGCATCAGATGCTCTGCTCACTCAAACTTATGTTGACGACAATTTGTTTAGATGTGACTCGGAAAAAAGTTACCCAAACTCTATACTCAATTGACTTCTCTTCTCTCTAAGCACGGATTTAACTTGCATAAATGGTGTTCAAACTCAAATGATTTCCTAAAAAAAATATCGCACCCTCAAGCCACAGAGGTGGACTTTAATCTAGAGAAATCTCCATGTAAAATTCTCGGTCTAAAATGGAACCCTCATCAGACAATTTTCAAATCTCTGTTCCTTCTCACCCTTTAGATGATATTCCAATTTCAAAAAGAAAAATTTTATCATACCTCGCTCAATGCTTTGACCCCGTAGGACTAGTAAATCCTGTTATAGTTAAAGGAAAAGTTCTTATGCAAAGATTGTGGTTACATAAGGTGGATTGGGATGAAGAAATACGCGACACTTCAATTTTATCAGAATGGAAAGTTCTCTCTAGACTAATTTCTCGATTAAAACATCTCACAATTCCTCGGTATTTATTTTTGAATAAAAGTATTGCACATGTAGAATTTCATGGTTTTTCTGATGCAAGCAATCTTGCTTATAGAGCTTGTGTATACATTAGAACCATTTACTCAGACAATTCGGTGTCTTGTAATTTATTGACATCCAAATCACGTGTAGCTCCAATCAAAGCAATAACAATTCCTAGACTCGAACTTTGTGCCATGTTATTGTTGTCAAAATTAATTAAGAAAGTAGTATCGATTTATAAAGGAAAATTAACTCCTACCTCTGTCACACTTTGGACAGATTCGCAAATTGCGTTGTACTGGTGTACACGCCAGTCATGGGCAGCGTTTGTATCGCATAGAGTATCTGAAATTCAAGAACTCACTCATGGCTATCAGTGGAATCATGTAAAATCATCGGATAACCCTGCAGATATGTTATCCCGTGGTCATTTGAACTCTGATGATTTCATTTTTTGGTTTAACGGTCCCAAATATTTGCTCAATCTTAAATTTAAAGTGCAAAATGTAGAAAGTTTTTCTTTCTCGTTTAAAAATCCCCCCGAGGAAAGGAAAATGTCTTTAACTGTCACTCAATCTTTCGAAAAATTTTGGAATTCAATAATTTCGCGTTTCTCATCATTTTCTCGATTGCATAGAACAATGGCATACGTGTTACGGTTTGTTCACAATGCTACTCATTTGCAAGAAAAAGCAACAGGTACGATCGCTATTTCTGAGTTGAATTCCGCTCTTACTCTAATGGTAAAAATGATTCAAGAAGAACACTTTTCTCAACAAATCTCCGAACTCAAGAAAAATTATATCAAACAAACAAATTCGTTCTTTAAGACCCTTTCTAGATAATCATGGATTATTACGTGTGGGTGGTAGATTGGAAAATGCAGAAATTTTGTTTGGACAGAAACATCCTCTTCTCTTGCCCTTACGTGGTCTCTCTCTTATTAAAATTTGAACATATCCAGTTATGCCATGCTGGTCCTCAGAATGTACTTTCCAATGTTCGATTACGGTATTGGGCCATTAGACGGATTACGTCACATAAAGCGAATTATTCGTAATTGCACTACTTGTTTTCGATTTAATGCGCAATCATTACAACAGGTCATGGCTAATTTGCCAAAAGACAGAGTGACTATCACACGGCCATTTCAAAAGTCGGAGTCGATTTTGGTGGACCGTTTTTATAAAATCTTCTCATCTACGTAAAGCACCTGTCACGAAATGTTACATAGCTATATTCGTTGGTGCTGGTGTCAAGCCTGTCAACTGAGTCTTTTCTAGCCACTCTTAAGAGATTTATTTCTCGAAGAGGAAACCCATCAGTCATTTATAGTGACAATGCCAGTAATTTCCTGGGTGCAAAAAATTAGTTAAAGGAACTATACAACCATTTCCGAAATACTGATATCAATATTTCTATTCAAAATTATCTTTCGCAAAATGAAACTCAATGGACGTTCATTCCCCCAGATCTCCGCATTGGGGAGGACTTTGGGAAGCTGCAATAAAAAGTGCCAAATACCACATCTCGCGTGTTGTAGGCTCAACTCCACTCACTTTTGAAGAATTTGCCACCGTATTAATTCAAATTGAAGCTATCCTCAATTCTAGACCTCTCATTGCTCTCTCAAACGACCCTTCAGAGTTTCAAACACTCACTCCTGGACATTTTCTTATAGGAACCAGCCTCTCAGCTTACCCCGAAAAGACATTTCCAACTCAACAACAAACAAATTATCTTTTTGGCAGAAATGTTCAAAGATTCAACAAAATTTTTGGAAGAAATGGTCAGTTGATTATCTCAATCGTTTACAAAATCGACCAAAATGGATGGTTGAAACTAGAAATTTACAACAAAATGATTTAGTCTTGCTGAAGGAAGAAAACACACCTCCTTTGCATTGGCCTATTGCCAGACTTTTGAAAACGTTTCAAAATGCAGACGGAAAGGTCAGAGTCGTTCGCCTAAAAACACAACACTTATACAAGTATTTCAGAAGATGTGCCTGAAACAAAGAACCACAGTAACATTTGTTTCGATTTTCAGACTTAAATACATTCTGCGAAAACATATTTAAACAAAAAAAATATTTTTGTTTGTTCATTTACATTTACAATTTTACATTCTCATTTTCTCAGAGAATACTTTTTATTTTTTCGGAATTAATCCGTACTTGTACAATAGATTGGATTTCAATCTCAGTGTAGGCATTCAGACTTGCACACATATTTTTTTTTGCCAACCCTCTGTTTGGTGGGGACAGCCATGATAACCAAGTTGTTATAAAAAAAAACGAAAAAGACGTCAAGATATGTAAACACTCAAAAACGTAAAATATAAAGTGTATTTAATTTAATAAAATATATTTTAAACGGCCCTTCGAGTTATTGTAAATCCGAAGAAAATTACGAAGCGAACGGAGAGCCTTTTATTACATCGGAGGAAGGCACCGTTTTCTTTCATTATTTAAGCAATAGATACCTCAAAATTGATTTCTATTACTCACTTATAAATCATTTAATAAATTAGAATAAACATGATAGAATCACATTATTCGTATATGACAACAGCATCACTTGGAAGATCTCACAAATGAAATATAATTGAAGAGGAGCTTCTATAGTACTAAACAAATGGTGAGCTTAAGTTAAAATGCAATAAAAACCAATGCCATGTTTTCAAAAGAAAATTTTGATTCAGTAAAATAAAAATAATGTAATTGAATTAAACTACTACCTTCTTACAAATCAATACATCTACTTTTTTGTAAGTTTAGAAAAACTATGAAACTATTGTTGACTAACAGCCCGTATCAAATATCCAATTTTTTGCTTTTACTTTTAATAACAATAAATTATATGAAATTCAAAGATGTCGGATGTTATGACTTAGATGCATACAATTTTACGATAATATATAGTTTATGTATGGTTGTAATTAACGTTTTTAGTTTAAAACGTTTCTGCGATTTTCTATGATATTCATTTTTGTGATACTTTGTTTCTTTATTATCCACATCTTATGAAGTAAGATGGGGAGTTACCTATGTTTCAAACCAAAATTTTAACAACCCTTTTTTCACTTTTTCCGACGAATTAGAGTTTGTACGTAAAGCAATAAAATGACCGACAGTCCGCCCGTATGTAAACAAGATATCAAGAAAACCAGCGGTCGATTTTTATGAAACTTTGTACATGGATCTGATTAGACTTGGGGCATATTCTATGCAGCCAGAAGGGACGTGAATCAATTTTACAAAAAAGTTGAGCGAAAATTTGTTAAAAATTTTATTCTCTATAGCTTTTGTTTGATCCTTTTTCAAAAACGTAGTTTTATTTTCGCTTATCGGGGGATGTGAAGTTCTGCGGTGAACGCTTGTTTTTATTGTTATGCCTTGCTTAATAATTTTGTAATTTAAAATAGTTTGTCAAGATTTGCGGTGACGATCCTAGCCCGTTGTGTTTATTTATAGCATTTATACATTAACAGTATAATATTAATTTCATAACAAACTCGGTGATTGAAAGTCATTAAACTATATTAAAGAATCTTAATTAACTTATAGTGACTCATATGAACGTTCAGATTTTTTAATTAAATAGTCTAAAAACAATTTAAAAAGCAATAGTTAGTTATTAAGAAAGTAATTGCATTTTCGGGTGTATTTTAACATTTTTTAAATAGAATGAATTTTATTAATTTTGGAATTTCTACATTTTTTTAGGAGTTTCTTAACTTACATAACGACATCGACGACCGCCAATGTATTATTTTGATTCATCATTACTTTTATTTTAGTTTAGTTTAGTGCGCGTCCTTTAATTGTTTTAAAATGAAGATAAAAGCAATTTTTATAATAAAGATACTGAGGTTCTTCTAAACACACTGCTACGGTTAATTGAAGAAAAGTAAGTTTTGCCGGCAGCCGAAGAGTAGGGCGTGGGTGAGAAAAAGGATCCACCGCTTCTTCAGAACTGTCTTGAATTAATCCGAGGGCGCCATAGTCCTAATGCGTGGATACAAACCTGCTTCCGAACTAAAGAAACAGACGCAACAATCAACCGTAACAAATTAAAGGAGCAATCAATACAATAAAGAGAGAGAGACACAAGTAACCTACAAAACGTTATATTTAATAACACACCATAAAAAAAAGGAACAGGGCACAATTTAAATATATCCTTACAACTTAAGTTAATTCTACGAAGCGTATTCGTTCGTACCCATATATATATTCGTACACAAAAGAAGGAAACAATATATAATTAATAGCAAGTTATTAATTTATGTGGTACGCCACTGGCGTTATATAATCTAACAAGATGGCGACGTGACCCCACCCGTACCATACGAAGGTGTATTTAGTGTTCGCAGTTGCAATATTTAGCGTAAAAAAGTATCGGAGATTTAGGTGTTTCCCCAAAAGAGCGCTCTTCCGTGGTATTACACTTCTACTCTAAAGATCCCCAAGCAATGGTGGGTAAATGAAGCAAGTTCGCGCCTTTACGGTACACATTCGTGTATAGATTGGGCCAGTATATGCGCCACAACAAGTTAATTAATTATATTGTAGTGAATTAACAGAAAAAAATTATAAATACGTGAACAAATACGTTTCGAGTTCCAAAGATTTCACTGCACTTAAGGTGCCAAGACAAGTTGTACTTATTTAGGTGTTACGCTTGAGACGTTTTCGGTAGCAGTGTGACGTCCCGGAGATGGTTTGTTTTCAGCGTAGAAGTATAACTAGAAAGATCTGACCTTATGTTGTAGATAGAGGTTTACGATGTTGACACACAGGAGGAGATACAGATATGTGGTGTCGGTGCCAGCTGCGGCGACCCTAATTTCGGTAGGATGTCCCGTACTTCAGCAATCTTAACAGCGAACCCCAAGTATGCGACACACGCAGCGACAAGACAATAACAGGTAGAAAGAGATCCCACGATGAATTTAATCAGCCAGGTAATTGGTTTTGTTTAGGCCAAAAGAACCTTTAAAGCCGAGTAATTTTAATCCCGGAGTACTCGCCTTATCTGAATGCAATCGAGCGACCATTAGAAGAAATTAGTACACGCATCCGTCCTAAGATAAACTTCGGAAAATCGAGTAATCAATCCTTTCCCCAGCACTAGAAAATTTGACGGAATTACGATTAAGCACTCAGATGAAGGCAAATTTGAATTTCACGTAACACGACGTGATGGTGGTTGTTACAAGGCGGAAGTGAAGAAACCGAAAATGTATTGGCCAATTAGGACAACGCGGAAGTTGAATTCTGGGAATTAAATCCCCAAAAATTTTCGTTAAGGAGCGAATACGGAGAAATGTCGCGTTTACACCTCGACTCCGTGCATTGGGTGTTGCCTAACTCACAGTGACCGTTACAACACTTAACACACATCTAAGGATCTTATAGGACCATTTTATACTTCCATTGAATAACAATTACCTCAAAAAATACATACAAGTCTTTATCGTTTTCCATAATTTGAATTGTTGCTCTTTCTTTAATTTGCTTTTTGATTGGTTTAAATTTTGTAGTATTTTGCATACTTTTCTCGTTTTTATAAATCCCGTAACAGAACCGGAAACGTGTTTGTAAACACGGATGTGTAAATGAACGAAAGACAATCCTACATTTTTACCATGTTGACATAGTATTTGTTCGGTGATTGTGAGAGAATCTTAGATAAGTACTTTTGTAAATAATGATGTAACATCAACACTAACAACGAGATCATCTCAATTTGCCTAAACTTTAAATGAAATGATCAAAGTTTCAGATGTGTGGAGGTGTTTTACCTACAAATTCGTTAAAGATTTTTGACAGAAATTTGGCTAATTTGAACTGTGCTAGCAATGGGTCAAATCTTGAATGGTCTATACAGTGACGAAACAAAGAGTGATTATTTTCAGTGACGATGATTGATGGGTTTACTTTTTCATCTAATTTGCTTTGGAAACAAATAATACGTGACATCTCTACCGACATGTTTCAGCTGTAGTTTAAAAAAAAAATTACATAACTAGTGACGATTCTATTGATTTTTAATCATTTTTTAAAAATTAATAACAATTAAATTAAACGTATTTTTAAATAAAATTTGACATTGAGTGATGAAAATAAAGTTCGCGTGATTGTCATACCTTGGTAATTACTTACAGGTAGCACAAAAACCATTTAAAGAAAAACTGCACCTATGGAATAAATTTGGTGTATTTATTTTTAAAGACTGTATATATAAATATTCTAAAAAACTTAAACGCATTTTTCCTTTGACTATTCCTAATATGTTTAAATCTCTGATGTGATAAAAACCCTCGTGTTTACGCACGGACGTTGGACCTCAAGGCAGATTTTTTTACTTGGTAACTATTCTGTTTGGTCGAAAGTATAGTTTGCTAAACTTGTCTTTCTTAATTAATTTTTTCAAAATTTCAAAATCGAAAATTCAAAATGTTTAGTCAAATTTACAAGGTCCGTAAAGTTAGCGTCCTCATCAGAAGCACAAACGAACGTTTTGGTATGATTCGTTAGTGCTTCGTTTGTGCCTGTTTGTGCTTCAATAAAATCTATTGCGACCCAATATATTTTTCAGAAAACGGCACTTTCCAGGTGCCCACAAACTTTTTTTGTAAATATATTTTTATACAGTGACCGGCAAAGAGTTTGCATCAAATGGGAAAAATTTTTATAATTGCGATATCCGAAAATTTATTTTGACAAATGAATTCAGCATATCGAATGACAAATAAAAGCACTTTGACAAATTGCATGTGACCACTGTCATGGAGAAAAATTTAAAAAATATCCCTTAAATATGTAAAAAGTGAGGTTAGATGACAAGATATTAAAAAAATGCCTAAGAGAAAAGTTGTTCAGAATTAGATTATACGTCTACGTGCAAAAGCTCAAAAGAAAATAACGACTTTTCAAAAATATCAGTTTTCCGGCATTTTTTCCGTAAGCGTAAGCGTAATTGTAGAAAGTACAAAGCGCCTATAATAAAATAATAATAAATAGAAACATATTCGTTACTAATATACCTCTTATACAATACAATACATGTGACACATTTAATTTATAACACTTGTCCTTTGGGAAAGATTGGTTTTGAGACCATGTGATTTGAACGTGAAAAAGTAGATCATTGTCATCAACAACAAAGTTGTTACTGTTGGATTTTACTGGATACATTATTTATTTGGTGTAACTTAATACATTTTTAAAATAATATGAAATATGAACTTTGAATTAAATTCACCGAAACTAACCAGTGACACATACATGGTTCATTATTGGGAGAAGCACATAAATTTCAGAAACACCTATATTTGAAAATTGATAGAGAAGTGGAAAAAGTGATAAGCAATTACTTAAAACTAAAAACATTTATTTCATGGTAATTTACAAAACTATATTTACCCTCCTGATGGCATCTCTCTGTTTCAAAACACTTCAGTCGTTTTTATATTTATTTCTCTAAGAATGTTAAAATTAACACATGGGCTGAAAAGGGCCTCATACATAGATGCCACTAACCTTCAAAAGACATCTGTTAAAATTTCATGACATTCTATTCATTAGTTTGTGAGTTATTGTGCTAAGAGTGTCGCTACTTTTGTAATTTTCAAAACGATGGATCAAAAACAATTTCGTGTTTTAATTTTATACTGCTTGTTGATGGGAAAAAATACTGTCAAAACGAAGCCATGGCTTCAAAAGTGTTATGGGGACTCCGCTTCATTAGAATCAACAATAAAACGTTGGTTTGCTGACTTCAAACGTGGTCACCGATGATGCAGAACGCTGTGGACGTCCAAACGAGACGGTAACACCAGAAAACATAAAAAAAAATCCCAAAATCGTTTTGAATGATCGGAAAGTGAAGTTGCGTGAATTAGCTGATATCGTAATGATCTCAAAAGAAGGTGTCGGCTTTATATTGCATGAGCATTTGTCCATGAGAAAGCTCACAGTGGGTGACGCGTGTGCTCACTGACTGTTTGACCATGTTTAAACGTAACAAATCCATCATTTCACTCCGGAATCAAAAAGATAGTCATCTGAGTGGACAGCAACTGGTGAACCTCGCCCAAATTGCCTGAAAACACAACAATCAGCTGGAAAGGTTATGACCTCGGTATTTTGGAATGTGCGTGGTATAATATTCATCGACTATCCTGGGAAGGAAAATGCCATCAACAGTGAATATTATACAGCGTTATTGGAGCATTTGAAATTGCAAATAAACGACCGCATATGGCAAAGAAAAAATTTTTGTTTCATCAAGACAACGCACCGTGTCACAATTCAATCAAAACAATGACATGAATTGAACTTCGAATTGCTCCCGCATCCACCGTATTATCCAGATTTGGCTCTGATCTCAAAAAAATGCTCGCGTAAGAAATTTCGCTCGAATGAAGAGGTTATCGCTGAATCTGAGGCCCATTTTGAGGCAAAAGGTAAATCATTCTCGGTATTGAAATGTTAGAGCGGCGCTGTTATGTTGCTATTGATAGAGATTATATCAATAATTAAAACCAATTTTGAACGGAAAAAACGTGTTTTCTTTGTTAAGCCGGGACTTTTCAGCCCATGTGTTAGGAAGCCTATTTAATCTACTTTCACCCATTATGCTCCTTAAATAAGATCTCTTCGTAAAGTCGAAAAACTTTTGTAGGTCTAGATATTGGTATGTTGAAAATATTTGTATACATATTTAAGGCATTAATCGTGATCTTAGAAACAGGACGGGAGTGACTTAATAACTTTAACAAATCTTTGATACCATAAGCCTAGCTCAGCTTCCAAGACATTTTTACTTGATTGTCATATATCTTGTTGATAAAAGACACCAAATAATGAAAATCTTCTAATTTTTTTTTATGCTTGGAAAAACGATAGTTCAGATTAGATAGAAAAGAATCCATCCGTGACAAAAAATATTGCTACTTGGTAGTATTTAACCAGTTTTCAGTGGGTATATTACTTCTATGTAATTGTTTCGTTGTTAATCTTGGCATCGTAGAAAATTTTGTCGAACTCATCATCAGCATTTTCTCTTATGCCTTCTACCAAGGAAATGATATGTTCAATATTATTCATTGCAATGCACAATCAATATCTTTACTATGGAGAATTTTACTAAGCAAACCCTAAAAGTTTTACGAAGTATAAAAAGAAATTATGTAATTCGATTGACTGGAAACTTTGTCTTTCTATAAAGAGATTTCTTACAACCAAAAAAAATAGGCTTCAGGAACTATACCATTACCACTACTGCATTGTGTCTTTATACCCATCTTGACGCACATAATTATTTTAATCAATCACTGTGTGATCTTGGTAGCGAGATTCTGACATGATTTTCCAGTATTGATTGTCTTTTAGGTGTGTTAAAGAAAAAATATTCTTTCTCGTGGTTCCTTTAATCCTTTAACTTCCGAAGAACCTGAGAGAGGTAGACTCAAACTATGCGAAGGACAGAACTTGTACACCTTGTGGGATCGCAGTCGATTTTATTGAAGCATATACAGGCACAATCGAAACACTAACTAACGAATGATACCAAAAATTTCGCTCTGCTTCCAACGATGTGTAAAGCTAGCAGGCTCCTGGAAAGTGCTGATTTCTCAAAAACTTGTGTGGGCGCTGCCGATCAACTCCAGACCATAACTTTTTCCACTTTTCAACTTCAGAAAGAGCAGTAGTCTTGCAATCATACAGGACTTCGGAATTTAATTCTTTTAATTGGTGGGTTCTCATTAGCATTCCAACTTGGTACGTTTTTGTTAAGTTGGCATTTATCCCATTCTCGTTTTAACGCAACTTTTCTTCGAAGTCAATCGAGAGTAGATTTAATGGTTCCACATGGTGCAATTCAATTGTATCATAACTATTTATCCAGACAGGAGCACAATATTTTGCTGTAGAATAAACTAATGCCAATACAGCTGTATCAAGTGTCCTAGTATCTGCTCCCCAAGTTGTTGCAGCTAATTTTTGAATGACATTATTTCTTGTTTTCATTATTTCTAATGTTACTCCCAGATAAACTAAGTTAAATGTTTAAATGACATTGTAAAGAAGGAAGATCAAAAATATATACATTAAAAAGAATAGGTGCAAGAACTGATCCCTGTGGAAAACCATTATTTAAAAATCAAAATTTACTGCTTTTATCTTCAACAAAAACTCTAAACTTCCGATTAGATAACATATTTTCAATAAAAGTAATCATTTTGGAACAAGGAATAACGTTAAACAATTTAAAAAGTAAACCTTCTTTCCACACTATAATTATAATTGTATAATTTGTGTTTTAGATAAAAGTGATTATGACTTTTGATTTTAAAGCCAAACGCACTATATTTTTCGAAAAGTGACATTAATATTCACATGCTTAGCAATAAATGAGAGATGTTTCTCAAATTGAATCTATATTATGCGAATGCATCCATGTTTTTGGTCAACATTTAATTTTTATGTGGCCTAATATTTATGTTCTTGTTAAAACTGACAACTTAACGATGGTGAAAGTCACATTGTTGGATACATATCCGGGGTGCGCCTTAGTCAAACATCTATTAGTTTGAAGAGAATCCATTATTTTTTTAATTTTAAAAAAATGTCATGTATTTATAGCTTTTTATATGGTAATATGGGGTGGAGTATTGGTAGAAGAAGAATCCCAATATCTTCACTATTTGTATTAGACTACATATAAATGAAACATTTCTATTGGCGCTGGTCAGATTCCAGCAAAAATATAGACCAAGTCGGTGTCAATTCTATATAAAAATGTAATCACAGAGTGATCTAATTTGTAAAATAAATCGAATGATCAAAAAAAAATTTAAACAAGAGGCGTAGAAACAATTTTACTTACCCAAACGTCCACCATATATCAAAACACATTACATTCGACCACATAAACGCGGCGAGGAATGCATACATTGTTACATATCCTGGAAACAAACAAGTGATTAGGTATATATCCTGTAAAAGATATATTTGAATAATACAAGTTGAAACTAATACCTAGTTTAGCTTGGCCGTGTACGAAACCAAGGTGAACTAAGTTCAAGTTCATCAGTTAGAGAATGCGATGAATTTTTTTCCGTTGTAGCAAAACTATTAATATTGTTACATAATGCTTTTAATAATAAGTTTGAAACGCACGAATAATACTGACGTATTTAGGCGGAAATATGTATACAATCATTTCAAAAATAGCTAGACATAACGAAACCATTGTTTAAATTCTGCGTACTTACCAATAGATTGACATGACGGTGCTTCGATGGTCGGATAAAACTGAAGGACGGCCAAAATAGTAAAAGCGACAAGCAAACTAGCACAATTACACATCAAAGTTTTTCCATGTAAATTTTGCATCTCTGGCACGCATATATAACCCAATAAAGTTAATATTAAGAAAACACAGGAAAATACTAAACAGATTCTAGACACTTGATATTTGGTCGATTCGTTCGTATCGTGTTTAAAACATAAAAACAACCGTCTTCCTTTCATTACACCCATATCAACTTCTTCAAAGCAATAAGATGTTTCGAAAGGCGAATGCCGATCGTCATTTTCTTCTAAATACAAATTAAGAAAACCCAATTCATCTAAAGTATAATTCCAATCCAAAGGAACAATGTAATGACGACAACTATGCCCTTGAACGATGGCAAACGGTTCTGTAATTTACAAAACTAAATAATCGTATTTAAAAACATTTAAAAAAAAATTACCCTCTGAATCCAAGACTTTTGAGTCGTTATCGAAATTTAAACCTGTGGTAAAGCTAAACTTGCATTTGGCTCCCCCTTTATAATAATATCCATCTGCACAACATTTTCTAATACAACGCGGTTTTTGTTCGGTTTCTGAAGTTTTACACACGCTGTAATCTTCGCAGGATCTCACTACGTAAGTGTCTGCGTTGTACACTTGATCGATGCAATAACTTCCATACATCAAATTTTTGTTGTACTCCTCCAGCACAATGCTTTGATCAGTTTGGTACAGGATGTCATCAAACGCTACTTCATAATCGGCTATGACGAATTTGCATTTCGACATTCCAATTGTCAAGTAAATCATTTTACCATCTAAGTGAGGATTTATGATTTCTTCAATTAACCCATTGTAACTAGTGTCGTTTGCAACTGGGACGCAGCTATGGCGTAGAACATCGTACGAACTGTCCACCGGACAACATTTAGGAAAATGTTTCAGATTTATGTAACTTAGTTTATAAGTTTCGGCATCTACCAGAGCAACTCTTCTATCATCTGGAACGTCGCCGACAAAATTGTCGACGCAAGATACTCCGTTGCGAAGACTCCAAGGAAAAAATTGCAAAACACCTTTTACCAAAATCTGCGAAGTTCGATTAACGTCATAAGCACATTGGTACGGAATTATTCGATCGGCTCCAATTAGTGTTAAAGCTTCGTCGTATTCACAACATTTAGGAATGTCGTTTTTGTACACCAACTGTTCAATAAATGCGTACGAGGTACTGAAAACTGTAGCACAAAACACAAAAAAAATTAATCGAATCATGTTCGCACAATACCTGTTAAGATACAGTATTAACACTTCAACATCTAAATTACAACTGCACTAATGTGAAGATCAAGTTTGAAATAAGCGCCACGAATGGAGAAGGGGATAATAACGTATGTAATCAATGGATTATTACGCAAGTAAGCGACGCTGTACGTATTCAACAACAAAACTATAAACTAACGTAAAAGTTGAAATTCCAAAATTGCTTTCGAAAAGAATAGCCGTTCGAATAAGCCCGATTAAAACAATTTTGACGCTATGCCAATCTCGCATCGTATTAAATAAAATTAATGGCATTTTATATTTACGGAGCATTTATTTGTGGTTTGTAATAAAAAACCAAATATTCGTTTTTTATTTTCTATTTCTATTATACGCTTAAGTGGTTTAGATCCACTCTACTTCGATAATATTTTTTAGGATAAAAACCGCAAATAATTACGTATTAAATGTTTGCATTTTTTAGCATAATATCTAAAAACATCACTTTTATGTTTCTAGTCAATTCAAAGCTATGTGTTATGTAAATAACGCATCTTTAATTACACAAGATTACGGTAGACTTCCGTAAATATCTAATAAAATAAAAATGTTACAAGTTGACAATGAACGAATTTGTAAATATAGATACGTTATTAATTATTTTCTTCCCTATTTCGTGTTTGTTAAATTTTGTTTATTTTATTATTTGCGAAAATTTAATTACAAAATGGACTACTAATGAGGACTCGAATTGAATTATAAACGAGCGAGAACTACACGGAGTTACTGTTTTCTTTCCTAATATTATTTTACCACGTGAATTTTTTTTAAAACCATGAATAGTCGAGTGCATTTAGGAAATTTTTATAAGAGTGACCCACCATTTTTGTATACATTTTTTCTCTTACCCTCTATTTGAAAGGGTGAGTTTACGCACTTCTAAAACCAACTCTTGTTCCGCCATCTTGGATTTGGTGTTCTTTTTTGGAATTTTCTTAACTCGCGTTCTAATTATCGCACAGTATCTTTGGATTTGTTTTGAGCAGGGGCGCCGACTCCGTGGGTGCTCGGGTGCTCCAGCACCCACAAGAGGTAAATAGTGGGTGCCGAGCACCCACGATTATGAATATCTAAAATAATTCTCATATTTTAACTAAATCAAAATAATATAGGTACCGAAATAATATACACCCGCCCCCGCCCCTGTCTTTGGCCCCGCCCGCACTGCTCGCATCACACGCACTCGCGCGCGCGCATTCATTCCTTCTGAGACTAGTATTTGTGTAGCACGTGAACTGTTAGGTTATGTTATGTTATGATGGATAAGTTTGTCATTCGGAACCGTAAGGTACCTAAACCTGAAGAACCTTCCACAAGTAATAGTGGCTCTTCTCAGCTTAACATAGGTCAAGACCGAAACGTTACATCTGAAAATTTATGTTCAGAGAAGAAAGGACGCAGCTATCAAAGTAAGTGGCAATCAGTTTTTCCATGGCTACTGTATGATGGAGACATCGATAAAGTGTTTTGCGAAATCTGTAGAGAAACTATATCTAGTGGCATTTCTACGCCAAAAAATCATCACGAGATGATGACTCCATTAAAGCATTCACTGAGATTGGTTTTTCATCATGGAATAAGGCTTTGGAAAGATTCAAAAGCACGAAATGTCTGAAGTTCACCGTTTTTGTGTTTTACATAAAGCCAATGTAGACCGTGGCGTCAATGTACACTCAATGTTATCAAAAATAAACTTGAAGATATGAAAACTGCTAGAACCGCCCTTATGAAAATGATTTCTACTTCGCTTTTTAATGGCCGGAGGCCTTGCCATAAGGGGCCATGAGGATGAAAATTCAAATTATAGTCGGTTATTGAAGCTGCGATCAGAGGATATGCCCGAGTTAAAGTCGTGGCTCCAGCGCAGTAAATATAAATGGTTGTCACACGATGTCACTAACGAACTGTGTACAATTTTGAGTCACGAAGTATTGAGTAAAATAATTAAACTAATACAAAATGCTATCTATTATTCTGTCATGGTGGATGAAACCAGTGATATTACCAATCATGAACAAGTCACAGGCAGCTGAGGATGCACAAAATCTTTCTCTACGGCCGTTTTGCCCAACAAGATGGTGCTGTCGTATATCTTCTTTGAAAACAATTCTCGACAATTATAGTGTACTTCTATGTTTTTTGAACAACACAAAAACTCAAAAAGATGATGCCGGTGCCAAAGCAAAAGGGTTTTTAAAAGTCTTCAGTCTTTCGAATCACTATTTATCATTAAAATTCTGATAGAAATTTTAGTCGCATTGAAGCTTTAAATGCTACGTTACAGAAGATATCTCTGCATCTGCAAAAGCTGTCGATAATATTAATACAGTCAAAGAAGTTATGTCGTCCCAAAGAACTGACAAAAAAATTGAAAACGTCTGAAATCTACTGTAGATTTGGCTCACATTTTAGAATTGGATGAACCTAAAACACCAAAAATACGGAAAAGACCTAAAAGATAGATGACTCTATAAGTGAGCAGCACGAGTTTTCTAGTCCAGCTGACTTTTATCGAAAAATGTATTTTGAAGTGTTAGATAAAGTCATAGGCTGTATTGAACAGCGCTTTACTAAAGATACTATGGCACACTTGAGCAACATGGAACTATTTCTTACTCAGCAAAATAATGATGACATGACAAGCAGCAATTATGTGAAAAAATTTTATGGAGATGACTTTGACATGGATCGTTTGATTCTTCATCGAAACATGCTTTTAGATTTTGCGCAAACAAAAAATTACCAACTAAATAGTGTAGAGGATGTTGTTTCTTTTATAACTACTCATTGCGAATCTACCAAAAATATGATACCAGAAGTCATCAAATTATTAAAAATAATTTTAACTATTCCAGTATCGACATGCACAGCTGAAAGGTCATTTTCAGCATTACGAAGAATAAAGACTTACTTGAGGACTACTATGACTCAGCAAAGACTAAATAATTACATGGTAGTGCATGTAAACAGAGAAATAGCAGATGATTTGGAACTTGAAAACATTGCCGACATATTTATAAATAGAGCAGTAGTTCGTCAAAATACATTCGCACTGAATAACACCTAATGTTTATGATAAATAAGGTGCACATGTCAAACTGCTGTGTAATATAATAAATTATCTTTTCTAAATATCTTGTATTTATTGTGTCTAACAACAAACTGTCTTGTGTGTAACAATAATAAATATAAGTAGCTAGGTATCTCATTAAAAATGCTGAAGCACCCACGGGAATTTTAAAAACTCGGCGCCCCTGGTTTTGAGTTATATTTTCAAAAATGTTATATAAAAAAACTGTGCGTTTAACGCTTATTGCTCTTTAAAGTCGACAGAACGACTTAAAAAAAATTTTTTTTTCCTTTTCGGTTCCTATCTATTTTCCAGTACCTGGGGCTTTTTCGTGAGGGAACTTTATTAAAGATAAAGTAATTTCTAGTATTGACAAAAAAAATATCTCGATACGACCATTTCTCGCTCGTCAATCGACGCGCAAAGTTGCTATGTTGCGCTGAATAGCGCTCTCGCTCCGTGGTGCATTTCGTCGTAATACGACTTGTCCCCCGTTCATTTATTAAAATAAACGATTGTTATGAATCATACATTGTTTAAATATGCCTATGTGTTTAATAAAAATTTTGTAGGAGTGGATTTTTATTTAAAAACTAAACATTTCGATAGGTTTAATGATGACTTTATTCTTCACAAATGTTATTCAATTACACTATTGCTATTTGTTACTATTTTATTGATCATCATCATCATCATCTTCACGTGTAAGACCTGTGGTCCGTTACGTCACTCAAATCTGATCTTGCCATCTCCTCCTGGGGCGACCTGCAGATCTTCTTTCTCTGGGCTTATATCGAAAAATTTTCTTTGGTAGTCGCGTGTGATCCATTCTATGTAGGTGTTCTCTCCATCCCGATTTATATTCTTTTATCTTTTTATTTAGACTGTATATGTTTAGCTCATTTCTAATATCAGTATTTCTTTTTCTGTCAGTTCTTTGCCACTTCTCGTAGGAATCTCATTTCGGCACTCTGTAATCTTCACTCATTTTCCTTTGTAACTGTCCAAATTTCACTGCCATAGTGATGCTCGGTATAGAAATAGTTCTGTAAAATTTTATTGGTGTGTTCTGGTTGGCTCTGTTTTTGAAAGTTCTCTTTATTGTACCGTTTGTGTAATTGAACTCTTCTATTTTGCTATTTATATCAGTTTCTTCAAAAATAGATATTGAGCATCCGAGAAAATTAAAGGATCGTACTTGCTCTTGTCTTCTAAAAGCCATTACCTTTGTTTTGTTTGTAGATATGAACATGTTGTAGTTTTCAATAACCTGGATTAGCTTGTAGAGTGAGTTGGGGAGACCCGGGAGGCTTGAGAGAGGGGAGGAATGAGACACTGCATTTATTTACTAAAATCGGTCAAGTAGAGTCATCTGGTGGTTAGTAGTTCATAGTTTAGGTTGAATACCCCACCACGTTACCTGCGTAACGGCATCAGTCGTTTGTAAAACGTTGTTGTTGGTGCATGTGGTAAATTGCCGCTAAAACTAAAATTATATTCTTCAATATTGTGGTAGTTTGTAGCAAATTGAAGTGGAATTTCAAAGCGATTCTTCAGATAGAACGACCACAGGTATGTTCTCAATCTTTTATATAACTTTCAAGTAGATTAGAGGTTTAACAATGATTTTATGTTACATTATTCTGTAAAACGCTACATAGGAGACATGAGACAGTTGTTTCGGGGAGCCATGAGACGTCTCAACCCTCTCTATTTCATATTTCCACTGATTAAACATTATTTTATAAACTTAAAAGTTGTTATTTCAAAGTGATTCAACACAATTTTATAATATTGTTTCAGAATCAATATGCCTCATTTCTGGGTCAAAAGACTAAACGAGTAATTCCTCCACCAGACGTTATGAGAACAGCGGTGGATGAAGTTCTTGGGGAGCAAAATTACGTGCAACTGCAAGAAAATATGATATAGACAAGCAGACGCTCAACAGATATGTAAAAAGAGGAACTCCAGCATACCTGATAGTAATATTTCTTATTCACCGGATTTTAAAACTGCATTAGTTTTCACCCATGAAGAAGAAGCTCCCTATCAGATTACCTAGTCCAGCTTCGCAGATGCATCATGGTTTAACAGTCACATGTGCACGTCAACTGGCCTTCCAATTTGCTAAGGCCAATCATAAAAATATCCTATAAAATGGGATGAAAAATCCATTGCTGGCTATGATTGGTATCGCGGCTTCAGACATCGTCATCCAGAGTTATCGCTGAGGACTCCAGAGTCTACCAGTTTGTCACGATGTACAAGTTTCAACCGCACAAATGTTAACATGTTTTTCAACAATTTGGAAACGGTTCTCAAACGTGAGACTGGGCTTACAACCGTACACAAACCACCTAAAGTGCTGGCAGCTAAAGGCGTTAAAAAGGTTGGAAACGTCACGTTTGCTGAACGCGGCACATTAGTAACTGCTTGTTGTGGCATTAGTGCTGGAGGAAGATTCATCCCTCCGTTTTTCGTCTTTCCACGAGTAAATTTCAAGGACTATATGTTGAGTGGTGCTTTTCCAGGAAGTGCTGGTGCTGCTCACCCCAGTGGATGGATGTCGTCAGAAAATTTTATTGCATTTTTGGATCACTTAATAAAGCATAGTGGTTGCTCCGTAGAAAACAAAATTCTTCTATTAATGGATAACCACGAGAGTCATATTTCCGTAGATTCTCTGACAAAAGCAAAGGAAAATGGGATTGTGATGTTAACATTTCCACCACACTGCAGCCATAAAATGCAGCCCTTGGATGTGTCGCTCTATTTTCCGTTTAAGAATTTTATAATTCTCAGTGTGCATCATGGATGGTTTCAAGTCCAGGTCAAACTTTGTCCATCTATAATATTGCTTCATTAGCTAGTCGAGCGTTTGAATTAGCATTCACTCCCAAAAATATTATCTCTGGTTTTACATCAACCGGAATTTGTCCTTTGAATCGTGAAGTATTCAGCGACATTGATTTCATGTCTAGTATGGTGACTGATCGACCACTGAAACTACCAGTTCCATTCAAGAGAATGAAGCACCACCAATCGACAAGCCAGAGAAAATTTCAATGCAAGAGAATATTCCAGAGAGTAGAGCCTCAACGTCAAAAGCTCAAGAGCAAGAAAAAATGTCATCACTAAGAATAGTCTTGTTAGTCCTGAAATTTTACGACCATTCCCAAAGGCAGGTCCACGAAAACAATTAATAAGACGAAAACGTGGTTCTTCAAGAATTCTTACCGACACGCCTGAAAAGGAAGCTATAGAGGCTGAAGCAAGGGCTCGAAAGATTAGAAAAGTTCCTCTGAAAGAAGGCCACCTTTTTTCACGAAAGAATAGATCTGTACAGAAATCTGCTACTCCACCTCAGTCTTCTTCAAGTGATGAAGAGGAATTAACTCAATCAGGTGGAAGCAGCGAAGATGTATCAGATTTTGAGAACTATGAAGCAGAAATGCTCCAAATTAAAGCTCTTGAGGATGTCAAGACACTCCAAGTAGGAGACTTTGTTATAGTCAAATTTGCCACAAAGTCTTCACTTATTCACTACGTGGGGTGTGTTTTAACAAAACAAGGTGATGAATACGAAATTAAATTTTTACGTCGTCAAGGAACTACCTGGAAATTCATCTATCCACCAATGGACGATATATCTTCAGTCGAAGAACAAGATATCATTTTGAAATTATCTCTTCCCAAAATGTCGGTGGAACAGAAAGAGTAAAATCATCACTAACATTTGGTGTAGACTTCCGCTATTATAAAAATCTTCATTGATTTTCATTATTTTCAACATTTATTTTCGTTTTTTCTTAATCATTAATAAATATTTTTCAAAACTTACATCGTCTCAATCCTCCCTATCACCTGTATCAACTCTCCCTAAGTAAGGAAGGGTTGAGACAATTTTCACAAATGTATTGAAAAATTTATAAAATACAGAAATCATATTAAGGAAGCATGAAAAATATAGAAAGTTTAGCTAAATGATATAAAATCAATTTGCAATATATATTATCTTTGAATTGTAAATGGTAAAATTCTGACAAAATAAAATCAATTTTCTGACACAAGCCTCCCTGGTCTCCCCTACTGTAGGGAGTTCTCGCTGTCGGCCACTATAGCTTGATCGTTTGCATACAGCATTGTTAATACGAAAATATCGTTGTTTAAGTTTGCTGTGTAGTAGGGTATCTGGTCTTTCTTTTTACGTATAGCGTCGTCAATGTACATGTTAAATAGTGTCAGTAACATGTTACACCCTTGTCTTACTTCAATGTTTATTTCTTTTTTGTCTCTTCCTTTCTGCTATACATATTTGAGTTCCTTGATATATTTCTTTTATTACTTCTGTAATGTGTTGTAATATTCCTCTTTTTTTTAATATATTCCACACTTTGCAACGTATTATTTTATCGAAAGCTTTTAAAAAAATCTATATAGGCGATATGAGTCTCACGATTAAATTCTCGATGTTTCTCTATTATTTGTTTTAAGCAGAAGACGTTATCCGTACACGATCTTTCTTTTCTGAAGCCAGTCTGTTCTTCCAAAATCATTTCTTCAGTGATGCTTCTTTTCCTCCATAATTTTCGCACACAGTTCTGTTTCCTTTCTTGAAGATTGGTAGTATTTTTGCTATTTTCCACTCTTTTGGTGTCCTGGTTTGTTTCCTACATAAGTTTTCTAAATGTCAGGTATCTTGTTTTGAAGTATATTTGAGCAATTCGTTATTAATTCCGTCAGTTCCCGTTGCTTTACGGTTTTGGACTTTGTTTAGTGCTTCATTGAGTTCTATAAGATCTATGTAGTCTACTGTTTTGCTCCCCTTTTGATATTTATTGGTTCTTCTTCTTCGTTGTACCACAATTCCTTATAGTAATTAAGCCTTTCTTCATTTTCGATAACCGTAAAAGAGGCTGTGTCTTTTTCTTTGCTATTTAGATGTTTCATTACCTTGTACGCAACAATCTGCCTCCCGTGTACACTCATGACATTTAAAACTTGGACACCACAATTTCTGTAAACAAAAGTTTGCACATTGTGAAGCGGGCTTAAGGGTATCATTTACAATTCTAACAGCAGGTAGTCTCAGCAGGGGTTATCTTATAGAAGGACTGTAGAATGAATCATTACACTAAGCACGTTTTAGAAAATAGGTAATTTACGTTGCTTACTTAATTTTTTCTTTAAAGAATATATTTGAAGGTATCGCTAATTAAACACCATAGCTCGATTAATTATCGAATCAAAATTTTGTTTAGGAAATGTTTACAAAATAAAATTAGAAATAATTTTGATTTAAAAACGTCTACAAGCAATAACTTTTAAATTAAATCAAAAACTAAACATGGTTATTTGGGTTGACTGATTATTACTTATTTTTAAATAAATCTAACCTACTAATTATTGTAAGTTATTAAAAAAATCATTAAACTCTCTATTCATAATATTTAGTCCTTACAAAATGTATATTTTATGACGTTTCATTTTTTCTGTAGTTAATATAAAAAAGTGAAAATAAAAACTAAGGCAATTCTTATTGTCAACGTATATATTTAGTTTTTTGACAAGAATTTATTACATAATTATAATTAAGATACCAAGTTATAGTTTAAAATTAAATGAAAACGTTTTTTTTTAAATAAAGGTATTACTATATAAATAAATATAAGAAATCAATAATGGTGTGACCTCCATTATTATTGATACATTCTTGGAGGCGTCTGCTCATTGACGCTATCAAGGTATCAATATAATTAATATTAATCGTTTCCCATGCGGTATCAATGGCTGCAATTAGTGCATTACGGTTTACTGGTATAAAATTTGGCCCTTGTTGTCTTCGGATAACAGCAAGTATTCGAGCCCAAACATTTTCGATAATGTTAAAATCTGGGCTTTTTTGCGTAACTTAATAACAATAATTAGTAGGTTAGATTTATTTAAAAATAAGTAATAATCAGTCAACCCAAATAACCATGTTTAGTTTTTTGATTTAATTTAAAAGTTATTGCTTGTAGACGTTTTTTAAATCAAAATTATTTCGAATTTTATTTTGTAAACATTTCGTAAACAAAATTTTGATTGGATAATTAATCGAGCTATGGTGTTTAATTAGCGATACCTTCAAATATATTCTTTAAAGAAAAAATTAAGTAAGCAACGTAAATTACCTATTTTCTAAAAACGTGCTTAGTGTAATGATTCATTCTACAGTCCTTCTATAAGATAACCCCTGCTGAGACTACCTGCTGTTAGAATTGTAAATGATACCCTTAAACCTGCTTCACAATGTGCAAACTTTTGTTTACAGAAATTGTGGTGTCCAAGTTTTAAATTTCATGAGTGTACATCATTCTCCATTATGTTTATAAATTTTGTTTTTTGACTATTTGATTGGTTTCTCTGTTTCTTATTCGTCTTTATTTTCGCAGGTTGCATTTGATAGCCATTTATTGTAAGCTTCTTTTTATATGCTATAGATTCTTCAAACTCTTTATTCCAACTTTTTATTCCTTTTTTTGTAGTGTTTGGTCGATGTCCAAGGGATCCAAATGCCGCCTTTTTAATTGTGGATTTAATGTTTTCCCATTCTTCCTCTATATTTTCGGATTCTTGCAGGTTATTTTTTGGTACAGGCCTCTCACAGATTCTTCTTGCACTAGGTAGATCTTAAAAATCAACCTTTTTATGTTGTTTTAGCCATCTTGCTTTTATAGCTATTGTGGAACATAATAGGTAATTTATTGATACAGTAAGAAATTCCTTTCTTTTTTGAGGCGCAGAACTGTGTTTATATTAAAATATACGAATAAATAAATAAATAAATTAATATTTTGACGGGTTTTAGCTTTATAAATATATTTTTTCTGCTTTTCCAAACTCAATTCGAGGTTGAGTTCACGGTCCGTTTTTTTTATGTGGTTTTTCCGATATTATCTATCCACAATTTTCACTTTTTCTTTAGTGAATTTCTCACCCTGTCATGATATTAATAGCAATCGTCATCTTCATTCTCACTTATCACAGGTGGTTTGCTTGCTTTTCTTTTCAATGAAGCGGTTGATCTGAGTAAAAGTACCATCGTTGGAAGTTCGTCATCTTCGTCGTCTTTGTCGTTTGAGTCCTCTTCTTTCGCGCTTGTGGGTCTTGCAGCACAAAACAAAACATTTCAAACCTGCTTTTTGACATTGTACATCCATAGGGTACAATGTCCAGAAGTTTGCCTAGTATCGGTTCCTGGCCTGTTGTGATTGTCTCCAAGTGCATTTTTCTCTGCACCGATCGACTTTTGCACTTGATGATATATTCGAAGGAAATGTTGTATCGCTGATCGTTTTTGCAACCTGACTTGAAAACCAAAACCGACTAATCGCGTTTATATCCAACGAAATCAGCAGCGAGGCAACATTCCCTTCGAACATATCATCAAGCGCAAAAGTTGATCGGTGCAGAGATAAATGCACTTGGAGCTAATGACAATCGATCAGGAACCGATATCACACATACTTCTGGACATTGTATCCTGTGGATGTACAACCAACTGTAGCAGAGCTTGTGGGTGTCAAAAAGCAGGTTTGAAATGTTCTGTTTTGTGCAAGATTTACTGTGGAGATACCTGCACGACCGCGAAGAAAGATGTAGAGGAATCAAATGACGAGGACGACGAAGTTGATGACGAACTTCCAACGATGGTACCTTTGCCAAGATCAATCGTTTCTTTAAAAGAAAAAGCAAGCCAATCACCTGTGATAATTAAGAATGAAAATGACAATGGCTATCAATATCATAGCAGGGTGAGAAATTTACTAAAGAAAAAGTAAAAACTGTGGAGTAGGCCTATCGGGGAAACCACATGAAAAAAAACGCGTCAAAATATTAATTGTTTTAATATAAACACTCTGGGTTCAAAAAATTGAATTTCTTAATGTACCAATAAATTATTAACTAATAACAACAATGTAATTGAATAATATTTGGAAAGAATAAAGTCATCATTAAACCCATCGAAATGTTCATTTTTAAATCAAAATCCACCCCAACAAATAGGTATACAAGGTGACACAGGAAAGTCGGTACAGTCAATATCTTTTTCCTATTGAAGATAATAATTTGAAATTTGGAGCGTTTACTAAAGACGACCTTTTGAGTTTAATGGGATTAAAATGATTTTCGTGTCAGTTCCATTTAAACCGGAAGTGATCCAAATTTTGGATTTTTAAATAGGTATTTTTTGTCATTTTCAGAATTAACGGATGATTTTACACACGAATTGACTATTTTTGAAAAATTTTTCGCAAAAAAAATTTTTAAATAAATTTTTAGGAAAAAAATTAAACGCCGCCTATGGTCAAAACTCATTAAGAACCTCCTAGTTATGCCTAGAAAAGTTAGAAACCGCAATTTTTTAGCACGTGAATTAAGTTATACCTCTTTAAAGTTTCCTAAATCACTTTTATCAAATTTACTCAATTTTTTCAATTATAAACTTGCCGGGTACATCAGACAGGAGTGAAGACGATTTTTTCCAATTTTTGACGCCAAATTTTTGAAAATCGGCCGAGAAATAACATTACAGTAAAAAAAAATACAAATTAAAATGACAACAATGAATTTTTTGCAAAAAATTTTTTAAAAATAGTCAAATCGTGTGTAAAATGATCCGCTGATAAAAATCCAAAATTTGGAATCATTTTTATCCCATTAAACTCGAAAGGTCGTCTTTAGTGAACGCTCCAAATTTCAAATTTTTATCTTCATTACGAAAAAAGATATTGACTGTACCCACTTTCCTGTGTCACCTTGTATTTAAACAATGTATCATGCATAATAATTTTATTTTATTTTTATTTTAATAAATAAACGGGGAACAAGTCTAATTACGACGAAATGCAGCACAGAGCGCAAGCGGTAATCAGCGTACATCAAAACCCGCCCAGAACATAGCAACGTTGCGCGTCGATTGTCGAGCGAGAAATGGTTGTATCAGGATAATTTTTTTGTAAATACTAGAAATTACTTTATCTTTAATGGACTGGAAAACAGATAAGAGGCAAAAAGAAAAAAAAAATTTTAAGTCGTTCTGTCGACTTTGAAGAGCACAACGCACAGTTTTTTGTCATACAACGTTTTTGAAAATAAAACTCAAAACGAATCCAAATACACCAAGTTTATGACTGTGCAATAATCAGAACGCGAGGTATAACAATTCCAAAGAAAAACGCTAAATCCAAGATAGCGGCGAAATGGTTGGTTTTAGGGGTACGCAAACTTTGAGTTATACTAACCGAAGAAGACTCTTTTAAACGGATGATAAGAGAAAAATGTATACAAAGATGGTGAGTCAATTCCTAAATCCACTGGACTATAATGGCAGTTGCGAAGATATTCATTCAATAATATGGAATTTAGTAAGTTTTAACGAAGCATTTCAGTTTAAAAAAATGCCTCGCATTATTCGTTTTTTTATTGTATAATAAAAGTGTGTAAGTTACTGATATAAGCGTTTTAATCTCTTAATGGGGGATGGTTTTAACGTTTTAGAGCACATTTGTATTCTAAACATTTCAGTTTTGAAATGAAATTGAATATTAAAAAACTACATAATGGTTAAAAACAGAAATATGTATAAAAAATGTCAACGTAATTAACAAGAAAACTCGGGTGAAAGCAAATAAACTCATAAATAAACGCATATCTTGGCAGTAATATTAACAAAGACTGGGTATCAATATTAATACTTAAAATTTAAAAACATTGTGGTAGAAGGTGCATAATCTAAAGTTGAGTCTTCGAATAAGAATAGAATGTCGTAAGCAGTACATACCTACGGTATGATGTGATAGCATAGACACCCACGAAAATTGGTTAAATTATTGAGAGTCTTCAAAATATAGGCTCATACTGATGTTCAGTCCTTGATCAAAAGATCCCCCCTTAAAAATCAGAGATCCTAATGCTTGTCACATGTTATCATTTAGAGGATCTTCGATCGAATCTTATAATTAAATATCGGGTGTCTAAATAAGGGCAACGAGGTACGGTATTAGGTAAACGAATATTTCTAGAAAGTTGAAAAAAAAAATTAAATAGCCCAAGAGAAAATGCTTAAGAGTAAATTCAAAATCTTTTGTTTAATGCTTTTCTCTATCTATAAAAGAAATGTGGTGGGGGTGTTCAAACATTTTCAGAAATAAATGCCGATAATTTTAAAAAAAAATTAACGTAATTACTCTCGCCTTTGCTACTACTACTATTACTATGTACTTTATTTGTCTTTTGAAAATAACAAAATTATCTCCCTATTTTCCTCCATCTTACATAATTAAATAAATCACATGCTATTTTTCCTTCTTCGTTTCTTCTACTTCTCTAGTCCTCCCTCTTCTCTCTATCACATCTTTCATCCACTCTAGTCCCTCACCACCTTCATACAGAATATTTCTTCTTCCCTTAGCTCTATACATACTCGCATCATGTGCTCAGGTTAATATTGGTCCCCACATAATCTACACAACCTCTTCGTGTAGATTATGTAGGGACCAATATTTATTTTCATTTTCTACACTTCCATAGCGGAACCTAACCATTCTTCTCTTTTCTTTTATATTTCTCTCCCTCACTATATACATTGGCACACCCTCGGTTGTTATCTCTTTATATTCCAGTTGTACCTTCCTTCTCTTATTTTTGTTCTTCTTTTTTACTTCTTTCCAACAACATCTCAATATTTCGTTTCCCTACCTTTCCTCCATTACTTCTTCATAAGCCACTACCCTATTCCCTGTTTGAATTTTTATTTTTCCAATTTTACTTCCTCTCCCACTTATATCCTGACGTCTCCTTGTCTAAACCTAATGTCCATCTCCAATACTTTTCCTGAACTTTCTTTATCTGTTCCCATACCTTCAACCCCATATTTCTGCCCCATACATTGTCACGCTTTTTACTAATTTATCAAACATCTATCTTCTTCCCTCCATCTCCTTTCCCAACACCCTTTCTCCCGATCTCCACACCTGTCCTACTATCCCATTTCCTCTCTTTACCAGATCCCTAATATGTGCTTCGTTATTATTGTCATACCTTAGCTTATACCCCAAATATGTCAATTCATTTACACTTTCTTTCTTTTCTTCCCCCCACCACCGTCTTGCCTTTTTTCTCTCCCATCTCCCTTTTTGAAAAACCACCATTTTTGTCTTCCCCACATTAGCTTTTAAGTCTTTTCGGTCTAAAAATATTTTTACTATTTTTATCATCACCCTCATTTCACTTTCTTTCCTCGCCACCACCACTATGTCGTCCGCATACGGTAACACCCATACTTTGATCCCTCCCAGCACCACACCCCAACACTGCTGCCTACCCAATTCTTCTTCCAAGTCGACTACATATAATCCAAACAGATCCGGGCTCAAAGGGAACCCCTTTTTTCGTCCAGAAACTTACTAATTACCCCATCTATTCTCACTTAACATTTTGTTACTCTGTACATCTCTTCTAAGCTCCCAATTATATTTTCGTCTATTTGCTTCTCTTTAAGTATTGTGCATAACTTTCTCCTGTTCACATTGTCAAAAGCTGCTTTTATGTCTAGGAATAGACCGTATACTTTCCCTCTCTTCCCTTCCAATTATTTGTTTATAATCTGCTTTAATATGTAAATGTTATCTGTGGTCCTCCTCCATTTCCTAAATCCTGCTTGCCAGTCCGGTAGTATCCTTTTGTCTTCTATCTCCCTCTGTAATCTTCTTTGTAATATCCTTGCTTAAATTTTGTACCCCATCTTTGTTATGGTTATTCCTCTACAATTTTACCTCCTTTCTGTTTCCTCCTTTATATATCGGGCAGATGATCACCTCTCTCCAATGTTCTGGGAATCTTTCCCCCTTTAATATACTATTAAAGATATTTCCTGTTTTCTCTTACTTTTCTCCTGTATATTTCCATTGCTCTCCTTGTGTCCTATCTGTACTTTCTGCTTTTCCTTTTTTAATTCTGTCCAGCATTTGTTTTCTTTCTTGTTTATTTCTCCCCTTCTCTTCATCCATCCTTCCTCTAGCACTTCTTCTTTTTCTGGGCTTTTTTTCATCTAACATCTCCATTCAAAATTTTCTCCTTTCTTTCATTCCTATACTATGTTCTCTTTTTTCTCTTTTTCTCTTTCTTCTTTTTATGTTCAGAAACCTCCACACCTCTCCTTCATTCCACAAATTCTTCACTTTTTACTAGGTACCCTTTCTTGTATTGATCTTTTCCTTTATAACACACTTCTTTAAATCTATCATTCTTTTTTCCATCTCCTTCTCCCCTTTCTCGCTTCTTTCGTCGCTTCTTTACAATCTTTATTCCACCAATTTATTTCTGCCTAGTCCCCGTATTTCCATTTCACTTATCCATTCCTTCACCCACCCACTGTTTCTCTTCCATTTTTCCTTATATATTTTTTTCTCCATTCTTTTTATTCTGTTTCCCTCCCTTCAGCTTCAGCACCAATGGTTGGTGGTCCGACTCTTCTTCTTCTCATTTCCTAAAACTTTCTACTTTTTTCTAACATTTGCTCATCTGCCATCACATAATCAATCAACGATTCAGTCCTCTCTATGTGTAAACTCTTCCTTGTGACCTTCTTCTATACTCCCATTCAATATTATCCACTATTTCTCTTCGCACGAGTCTTCTTCGCTTCTACCCTAAAACTTTCTACTTTTTGTAACATTTGCTCATCTGCCATCACATAATCAATCACCGATTCAGCCTTCTCTCCTATGTATGTAAACTCTTCCTTGTGACCTTCTTCTATATTCCCATTCAATATTATCTACCCGTTCTCTTCTCACGAGTCTAAGAGTTCCTTTCCTTGTTTGTTTATAATCTTATCCATACTAACCCGTCTCATTTCTTCTCAAATTAATAACATTCCTCCCCTTTCTCCTATTCTCGCGTTTAAATATTCTCCTATTATCACTCTCCTTCTATCCTCTCCACTTAATATCTCTTCTATTCCTTTGTGTCATCTTTTGCCCGTATACTGTTATCACTTTATACGGTTCTTCTCCTTCTTTCTTTACATAATTAACCACTACTCCCAGATGATTATTTTCTTTCTCTATTTCCTCCGTTTTTCTACTACTCACTCTTTTTTAATCTTTGTTAATATTTCGCCAGCTCTCCCTTTTTTCTTCTTTCTAATTACAAACTGAACCTTCCACTTGTATCCTCCTGGCAACTTTTCCTTTCCCAATCTTTTTCTTCCAACCATGTTTCTACAAGGCCCACCAGTTGAAATCTCTTAATGTACCTCCAAAATTCACCCCTTTACTTTTTATCCGGCTACATTCCAAAACACTAAACTCATTTGCTTATTTTTAACTTTCTCTTTAGCTTTACTCATAGCGGAATTTCCCCCTTGTTTAAAATCCGTATCTCCCCCCTTACCTCCTTTACCTAGTTGTTTGATCCCTACTTTATTAGATTTTCCTTATTCTCATCCCATTTCCACTTCTCTTCTTCTATCCACATTCTCTTATACCCTATTTTAACTCTGTTACCTTTTTCTTTTTGCCTTGCAGCCTCGATTTAATTTTTTTTATCTCCATTTCCTTCTTTGTCATGTCTTCATCTATCTATATCCTCGTCCCTCTCAACTTACCTTTACTTTTCATAATTTCTATTTTTTCCTCTATTGTTCCCACCTTCACTAATATTATTTCTTAAGTTAACTGCACCGCTTCGTTTTTCTCTGTATTCCCATTTTGCTTTAAACATGTCCTCTACTTCCCTTTTATACATTTTATCCCTTTCACTTCCATTCCTTTTATTATCAAGTTCTTTCTTCTTTTTCCTTTTCTGTATCTTCATATTTTTCTCCAGCATTTCTACCCTATCTTCTAGCTTTTTGTATTTGTCTTCCCAGTTCTTATTCATTGTCTTCATTTCCTCCTTCAGTTCCTTCAAATCTTTATTTGCTTTATCTTATTTTCTCTCATCTTCCGTATTTCTATTAACTTCTCCCTACATACCTCCATCATTTCATTTCCTTCTTTTTCATAACTTTCTTTCTGCGGTGTTCTTTTTGTTTTTCTGCTTCTGAGCATGCAAGCCTCGATCGTCTTTTGTCGTCTCCTTTTTCCATCGGACCCTGTGTCCTCCGAGTCTGTCATTTTTCCTAATCTGCTAGGTCCACTTGTAACGATTCACACGAAATGTAATTCCGGAAATAGCTTTTTTAAAAAACACAACATAAAATAAAGTGCATACAAATCCGAATTATTGATATAAAGCTTCGTATACACCTAAACAACAAACTGAGCAACAAACAGAACAATGAACAGAACGGCAATCGGAACATTAATTTGGACGGTGCTACGTACGAATTTTAGAACAGATTCGCAAATCCTGATTGTTTGACGAACAGTTTGCGACGTTCCCGCCATTTGTCCGTTTTTTCTCTAACATAAAAGAAAATGCGCTCGAATGCGTTTGCAGGTTTGGACGAGCTTAAACAGACTTGTGCGGGGGATTCTTAGTCCAGTGCATTTGTTTTCGTTTTGGCCTGTCTTTTGAGGGTTTGTTAAGTTTCAATATAAGGAAGTGGATAGAAGAAAAATGTTTTGAATTAATTAATGTTTATTAAGAAAAATAGTTGTTATGGCAAACAAGACATCCACAACATTATAACAAAATTAAAAAGCAAGAGATATGGAAAAAATTCCGAAATCAAAAGGTCGTTTGCCGTTCTGTTTCACTTTCGGTTCGTTGCTCTGTTTTTACTCGGTTTGTTGTTCAGGTGTATACGAAGCTTTACAATGTACGTTATCGCGTCCCTTGTATCTAACACGTGTTAACGTTCACTAACGCAAAAGCGTCCGCGCCTGTTTTAACTTTTATCTATAACACAACCACATGTAACTTATTTAATTATTCGTAACTTTAGCACTAAATTATTAAGCTTTACAATCGCAGCTATTTATATAAACGTCCTCGTTTCAACCTTGCTTAAACTCCAAACGTATCACTAATAACTTCTTCCGGATTTCGACGTATGTCAAAGCTTGCGTTCGGCGTTTCGCTGTTCATGATGACATCTTCTTCAGGAGTACTAAACTTCAGAACTAAACTAAACTGCCGTACACCGGCTGTAAGAACCCACAAACTGACTTGGAGTCGTTAAAAATAACTTTTCGTAGGCTATTAATTGATTTACTTTTATTTTGAGTTTTATTATTGTATTGTACAAGTTAGAGATATCTTCATGAATATAACCAAGAAAGGTAAGTTTTTTAAGAATTCTTTTTATGTTAATAGAACTAATATCGTTGGAAGTACATTTGAGTTGAACTCTGAAATAGTATAGGTTATAAGTGTAGCCGGGGTACAGTGGACATAAGGGTACAGCGGTCACTTTAAAATATCTTCTAATTAAAATTAGTTACAGCTACGGTCATTTAGTAGAGAAAAGAAAATGTAATTCCAAAGGTCGGATGTGGTAGTTAGAATTAATAGTCACTGTAGTTAGAACATAGATAAGTTAGAATGAAAGGCATTCGATGAGGCAGATGATTAAGGAATTATACACCTAACCTTAAATTTGTGAGTGTCAAGTAATTATTTGTTCTTCGAAATTTGTTGAATTACTCACAACGATACAATATTAAATTGAATATAAATTCAAATTACCCGAACCCTCAGTTGGCGCTTTGGGCCGTAGATAAAATAAAAGAATATTTGGGCGCCAGAAAGTAGTATACTTTCAAAGTAATAATAATAATAATGATCATAACACAAAACTTAAAACTAAATGAATATTTATAATATGAATAAAAAAAACTAAATCCTAACAAAAGACACTAGAATAAATAATCATATACAAACCCATACGGCCCAGGCGATAACTTGAGGTTGTCCTTGTCTTTTCCGAAATGCTTAGTAATTTGGACCCCTCATAAAACTCCAATTCAAATGCATATAAAACACTTGGAAAACAAAGAGAGATAACATACCTGCGATTAACAACTTCCCAAAAAAATTAGATATAAATATAACGAAATTTTTATTTTAATTAATTATTATTTCTATTTCTGACTGGCGAAGTTTTTTTTATTGCAAGTCAAATTAATTGCAATCTTTTAAAAATTCGAGTAATTCGATTAGCTTTCACCAAAAGTATAAAACGAAGTATCAAAATGCAAAAACATTCGGAGTTTAATATCAATTTTTCACGACCTCCAAAATATAACGAATTTGATAATCATTTACAAATGAGGCGCGTAAAATGGGCTGCATAATCTACAGTGTTAGAATCGTTAAACAAATTGTTACATACTGGCAAATAAGATTAAATAAGTTTATTTTCTTTATATAGTTTGTTTAATTGAAACATTCTACTGCTACTGAGAGTTCAAAAATAACTTTTTTAGATGTACGTATAATTAAAAATAGTTAACTTTCGGAGCACAGTGGTCACTGCTTTTTAATGTTAGTGGTGACCACTGTATTCCATTGTGAGGAGTAACCACAGTAACCCATTATAGATTTATAGTGATTTATAGAAATTTTTTTTTGAGAAACAGAAAAAGAAAAATGAATATTGGTCTTACCAGTGAAGAGACTATGTTTGCAGGGCTAAGAACCATTTTAAATAGTGGATGGTCAATTAAACAAACTGCAAACCAATTTTCTATTGCAAGAGAACAACATTAACTAAGTATGTGAACAAATACAAAGATAAAGAAATAGATTGAGATACAGCTACACTTGAAACAGGTTCCAAGTTAGCTCCAAATTATAATATCCGAAGAGTTTTTACTGATGAAGAGAAGAGTTTGATGGTTGATTATTTAAAAAAATCCAGTCAACTTCATAATAGACTTCCACCACGATGGCCCGTAAATTAGGATATGAGTTTGCTGAGGCGAACAACAAAAAAATGACTCAAAACTGGCGAAAAGATCAGTGTGCCAGAGATGACATCGTTGGCACGTGCTATGGATTTCAATAAACCTGTTATGAACACATTCTATGATAATCTGACACAGGTTTTAAGCAGACATATTATTGGCCGTCAACGGGTGTATGTGCAAACTTCCGGAAAATAATAGCTCCTAAGGAGATGAAACAAATAGGTCAAATAACATCAGCACAACTGGTATCCGTTTGCTGTTGTGTTAACGCTTATGGTAATACAATTCCTCCGTTAATGATTTTTCCTAGAGTTAATTTTAAAACTCACAGGATTCATAGTGCTCCCCTGGAACAGTAAGTGTTGCAATAACTTCAGGATTGATGAATAAAAATATATTTTTCCACAACATACTTAGAAAACGGACGTTTCTTCTCTACAAATAGTGAGGAAAATTCGTTTTTCCTCACTAGTGAAGAAAATAATATCGTGTTACAAAAATGCTTCTTTAAAAAAATGTAAGAATGTGTTATTAGAACTATATGCGCCTAGTACTTAGTTAAACAAATTAATTTAGTATTCAATCAGGTTTGTTTAACTTAATATCTTATATTTCGATTCTTAAAAATTGCTACCCTACATTTATTGGTTAGAATTACGCGGGTGCGCTATGACAGATTAAGACCACACCGATACTACAGAATACTGTAGCGAGACTATTGGGACCCACCTATTATCAACTTCTGCTTTTACGTACGAAAATGTGACGAAATTCTGTAACAATAAGTTTTTTGGGGAATGTCGTGGAAAAAATGTTGTGTCTAACACATGAGAAAAGCCTTTTTCCACTCTCACTCTAATGCCTCACGCTCGTGAGGCAACTCGAGCTCAAGTGGGAAAAATAATCGCTTTCCTCACTTGTTGGACAAATAACTATTTATACGTGGTTAGAACACTCACACAAAACCATCCAAAGAAGGTTCAGTCTTACTACTGATGGACAATCTCAAAGCACATATAACATACGAAAGTGCTTTGTTGGCTAAAAAAACGAAATAATTCTCTTAACTTTCTTATACTAGTTACTGACTCCAACCTCTCGACAGAACGGTTTATCGTTCGTTAAAAAAATATTAAAATGAGGTTTGTCGCTGGGTAGTTACTTTCCTATCTAGGCAAGAGAATTTACATATATGAAATTACACCACTATTTGGTCAGGCATATCAGCAGGCTTTCAACGTAAAGAACATTTTATCAGGATTTTCAGCAGAAACTTTTTCGAAGATTCCAATTTTATGGCAGATGTAGAGGAAGATTGAAATGTAAAGAACCTGTCACGTGACCTGCGCCGTGAACGAAAATGAAACGGACGAGTCTACTAGTCACATTAAGGGGAACAAGGAAGTGTATTTCGTAATTTCGTTTGTTGTTTTATTCAAATTGTAACCTAATTCAATAAATGCATTTATAGTAAGGTATATTTTTATGATTTGCGTTGAAGAAGTGTTTCAAAATTTGATCTCGTTTTAACACTTCTTCGATCAAACCCTACCTTACGTTTAAACAAATGTTTACGCCGCTACTGAATTGAAGGTCAAATTAATCATTCGCGCAAACTGACTCACGTGACAGGTTCTTTACATTTCAATCTTCCTCTAACAGATCGTCCTTTGTGACCAGTGCACCCCACTCCGGAGAACAGTAGACCTAAATTTTGTATTTTTTTCAAATTCACCTATAAGTTGGAAAATAAATCTTATAATATATAGTGCCCATTTGACGGTTGTTAATGGTAAAGTAAATATTTGTTGCCTATAATGCTTAACAAAAAATCCCGTTTCCACCAAGTTTTTAGAATTTAAGGTTATAAGAGTTTGTGAGGATTTGCAAGGTCTCTGCGAGGCTAGGGTAGGCACACTTACAGGGGATTAGCGTGTACATGTCCACACTAATTGAATATAATGTGACCTATTTCAAATAATGTTTTGGCATTGCAGATAATAATCATTGTTCGTACTTATAAGATAAATATGCAATATAACATATAAAGTCAATAAGACAGGCAGCAGAGGAATACGGTTTGAAAAAGAATAAAAATTGTAAGATTAACGACTGTTAACTGGGTTTACTAAAAAGAAGAAATAGAGTTGGGAATTATTTGGGCAAATCCGCGGATATTCGTTATGGACCGACATATTTGCAAACAAGAAGCTGGATTTTTAGTACGCGGTTCACTTAAATAAAAAAAATTCCTTGAAACTTGAAATCAAAATCTATGTGCGCGAAATGACTGGATGAAAAGATTCATGAAACGTCATGGCAATTTGAGGGTAAAGAAGTCGCAAGCAACCTCGTTCAATAATAGCAAAGTATCAAGTTAAACGAATGGTAGGAGAGATTTTTGAACGTTGTTTTGTGAAATCAAGGCCATAATAAAGTGTCGTCTAATTACACCACTTTCCTTCAATCCAAACAATTATTGAGCACTGACATTTGGGCAGTTTTTAATTAATAATCCGTTGGTATCCTTCTATAAACACACTCAATTGACTTTTTATCTAATCGTATCAATCACTTCGAGCAACTATAACACACGATTCAACATTTTTGGGATCGCTCATCTCGACTGTTGTTGTCTCTGCAGTAAGTCGCAGACATTGAAAGGGTTTCTTCTCAACTTTGGAGATCTGGTCGTAAATAATGAAAAAAAATTTCCGCCTGAAACATGAAAAGTGACTAGAATCATCAAGGTACATCCAGACAATGATGGCATAATTTGTTCAGCTACAATCAAAAATGGACGATTGTAATGCGGTCCACTTTTGTGCCACATCTGGATTATAAAAATGACCCACATTTCAACTGTTACGTTTTAGTTAAGATTAAGATTAAATACTAATTGTAACAGTTTTAATATGTTAAGAAACCATAGTAAAATCGTGCATCTTCAACAAAAATCGTACTTCATATCGCACTGTCGTACACATCCTATAACAGTAATATTAAGATAAAATTGAAAAGGCTCTAGTGGACCTGGATGGTAATAAATGAGCTGGTCTCAATTGCATTCATCCTATTGTATTAAATGTTGTAGATCAACATTGGTTGAGACTATTAAGTGTGGGATATTTCCAAATGTGTTAAAAAATTTTACTTTTCAAAATATTGCCCTTACTTAAGAATTCAATATCCTGCATTCAACATAAATTCATGGCAGACGGATCAACTCTTCTGACGTTTCAGTGACATACTGTAATGGTATTAAAAGACAAGAAACAAGTTGATGTATTGTGTTTAGACTTTCTCAAAACATTTGACCGGATTTGTCATTTTCTGTTAATAAACAAAATTTGAGTCTTACGGTATCCAAGAAAACTTCTCTATCGGTTAAATTCATACTTCCTAAACCGAGAGTTTTCACAGCTACGTCCGAGGTTCCACAGAGCTCTCATCTCGGCTCCGTTTTTTTTAACTTTGAATCTTTTCTTTGCCGATGACGTGATGTGGTGTTCATATATGCCCACATTACAAGATTGTGCTTCTTTACAAAAAATAATTTGATTGTAATTGAGGGCTGGTGTATTGCAAATGGCATAAAACTCAACCCAGGTGCATTTGATATCTACTTAGTTCTTTGTTTCTTTTAGCGTTACCTAACATTAGAGAAATTACACATGATATTTTGAAAGTAGGTACCTATCGCCGCTTTTAACGGAAGCTTATTACATTTGATGGAAATAGTTTTTAAATTCTCATTGCTAAAAGCACTCTGTAGTAATGTTTGAAATTAAAATACATACATGAACATAAAATAAAAGTTAATTTGTAGGTATGATTAGGTACTAAACAAATGAATCAATCTACAAAATATATGTACTAACATAAATCATAATTTAACGGACGAATTATAATTCTCTGTTTATTTCATTAGTTTGTTTCCTATTTTTCATCCTACTATTTTTTTTGATCATTGTCGACTGACACTTGAATATGGAATGGCAGTACTGTTTTATATTCTTATTTACTTTCTATTATAATATTTACACAATTATAATTAAGGCTATTTCTTCTCGGTAATTTCTGGTGGTTCAAATTTCCTTTCAATGTGCATCTTTCAAAATGTCGTCAAGGTTACCAAACATTAAGTCAAGAATCAAAGTGCCCCCGAGAAGCTTAATTACTGGTCGTTGATATGTATACTGTGCATTTACCTACATCACAACACAATTTTAAAAAATAATGTAATATACCATGCGAATAAATAACAAAAATCTATATTTCCATTCAAAATGGAAATGGCAAGTATATTTTGAACGATAAACTTCATCAGGGTTCATACTTTTTCTGTCAGTCCAGAAATCTTGTCATTGAAATTCGATACACGTCCAGACCAGGAATATCATAAGTTTGAGAAAAACAAACTACTTAGACATTTTTTTGTGAATTTACTTCAATTTACTACCTGCCAACGTTTGGACCACAATTTTTTTTGTCTGTGTTTAATTGTTAAAAGTAGAGACTTGAGGAAGACAAAAATTGTGATCAGTTTTACTGACTTTATATCCTTTTACATAATATGCTTAAATATAAAATTTTCTTAGTAATCATCTTAATTAAATTTAATTAAAAACTTACATTTTTTTACTCTTCATCTTAATACCAAAATATGCTGATACTAACTCATGTCCAATAAAACAATATTAATAACTGTAGATAAACTAATTCTATAAATTAAATAATACCGAAGATAACCCCAAGAACTTATCATGCCATGCGGTTGGTGATTAGCTTTTTTAACTTTCCTGCTCTTCAATACTTCCCTATCTAGTCCATCATTTCTTATTTTATGTCTGAAAAGACATTTACAGACCTAAACAAAACTTTCTTCAATATAAAAAAGTCTTTATTATTTAACTGTAGTTGGTTTCCTTGTATAAATGGATTTATTTTAGTAGACTGCGTTAACATTTTGATAATAAACACAGGATAATAAAAAACTCGGTTTTATCAAGTTCCATAATGAAATTAGAGAAATTAAGTCTTCTTTTGAGAAAATACAGGTAAAACGAATCTTTTGTAACATGAAAAAAGTGACTGAAAGACTGTACAACATTATGGGGTTGCAAAACGATTACCCCCAGTAATATCCGCGTTCCTTAAAGCACGGAACAATCAACAAAAGCAGTCACCGTTACGGAAATAAAATACTGACAAACCAGGAAGCTTACCCGATCCCATACTCCGCCTAGATATAAATAGTAGGTTAAGAATCGAAAAGCAATAAAGTGTGAAGTATCCCCATGTCGTGTAATTAAGTAGTAAAACTGAAGAATGGTGCAAGTAATGCGTCGCACATAATGAGAACAACTCAAGTGCAACATTGTACGGCAATATAGTACGCGCGCGTCTCTGATATTACATCATAAACATAGTAAGTACGCGCTTGTATACATGTCAGCAGTTCGCACCATTCATGTAAAGATTACTCATTATCATAATGTAATAAAACGTACCTACATAAATTCAGCCATCGACATTCTTTCTTCTTCTAATACAATCGGTGTTATATAACATCTAAACACCACAGTGGTGACCCCGACGTGATACTCACCATTAGAGAAAACCAGCGTTCGAAAACAGCAATCAGAGGATGCCAACAAACTCCACCCAGCACAGCAAGACACAACAACCTAATTTTTTTAAACACCTACAAATAAACGGAAAAACGATCGCAATTGCTCCCGCTACGATTGCTGCCCGTCAACGCCACAACACCCGCCAACGCTACGTCGTCGACACGACGCCATCAATGCTACGCCAACCCACAATAGCCCGTCAACAATAAGTGTGCCACCGCCACGCGGGCAACACAATGGGTGCCGTCGTCACGCCCACCAACACAACGCGTGTCATCATTTCGTCCGGACAAGGTTTTATTTTTTTATCTACATGGGTCATTGGTGGAATTTTGTGACTCTAATAAGTTGACTGACAGTTGCTATCTTCCTCAATCATAAAATAATATTGGGTACATAGTCTAATAAATCATATCGTTGTTTTTGTTATCGCATTCATCAACCGCGATTAATAAACACAGCCTGGATTATTTATTTTAACACATACAGTTCTTCTAATTTTGTATAAGTATAAACAAGATTACTCGTTATAATTTTATATATATATATATATATATATATATATATACAGGGTGTCACAATATATGTATTACAGCCTGAGAGGGGTTATAGATGGCAATAAAATAAACAACTTTTTTAGTAAAATTTTATGTTAGACAAATAGTTACACCAAGATGTCGCCCCAAAGTCCTAAAACAATTCAAAAATAATCAATGGTATCTTATAGTATGTTTTTGACTATGTCCAATTCAAATTTGACAAAAATTTGGATCTAGAAAAATTCAAAATGGCGGATTCAATGTTCAAGTACTTGATGTAATAATTTGATTTAAACGAAAATTTGGTTTTATCGGTTTCTAAATAAATAAAAAAAGATGGTGCAGTTGATTTTTGAAAATTAAAAAAATAATGGCCACTTCAAAAATAAAAATTTTGTACGACTTTAAAGTTAAAAATATTTAAAAATTAATGGCGTACAAATATTATGTAATTTTGCAAAATAGTCTCTAAACTCCCTAAAACCAAATGAAATGTCAAAATTAAAATTTATTTATTTTATAAGCTAAAACTTTAGCATCTAATTTAATACTTAAATAAACAACCTAAAATAATAGGAATTACAAAGGCGACCAAGATGTAATTATAATTTTTACAAATGCTTCCTTATTACGTAAATATTAATTTACCCGTGTTAAAATAATTATTTTTAATATACCAAAAACACTCCACATTTCGCAATTCAATTATACTTAGAGACTATTCGTACAAATTTTCATTGTATTCGAATAAATTCAAATTTTTCAATTTTTCAATATGTCAACCAATTTTAACAAAAATTTGTAAACGTGCGTATGTACTCAAACCGTGTAACTGTCAAACCTATTTTTGATAACTTTATAAATAAAATATTTATTCAAGGATAAAACAAAAATGTAGGCATGAATTAATTTATTGTAGATTAAATCCTTTTTCATTAGAGGGGTTCAGAAATAAAACAGTTATGAGAGACTTGAATTTTGACCTAGGTTTTCGGAAAGTTTTTATTTCAGTTTACTTCATTAGACTTTCACCAAATTATAAATCTTCTCAGTTAATAGTATAAAACATGTTACTTAGTCATAGTTACACGATCACAATTATTAAAAAATGTGGTAATAACAAAAGATAACATAATAGTCATTACTAGATTAAAAAAATTAGTAACATCATTTGACTAATTTATAAATTAAAAATATATATTGTAGTAAATAATAAGATTTACACTAATAACGAACGTATTTGAAAACAATGAAATACAATGAATTTGGAAGTGAATTTCTTTTGTAAACTAAAATTTAACATTTTTATAATGATCGGATGTCATATTAATTAAAAATAATGGTTTTCAACTTAAAGTCTTCCAAGAATGTAGGCTCAAATGTAGGCTCCAACCCACGAATTTAATTATGTAAAAAAATTACCAGTTTACTATGTTTTACTATCATGTGTATTAGATTTTAGTTAAAATTGTTTGATAATGGCCTAGAATCGGCCGAAACTAGTCACAAACAAAATGACTTTTTTTTTAGTTGTTAAGTATATTTTTCAATAAAAAATTCACGATGGGCATACGACTTTAAGTTGAAAACCATTACTTTTAATTTTTATAATGGTTAAAATTATGACTATTAAACAACCTGATACAAATTACAATTACTTCTTTGTAATTCCGGTCTAACAATTTTACGAAAATGAAGTCGGAAAAATTAAAAAAGTTAATATAAATAATAATAATAATATAAATGTTCAGAAGTAAAGTCTAATGTAATGTTAAAAATCACTATTACCCCTTTACCGTGTGCTGACGAATAAAAATGAATTTGTGGGAAGAAAAGTCTAATAATTTTAGCATATGCAGACGATATAGTATATAGGAATGAAAAAGAGATGAGGAAGACAATAAATATAACCAAGAGATATTTAGAGAAAAAGAACTGGAGGTAAACGTGAAAAACAAAAATAATGATATTCAAGAAGAATAAAGGGAGGGAGACGAAGGACAAATGGTGGTGGGGAAGTGAAGAAATCGAAAAAGTAGATAGATATAAATACCTAGGATACGTCTTAAGATATGACAATAAAGACAATGACCAGATAAAAGATTTAAGACAGAAAGGAAACAAAATTATAGGGCAAATATGGGGGATAGGAGAAAAGTATTTGGAGCATGATATAGAAAGGAGAAAATGGTTATTCGAGAGACTGGTTAAAAGCGTAATGATGTATGGTGCAGAAATTTGGGGATGGAAAAAATGGGAAGAGTTAGAAAAAATACAGGAAAGATATTGGAGATGGACACTAGATCTGGAAAGAGAAACACCGGATACTTAATAAAAGAAGAAATGAAATTAGAGAAGATAAGAATAGAAACAGGAAGGAGGGCGTTAAGGTTTTAAGAAAAGAAAAATGAAATATTATATGAATGTTGGAAGGAGATGGAATTTCAAAAAATAAAACATAGAGAAGAAGAAAGAAAAGTATATTATAAGAGATGAGGTTACGCGAGGGAAGAAGTAAGAAAATTAAGAAGAGAAGGAAGAAAGTTGGAAGAAGAAATAACACAAAGAGACAAAGATAATCAGCTACAAGAACGAAGAATGAAGATAAGAGAAGGAAAATACAATATGAATTACAAAGATATAATGGGGGAAAGGATACCACAGTACATAACAGGAGGATTGATGATACAAGAAAAAAGAACAATAGCTAGATTTAGATTAGGAAACGAGGAAAAAGAAAATCAGTATTGGAAGAAATATGAAGAGAGATTGTGCAGAATGTGTGGAATGACTGGGAAAAACATCTTACAGAAGACTGTGTGGAATTGAGAGAAGAAGAAAGAAGAAATAAGTTTTTACTTGAAGAAAAGGGAGAAGGTTTAAACTGGATGAAAGAGATAGTAAAAAGAAGGAAATGGTTGGAAGAAAGAAAACGGAAAATAATGAAAATATAATAAAATTTAAATTTAATATAGAAGAATAAGTTAAAGGACAAAGAAAAGTTTAGTTTTTTATGTTTGTTCAAATTTAACTATTGTAAATATATTGAATATTTGTAAAGATAAAAGCCGAATTTATTTGTTAATTTTTAAAGGACAAATAAATTGGTTGATTAAAAATGAATTTATTTTGTAAATCTAAACCACTACTTAAGCAGTCATAAGTAAAAATTGCAGTCACACCTTTGTTTCCTTTGTTTTGTCCTATTGTTAATCTTTTTACTACTGTAGATAATATGTATACTATATTATATTAATTTAATTTTTCAGACTTTTATTAACTGGTTATCATATTATACTTAGTCATTTTTTATCATTCAAAATGCCTTCCTCTATTTCTTAGACAACGTCTACATCTTTTTGATATTGTTATGATGGCTTGTTGTATTACTCCAGGTTGTTCGCGAACTTGATCACATGCTAAAACCATCCTCGCTACTAGCTCTTCTTCGATTCAATTGGGGTACCGTCGTAAACAATATTTTTTAAAACCTGTTACTTGATTTTTTTGTATATCGCGCCAAATTGGTGTGGGGGGGGAGACGGTTTTGGTTCGTTTTCACGATGTCTGTTTGATTACTTCCGTCCTTTTCCGCTGAATGTTACTTTAAATGCCGTGGTGTTCGCCTGCGCTCTGTCTCTAATGGCGCTTAGGTAAATAAAATCTACTGTTTTCGATGGCATCAGTAGTAATCGACCTTTTATTTTAGGGTATAACTATTTATAACAACAACGCCCAGTGGTTCTCTCTCTCCGTAAATACGGATCACGTAAATACGGATCACACAAATACGGATCACGAAATACGGAGACAAAATTACTACGACGACATTACTACTACATTGTTGCTTTATGCGAGTTGTGAGTGTTAAAGACGGCACCCAATCTCAGAAACCGTACGAGTTTCCTCATCAACCACACCCGCCTCGTATCTGCCTTCGTAGCTACCTACCAGAGTGTATAAGGTATTGTGTTTGTCTGTTATTTTACGCGACGTTAAACCAGTTAAAAATCGACGACCCGGAACATAATCAAAGATTTGCCTGTCGCTGACCGCGTCGTAGGTTTAGTGCGCCCAATTAGGAACGGGTACTGCGTTCGTTAAGCCCGTTACGATACGCGTTTTCCTGTGTTTTGTACAATTTGTGTTATTGTTGCCGTAAAATAAACTTAAATTGTGACTTGTTTTCAGTGCGAGTACATTAACCGTTCTATCTTGCGGAAATGTAGCATTCTCTTTATAGAAAGATAGTGGCGCCGGGATTTGACAACCAATATTTGAGACGGACCCTTCAGTATCTTGACTAATATCTCGAACATACGCCTCCCGTTACTTTAGTGACCTAGCCGAATGATACGATTGGCACCGTCGAATATGAAGTTTAGATCGGGTTCAATGAAATACTTATCTGTTCACTCTCTCTCTCTCCTGTTTTAATTACATTCGTCGAGAATCCCAAACTCGGTCTATTTCTATAATTTGTACGTTACAAACCCCCCAAAGAAAGAAATCGAGTGGCGTAAGATCTGGAGATCTTGCAGGCCACGCAACAGGACCTCCTCTCCCTATCCATCGTGGCCCATAAACTTCATTTAGATGGTTTCTAACTGACACAAAGTTATAAGACGGAGCACCGTCATGCTGGAACCACATGCGTTGACGTGACCGCAAAGGAATTTCCTCTAACAGTTCTGGTAACACCTCTTGAAGGAAAATTAGGTATACGTTCCCAGTAAGCCGGTTTGGTAAAACATAAGGTCCAATTAAATGATTGCCCATAATACCTGCCCACACGTTTATTCGAAATTGTCACTGGTGGCCCTTTGAATCAAAGCATGAGGATTTTCTTCATCCCATTTGTGGAGCTTATGCAGATTAACTACTCCATCTCTTGAAAAGACGCTTCATCCGTAAATAAAATATGTTGAGGAAAATGTCTATCCTCACGCAAGCGCCGAAGAATCCAACGAGAAAATGTTATTCGAGCCTCTTCATCATCTGGGTATAATGCTTGCACGGAATGAAGATGATAGGGATACAAAAGTTGTTCATGCAAGACTCTCCGCACAGTGCTGTGATTTGAGTTTAAATTACCGCTATTGCTCTCGTGCTTGTGCTCGGATTATCTTCAACGCGACGTAATACTTGCTTCAAAGTTAGCAGTCCTAGCTACTCGTGGACGACCAGCAGATCCTAAAAATGCTTTTTGAAACAAATTATGATTAGTTAATATGGAACATAAAATGTGTGTCTTACGACATCTCGTGTAAACATTGACACGTATGAATAGTATAAACTAAGAAAAATGCCAACAGTTAATTGTAACGACATGTGTGCGTTTAAAGTGCATAGCGCTATCTAAGCGACAGCTTTAATGCTTGAAACACACGTGTGTCGATAAAGCCAAGTAAAACTTGTACAGAAGCATAACACGCAACGCAACGTACACATGTCGTTACAATTAACTGTTGGCATTTTTCTTAGTTTATACTATTCATACGTGTCAATGTTTTACACGAGATGTCGTAAGACACACATTTTGCTTATGTTCATTGCTCCACGAGAGTTTAAAAGACCAACCGCTGTCTTGTACAGTTGTATACCGCACTTAAGTATACACCTCTGATGAGCTCATAATAAGAGCGAAATGCGGCATCAGGTGTTCTTTCGTTGCGTGTTATGCTTCTGTACAAGTTTTATTTGGCTTTATCGACACACGTGTTTCAAGCATTAAAGCTGTCGCTTAGATAGCGCTATGCACTTTAAACGCACACATGTCGTTACAATTAACTGTTGGCATTTTTCTTAGTTTAATATGGAACGTATCTCGCTGGAAACTTCCTGTAGTTCGAATTCTATCATACAATCTATTAAAAATTGAATGACTCGGTGCATTTCTGTTGGGAAAACGTTGTCGATAGATTCTTTGAGCTTCTCTTTCGTTACGTTTTGCTTCTCCATAAATAACAATCATTTCTGTGAACTCCTCGTTAGAATAATTCATTTTATAATTAATTTAATAAATAAGATTAATGAAATATCTAACTTATAATTATTTAAATGAAATGAATTAACTAAAAAAACTTTGAACAAACAGCTAAATAACCACAAAAACCAACACAACTAACAAAACAAAACTAATGAAAACTATAAACTCAGATATGATCATAATTTGCATTTATTGGTTGTTTAAAGGTAGGAAATATTTTAACCGTGATAAAAATGTTAAAAGATAACTTCGAAATATTTCTAGTTTCATTAGATTGAAAGAACAATAATTTTTAAATATCTTCGTTAGTGTAAATATCGTTATTTAGTATAATATTTATTTTTAATTTATAACTTAGTACAATTACTTAATGTTATTAACAGTGGCGTAGCGTAGTGGGGGCGGCAGGGCGGCCCGCCCCGGGCGGCACATTTTAGGGGGCGGCAAAATTTCACAATAAATAATAAAAATATTTGAACCATTTCATATTTTTAACGCAACTACAAAGGACCGATTGAAAAGAGCATGGAATTTTCATTACTTATTCTGTAACGGATTCGGGGAATCCCCTTTCTTTGAATGATATTTTGTAGCGACTGCTGGCAACACCGTCTACGACTTGCGGGGATTCCCCGTATTTTATTTAATGCTTGGATTGTTTATGGCTAACAAAACAACAGCGAGAATGACTGACGATTCAAACAAAGTTTTATTGATGTCTCGTATCGTAATTTACGTTACGCTTTAAAACTGTGATTTTTTGTGCAAATAGATACGTGTAGTGGTCGTGAAATAATTGGACTTTGTGAAAAATTGAATTTGTCCGCTACGTGTACCTCAACTGTGTGAGTATTAAAAGGTATTTTATTTATGTAATTGTATGTTCGACTGTCTGATATGTTGTTCAAGCTGTAATTTATTATAATAAAAAACCAGCCAAGTGCGAGTTTTACACTCGCGTACTCAGGGTTCCGTACAAATAGTGCCTAAATTTGGCACAGTCTAATACCTAGGTTCCTGCCAAATTTCATGTTTATAGGTCAACGGAAAGTATCCTGTAGTTACTATGGCGGGTTCCTCTAGGGTGGTGGGTGGTACACCCCAGGCGAGATCACGCACCGAAAACATTATTAAGAGATGGACCTATTGTCATCATACCACCTACTACCGTTTACGACTCTAACTTGTACTTTATCATGTAATATTCTTTTGTTTTAATGAAAAGGGCAAAAGAAAGTGGGGCATCTTACCGTAATAAGAGAAAAGCTAAGTTGGAAAATATTAAAGCAAATGAAGGGGCTTTACTTAAATATGTGAAAAGTGTTGTTCCTGAGACGTCAGATTCCACGTTAGGCTTAAGTTCATCACAGACAACTGGGCCTTCAAACCCAGAACAAGCTGAAAAAGTGCAAGAACTTGACATTATTCCTGAAGATCAAATTTCAATAACATCTACTGAATTAAAGTCTCTATCTCTACGTCTAGACATGGACAGGCATAGTTCCGAAACAGAGATTGATACAACATCGGCATTGTCTGCTATTCAATATCAAAATTTCGACGATATTGGGAAATGGCCTGAACACATAGACGACAATATGCGATTGTATCTCGTCCAACAAGGACAGGAAATTGTTCAGCATATTAATACTAATTTTGCTGAAACTTCAACAGTAATACGTTCAGATTCGTGCTCTTCAACATCAAAAGGAGAACAAGACGGCTTACTCAGGAATGGTTTTACCGTACATTGACTAACGGCGAAAAAGTTTTACGTACTTGGATGGCTTATTCTCCATCCAAAAAATCATTATTTTGCTTTTGTTGTCGGTTATTTGAGAACGTAAATACACCGAATGGATCTAAATTTTGCTCATCTGATGGATTTAATACTTGGTGGAAATTAAATCCTAAGGTTTCAAGTCACGAATCAAGTGCACTACACAACCAAAATTATTGCAATTGGAAGGAGTTGGAGAGCAGACTTCAAAAGGACAGACAATCGACAAGAAAGAGCAAACATAGTGGCAAAGGAAACAAAAAATGGCAGGAAATTCTTTTCAGAATGTTTGATATTATAAAATTCCTGGCCAAACAAAATTTGGCTTTACGTGGGCATATAGAAAACGACACCAGTACCAATAGAGGAAACTTTTTGGAATTGGTTCATCTAATTGCAAAATACGATCCCGTACTTCGTGAACATCTTGTAAGATCTAAAATGTGTGGCAAAATTTCAATTTCTTATATGTCACCACAAATACAAAATGAATTTATTGCCATTTTGGGAAATAATGTTCGCCAACATATCATCGGACAAATAAAAAAGGCTAAGTATTATTCGATTATATTCGACAGCACTCCAGACCTTTCTCATAAAGATCAAACAAGTCAGGTATTAAGATACGTAGTAATTGAAAATCAGGAAGTAAACGTAGTGGAATCTTTCATAGATTTTATTGAAACTAAAGACAAAACTGCTGAAGGTATTTCAAACATGATTTTAAACAAGCTTCAAACTGATGGCCTAGATATAAGCAACTGTAGAGGCCAAGCATATGATAATGCTGCTGTTATGGCTGGAAAGCATTCAGGAGTTCAGCAAAGAATTAAAGAAATAAACCCTAAAGTTGAATTCGTACCTTGCTCAAATCATTCGTTAAACCTAGTTTGTTTACACGCTGCCTCAGTTGAGGTGAGTTCAGTTACTTTTCGGCACTTTAGAACGTTGCTATTCATTTTTTTCCACATCTACACATCGTTGGGAAGTTCTGATAGCAGCTACAGGCAAGAGCTTAAAAAGGGTTCAAGACACGCGGTGGAGTGCAAGAGGCGATGCCGTAAATATGACATGGCATCATTACAAAGACATTCTCGTCACTTTGGAGAAACTGACAGAGGCATGTGAAAGCTTAAACACTAGGACAGATGCAGGAGCTTTACTAGTAATGATGCAGTCATTTTCTTTTCTTTGTTTTTTGGGCCTTTGGCAACCGGTGCTACATGAAGTAAATGATACACAAAAATATTTACAAACAAAGGGACTTGACCTAAGATTGTGCGCTCAGAAAGTAAATGCTTTGCAGATAATATTGATAGAGAAACGAGAGGAATGGGCAGATGGCGCTGTAAGTTATGCAAAAAATATGTGTGAAAAACTCGGAATTTCCATAGAACCTCAGAGGCGCATAAGAAGAAGGCATATTTTTGATGACGGATCTAGGGATGCTGACTTGTCTTGTGAAAATGAGTTGAGACGAAAGCTGTTTTCTTCGTTAGATAGAATCATTGTAGAAATTCGTGAGCGTTTTCAGCAGCTACAGAATTTAACAGATAAGTTTGCTTATCTATCGCTGGCTATATTATTAGATCCAGACGACACTAAATGTAATCTAGACTACGCATCTGTCGAAATTGACGAGCAGGATTTCAAGCTGGAACGACTTCGACTACGGACTTTCGTTGCTGCTAGAGGTAACGAAAATAAATTAATTAATGCAGACTCACTTGAATTATTAAAATTTATTGTGGAGTCCAAGCTGGAAGATGCTTTGCCCAATATTTTAATAATGCTACGAATATTTTTCACAGTTGCCATAAGCAATGCCAGCTGTGAGAGAAGTTTTTCAAAATTGAAGTTGATTAAAAATTATTTAAGATCAACCATGAGTACTTTAAGACTAACTAATTTGGCTATCTTGTCTATTGAGCAAGAAATGTGTGATGCTATAGACATTGATGGTGCAATTAAAGACTTTGCTCTTAAAAAAGTAGACGTATAAATTTACTTTGACGTCTACTTTTTTAAAGCAAAGTCTTTATTATAATAGTATAGTTCTAGTTTTTATTAAAAATTTATTTGCGTTTTATATTCAATTCTCCAATTATTTAATTTTGTCAATCTGACGATCGACAGCTGTACCTAGTCTGCGGTGATAGGTATTGTATGTACAGTCGAGCTCACATCAAGCTATACACTCGCAGTTCAAATTTCGATCTTATGCGTTTGTTAATAAGAATGGTGCAAAGTCCAAAGTGTATAGGTTGACGCGTTCTTGAGTGTACCTGTTATAAAAAATGTATCAATGTATAATAAAGATGATTGTAAAACTTAGATAAACTTTTTTATTTAAATGTATGTTATGTAATGTATAGTATACATTAAATTGAAATTTCTAAATAAGAGGGCGGCAAAATTGTTCTTCCGCCCCGGCGGCTGACACCACGCTACGCCGCTGGTTAATTAATTTTATGCAGTCTAGGAATCACCTTTTTTCATCTTTTGTTATTAGCGCATTTTGTAATCATTGTGATAGTTACATGTTTTGTATTAAATAGAGACGATTCTTATTATAACTCAATAAAAAGTCTGATGAAGTAAAACTGAAATAAAAACTTTCCCGAAACGTAGCTGAAAAATTCAAGTCCATCATAAGTGTTTTATTTTTAAACTCTATCTCTAATGAAAATGGATTTTATCTGCAGTAAAAGTTAACCAATTCCCAACATTTTTATACTATTTATGGTTGAATTGAGATTTATAAAAATTGGTTTGACAGTTATGCTTGTGGTATTTTAGAGTAGATACACGTTTGGAATTTTTGTTAAAATTGGCTGACAAATTAAGAAATTGCAATAATGTTATTCGGACTACAATGAAAATTTGCACGAATAGTCTCCAAGTCGAATTGAATTGTGAAATGTGGCGTTTGTTTAAAACTAAATATTTTTTAACACGGGTAAAATTAATATTCACGCAATTAAAAACTATTTGTGAAAATTACAATTACATAGTGATTGCCTTCGTCGGCGGATTTTCCGAGTGAAATATTTTGTCCTTCATTATGCCCCAAATGTATGCGTCAGGTGGCGTCAGATCAGGTGAATGAGAAGGATATTCGGAAGTCTGTTCCCCGAGAAATTATTCTATTATCGAAATACTGACGAAGTAAGTCTAAGGTGCGCACAGCTGTATGGCTCGTTGCACCATCTTGTTGAAGCCATTGTGCGAACCTGTAGATTTCGTGCACGGCAAAAGTTATTTAGATCTCTCACAAAGGTATAATAATTTTCTCTATAACGCTCTTGGTTGACAGTAAGTGGATTCTGATTATCATCTTCAACGAAATAAAGACCAATCATTCCATGACCAGATACCGCGCACCAAACGGTAACTCTAAGACTGTGGAGTTGTTTCTCTACAATGACATCAGGACGTTCAAATCCAAGAAATCTGGTTGTTTGTCGATTAATATAGCCGCTAAGGTGAACGTGACTCTCGTCTGAAAACCATGTTTTTCAAAACTCGGGATCTTCGTAAATTAAATTCAACATGCGACCACAGTAAATTTCTTTGCACGTTTGTCCGCAGCATTTAGTCGTTGTCCAACTTGAATACGGTATGGATAACCACCAATTGATTTGAACATGCGACGTAAAGACGTTTCACTAATGTTGAGTTTACATGCAGTTCTTACAAGACTTCTTTGAGGTGATCGCACAACTTGGTTAAAAACACGTCCTTCATTTTCGTTAGTGCATACTGTTTTTCGACGACCTGAAGAACCTTTACGTTGACACAATACACTACCAGTGCGACGAAATTTTTCAACAACAGCTAACATCACACTTTTACAAGGAGCTGCTTTATTAAATTTTTGTTGATATTATATTGACACCTGTTCTAAGCTTGGACCATCATTGCGACCTTTTCCGTATGAACGAAAATAATGCTCTACCAAAAAAACTTTTTCTTCCATTTTTAAATCAAATTTAACTGCAGCGTACTATTAATATATCAACTAATGACATGTATCTCGTAAATAATAATATAATGTCACGTAATTGTCATTCTCAGTAATTACATAGTGAATCAAAAAATAGTTTTATTTGCAAGTTGTGCAGTCGTCAAATACGCTTTGTTCACGATCTGCAATCTACATATCAAATATGGAGGGAAATGAAGCTCAACACGAAGTGGAAATCCATGAACAGCAACCGGAAGAGGAGGATGATTCCACATGTTCATCATGCGACCCCGTTAGACATTCTGAAGAAGATCGGTCAAATTCAATGTGGATATATTGCGACAAATGTGATCGCTGCTATCACGGAATTTGCGTTAACCTTCAAATGAAGAAATTGCTAATCTTGGAAAGGATTCGACGAAATGGTTCTGCCCCAAATGTCCTCCAGAAAGGAACCACAAAATGGGTTTTTCTGCCCCACTGCTCAGACGAGTTCACAACTTCAAGAGGTCTAAAGATTCATTTATCAAAAAACATAAAAATAGGGAAACCTATTTTGAATGTCCACCGGGCGAACAGGATTTCATCTCCTCATCTCGTCCTTAAAATCTAATGTTCCTATTCTGAAACGAATCCCAAGCCAGGAATGCAGCAGCTTACAGACTCGCTAACATAATTGAAGAATGTTTTACAAAAAACTCGCTTGAGGTTTGGAAAGGACTGCTACTTTTCTCGTTTCAATGTCTTCGGGTCCCGGATAGGCAAGGCAAAAGATCGCTAACCTCCTTGGTAAAAGAAAATGTATCATCTCAGTCAGTTCTCAAAAATGTCACAGCGTCTAAGAGAAAAACGTTTAGCTGGGAGAAAAGAGTACAACGTAAAATGGATGATCATGATCTTAAGGGGGCCCTTCGAATTCTGTGCTCGAATGACACTCTTGCTCCGATTAATGAGGATACATTTTCAAAACTAAATGTCCTACATCCTGGGCCATCCCGACCTCTTGATTTACCAGAACCTCCGAATGAGACAACGCCACATTTGGAAGTAGACGAGAGAGTAGTTTCCAAAGCTATCTCATCTTTTCCTCCGGGATCTGCATCAGGAATTGATGGTCTTTCGCCTCAACACTTGAAGGATTTAACAGCAAAATCCGCAGGCGAACAAGGGAAGCGTCTTCTGAAGCTAATCACAAAGTTGGTAAATTTGATGCTAAAAGGGGAAGTGAATCTGAAATCCAAAATATGTATTTGGTGCCAACCTTTGTGCCTTAAATAAGAAAGGAGGTGGATTACGCCCTATTGCAGTGGGTTGCACAATACGAAGATTAACTGCAAAATTGCTTGCTTAGAGAGCCGGGACGACTGCTCCACTTACTTCCAACCCCATCAGCTCGGGTTTGCTACAAAACAAGGATGCGAGGTCATTGTTCATGCGACTCGAACGTTCATTGATAACCACCTTAATTCAAACTCGGTGATAGTCAAAATCGACTATAAGAATGCCTTCAACTCCGTCGAAAGAGATTCCATCCTACAGGAAGTAAAAAGCCACGTTCCACAAATATACCCGTTTATGTGGCAAAGTTACTCGTCACCGTCGCTGCTTTTCTTTGGGGACAAAACAATAGAATCTCAAGTGGGAAGTCAACAAGGCGACCCTGCAGGACCATTAGCCTTTAGTTTGGCAATCCATCCAATTATCCTTTCTCTACAATCGGAATTTCGACTTTTTATCTTGATGATGGGACAATAGGAGGGGATCCTGTTACAGTTTTGAAAGATGTAGAAAAGCTGGTTCAGGAGTCTAGTAAGATTGGTTTGACTGTCAACCCTTCCAAATGTGAATTGTTTTTACATCAGGGAGTATTGACCATGAAATCCAGAGCAAATTCCAGGAACTTCTACACGGTATCCGCACAGTGACACCTCAAGATCTAGAGTTGTTGGGAGCACCCTCTGCGATGAAGGAGTTTCGACGCATTATTAGAACGCCTCGAAACAATGAAGGCAATGTTTGGTCGTTTGAAGAAACTTTCCGCCCACGTCGCATTCTTTCTTTTAAAAATTGTCTTGGGATTCCAAAGCTACTATATACATTACGTACCACTCCTTCATGGATGCATCCAAAAATTTTAGAAGAAATAGATGCCGCAATGAAAGCTTGTATGGAAAACATACTTAACATTTCACTGGACGATAAACAGTGGAAACAAGCTAGTTTACCTTTACGACACGGAGGATTGGGAATTAGAAAATGTACCGATCTTAGCCTACCAGCGTTCCTAGCGTCTTGTTCTGGTGTAAAGTCAGTCGTCTCCAACATACTAAATACTACCGTTGACGATCTGTCCATTCACAAAAACAATGAAGCACTGGATTTATGGAAAGCTAAACATGAAATGGTTCCTCCAATCCCTGAAGCACAGATAAATTGGGATTCGATTGTAATAAAAAGCAGTTGAAGAGGATCTAACATTTGAGACGGACACGGACAAGGCGAGATTAGTCTTTGCAGTGTAAAGAAGCCAATGCTTGGCTTGATGCTTTCCTTCCAGAAACATTGGAATGCTAATGGACAACAATCAACTACGCATTAGTGTCGGACTACGTCTTGGATGTGACATTTGCCGCTCATATACTTGTTTATGTTCCGAAACTGTAGATAGCAAAGGATTGCATCCCTTGAGTTGCACCAAAAGTAGTGGACGATTTTTCAGGCATTCGGAAATAAATCAAATCATCAAACGAGCACTATCATCATTAGAAATCCCTTCTATACTGGAACCGACTGGAATATCCAGAAATGATGGAAAACGTCCTGATGGAGCCACACTCGTACCTTGGGCCAGAGGTCAATGCTTGGTATGGGACGTTACTTGCGTCGACACATTTGCTCCTCTTATTTGCCCAAAACTTGCTTAGAAGCCGGCGCTGCAGCTGAAATCGCGTGCAAACGCAAACATTCAAAATATTCTAAAATAAAGGATGATGGCAACATTTTCAAAGCTTTTGCAGTGGAGACAATGGGAGCTTGGAGTGAAGAAGCGAGGGAGTGGATGGACATTATTGGAAAGAACCTCAATTTTATCTTTGGCGATCCGCGTTCTAAATACTACCTAACACAACGCATTAGCATGGCCATTCAACGTGGGAACGTGGCGTCAATCCTCGGATCTCTCCCCACCACCGTCCCCATGGAGGAGATATTTTATTTATAATACTTTAATTTAATTTAATTGTTTTTATTTTACCATTATTATTTTAAGTTTATATAAACCATATCTTTGTCGTTTCAAAGCCTACTATATCAAAATTTTGTAAATAATTATATGGTATAAAAGTTTAAATTAAGTCAAATATGACAAATCCATATTACATAAACAACTCCACAGCATTCTCTGTTTCGGTGCTGTTTATTTTGGCGGATACCGTATAATAACATTTAAACGATGGCAACTTAGATACTATCTCGCACGTGCCTATCTTCTCCTTTTTTGTGAGATTTTCCTTGCGAAGGAAAGTGAAAGATTATAAATATAAATAGTATTTTCTTCTACCATCTCCTTGTGAACTCTTCCTTTTACTTTAACTTCGAAAAAAATACTTTATTTTTATATATAACTGCTTAACCAAAATCGAATAATTCTATTACCTATATTTTACGTTTTACGTTACTTAACAACGACATACAAAATATCTATTATCATTCCCATAAACAAGTAAATATTTAAAGATTGACAGAAATGCCAGTTAAAAACGATACTTTCCAAAATTTAAAAAACTAGAAGCTATAACAGAAATTAGTTCAGAAAACAGTTTAGAAACCGAGGTTAAACATAAGGGACTGGATTGGAAAGACATATTATTGCTTCAGTTTCAACCTCAGTTTCAAGCAGTAATAGAACTCAGTATATTTGTTGCATACCATTGCTGCCTAATCGATGTTTCAAGAGCCTACGGCTGTATTTTCGAAGAGAAAGCATATTACAAGGCAACAGCTTTGGGTGTAAACTTTTATTACAAAAATATATCAACTTCATATTTTCTTTTACAGGTTTATTATTTTGCTGCGACATCGTGCACGCAATCGATATTTTATTAATGATGTCGTACAGAAATGTACAATGGCCAGAAGTTGAACATTTATATGAAAAAAGATCATCATTAGCCATCGCTGTAGATATTTTTTCCATAATTCCTTGGGATGCCCTATATGTATCGTTGGATGATGCATACACCAAGAAACTGTACGTTCTTAGATTAAGATATGCACTTCGCTTATATCGATTATTACACAAAACAAAGAAATTACAAAATGATATCGAAGCGCACATATTCGCTCGGTTACTCGACTTCGCAATATGTTACACGTTGCTACTTACAACAGTTGTTTGCATTTTTTACACGACGCTGTGCCGCACGTTTACTTGCCCAATGTCGGAGTCACTCCGTATAGTATTTTTTTACATTAACGGATTACTTTTATTTGGAGGAGATATTTTACATTTGGAGCTTAGTATTTGGTGTACATTATGGATTAACATAATCTGTCTCTGTTCGTTTCTATATTACCCAGCTATATTTTTAAGTCGAATGATTTTAGTGAAGATTCAAAAATTCGAAAAGCGGGAACTATTTCGATCGTTTCAGCATTTCGCACTCCACTCGTGCAAAAGCTTAGACAAAAATGTGGAATCGACTTGCAAAAGATATTTCCAAATTTTCTGGAAAAGGAGACACGCAATTATATTCGACAATGAATACATCGATATTGTTCCAAGAGGAATGGCAAAAGAAATAAACTTAGATGTTAGTTGGTATCTATTCAAACATTCACATTTGTTTCGTGATCAAGAAATAGAATTTTACCATGCAATATGCCCGTTTATAAAACATCAATTGCTTATGCCAGGTGAAGTTATTTTCAAAAGGAAACAACCTAAATCTAAAATGGTGTACGTTTTTAGCGGTGTCGTTCAGATTTTATCGGAATACGATGGCGAAACGCCAGTTCTGTCTTTGACAAGCGGCACTTGCATTGGGGAGTCGACACTTGTTGTGGATTATCCGTCTACGTACACCGTAGTATGTCAAGATGCTTGCGAAGTGAGCATACTGGCACGCCGAGATTTCCTCAAAGTTTATACAAAATATCCCAAAATGTATAAAACTTTTCATCAGAAAGTCACAGACAGGTATTGGGAAACAAGAAAGTATTACAACGCGATGTTAAAATCGATAGATACAACGGTGGAAGAAAGAGAAAACCTGATCTTCAGGTGCGTAAAGACGACCCTGGAAGAGTTGTTGAATTGTAAGAATACTATCAAAAGAAACTTTTCAGTTCTGTCTATGTATGCAGAAAACAACGTGTTCTTTTGCACCAAATACTTAAACCTACTATCAATTTCAGAAAAAACGCAACTTGTAACGGACATTGTATTTCTAAAAGATACATTTCCTTGGATTTTTCAACCAGATTCATTTCTAATAAGAGCGTGGAACGTGATTATTGAACTAACAGCGTTTATATTTTTGATTTTATATCCCTATTACGTGTCATTTCAAATCAACACGTCTCATTTCATTTTTTCATACATATTTTTACTCTTGTGGCTGGTTGATATTTACGTAGTATGTTCCACGGCAATCAAAAATAAATATACATTTGCTACAACTATTGGGGAAATAGCATTGATCAGAATTCAAAATCCAACTTTTTATGGATTTAATTTCGATTATTCCACTAGGACTTGTTATTTACATCGTCGATAACAATGTTAAACCACAAAAACAATATTTATGGCAATTCTTAAGATTATTCAAATGTTACAGAATTGAGAATCTTTTTTACTACTCAAAGTTTTCAATAGTTACGCAAACGTTCCAAAAATTTACGATATATTTGTTGTTGTTAATTTACTACATAGCTGCATTTTTTCATCTGATGTTAATAGACGACCAAACAAATGACTTCGGCGATATTTTCAAAGAACATACAAATTCTTCAATTTCTAACATTATTTTATTCACGAGTGTAATAACTCAAGAAGTTACAAACAAAGGTCCCGTGATTTCTTATGAAAATAATGCGAAGATGTACTTTTTATTGTTCGTACAAGTAATGCCATTTCTCTTTTACATCTACTTTGTCTCGAGTATTGTTGCGATGCAAATCCTACACCGATTTAACGAACTTAAGGAACGAAATTTCGTGATCGACGTTGTAACTTTGATAAGGAGTTTGAAAATCAAACCCCATATTAGCAGTCTGATCATGCGCCACGTTCAAAATCAGCTCGAACTAAACCGCACCATAAATTACCGATCATCACAACATGCATTAAGTCAAATATACCACCCAGTGCTTTTACAAAATATTAATATGGAAACTTTCGGTTTCATCTTTAAATCTGTACCATTGTTCTCTAACTTACCAAAACCGGTTCTATTAGAAATTGTCGAGAAATTCTACAGCTTCATACTCGGACCTGGTGAAATCGTGAAATGTTCTGGAGAAACGTGTAGAGAAATATCCATCATCTTGGAAGGTTATTGCCAAGTGGCTTCATCGTCGAAAAATTCAAAAACTATACTGGGAGCTAATTCAGTTTTATCCGCGTTTGAATTGTTTGCCAATATTCCAGTGATTCGCACCATTATTACCATAACTCATTGCAACTTCATAGTAATATCACAAGAGGATATTATGGAGGTACTCATAAGGTACCCATCAATTCTGTCAGAGTTCCAAACCACCGCGCGACAACTTTCCGAAAACATATTTTCCGATTTAACGAAAGACGACGATGAAAATCTTCTTCAGACGATAAATTCTAAGAAGCCGAAATGGTTCAAGCATTTCGGTTTTAAATTATACAAAGGGACAACGGAAAACACTGAATACCATAAACCGTTCGACGAATTAAAGTTTTTAGGATATCTTCGTTACATATTGTTTCGTTCGACAATTAAACCAGACGGTAGTTTCCTAAAATACTGGGAAATATCCAGGTGCGTTTTTGCATTTTCGACAGCGATTCTAACTCCGTACTTGCCATTGAGTACCTGCCACAGATGCGTTTGGTACTTCATGATGTTGTTTCTAGATGCCACGGCCTGGTTAGACATCTTTGTAAAGCATTATGTGTGTTACTTTAACAAGCAGAATGTAGAAGTAACGCACCCTCTTAAGACCGCCATTCACTATTGGAAGAACTCGTTCGTAATCGATTTAATTGGGGTAATTCCTTGGCATAGTTTGATTATAGCTTTCTTTAAAATAGAACTTAAGGATAACCGCATAGTTTACATTAAAATGATTAAGCTATTGCAAACTTATAGGATGTTCCGTGGAATCGAGTATTTAACTAAGAATCCAACAAAAAATTTTGTGATAGCTAAGTACATTCCAGTTACGTTACTGTTAATAAACACTATTGGTACAATCACAATAAACAATCAGTGTATGTTTCATGCTTCGTTTAATTCCACACAACACTACGGAATAGGAGTTGAGTGTTCGCCCACATCCTGGCTGGCTAATTCTCCTTTCAAGAAACCATTATCAGTGCTAAGGGTGTATTTATATGGCATCTTATATGCAACAATCGTACTGGCAGGTCCTGCGCCGCATGGATTGCTGATTAACAAAGAAGACATTTATCAAACAGCGGTTCTAAGCATTCTAGGATATTTATATTTTATTTATGTTACGACAAACATCGTATCGTCGGACATATTCAGGCACGGCAATTCAACTTTGCATCAACAAACAATGAGCAGTTTAGTTAAATTTCTTTCCTTCAAACGCTTAGACCCAGTTCTAAGAGAAGAAGTTGTTGAGCACTTTAAATACGTCTTCAAAACACATCAAATAAAAAACATAAGGCAACTAATTAAGCAAATGAGTTCTACCATCGAAGCCCAATTCCTTTTAGAAGTTTATGGCGAGACATTAAAATATTCTTTCATGTTCGCCGACTTGCCCAATTCGTTTATCAGAAATTTATTGTTATACATGCAACGTGAACTAATTTTGCACAGAGGAATAATATGTAAAGTTAATGATATCCACGATAAAATATATTTAGTAGTTAAAGGAAAAGTAGACGTTCTCGGCGCCGACTACACTCACCTCTTATTTTTAGGCAAAGGCAGCTTATTTGGAAATCTCGCCGATATCGGATTTGCACGGCAAAAGCTAACAATTGTCGCAAAAGGACATGTGCAACTTTTAAGTATAAAAAACCGTACCTTCCATTCAATTATAACGCAAAATGTACATTTAAGAGCCAAATATAATAATTTAATCCTTTTCAATGCGGACTACATTATGGAACAAGACACACGCTCAATCGTAGAACCCGATCTATTACGAGAACAGAAAGTTTCGATTACTAGCATGAACACGACATGGAAACTGTTTATAATAGGAATAGTTTGTTGTTTAGGATTTTTGGTCGAGTTATATTTAATAACTATGCAAGACTATACAATATTTGAGATCGTGTTCGTGTACTTGGGCGACGTTTGTTTCATTTTAAGCATTTACTTCAATTTTATATTACTACAAAAAGATGAGTACGGCATGATCATAAACAATAAAAAGATAATTGCGAAACAATATCTAAGAACACACTTCGAATTTTACTTTGCCGTGTTATCTGTATTTCCCGTCGAGATTACTTGCTTATTCTTCATTAAACAAGGCGTAGCTTTCAAAATTTGGAAATTTTGCCGTGTTAATCGCTTGCTTAAAATAGTTATTGTAATGCATTACTTCAAACAAACAATTTCACAGTTGAGTACAAGCATTATCATGAGAACCGTTGTTTTGGCAGTGAGGATCCTGGTAGTGATACAAATCCTAACAAGTACTTTAATCTTAATTAGTTGCATAAACCCTGAATTAAATATTGATCCGCTTTTAACATGCAACTGGACCTCACACACAAAACTTTACATTTACGTAGACCATTGTGCGTCAATTCTCAGTGTTCTCACTGGGACTACATTGCTTAAGTTACCAAATCCGCCAACGCTAATTTTTTTCTTCATAATGTTACTAATCGGATTAAAATTTTTTGGAATCCTCATCTTAAAAGAAGTTGCAGCTATGTTACTAATATTTATATACGGTAAATTAAAATACGAAAAAAAATCGTATGAGCTTAAAGACTTCATGTCTTGGAGACAAACTTCTTTGCCGCTTGTTACTAAAGTACGCGTATATATTAACTTTTTATGGCAATCCAAGCAAGGAGAACAGTATCCTAAACTATTAGACGAAATGCCTTACTATCTTCGAGAAGCTGTTTTAAATTCCCTATACGGATACCTTCTCCGAAAACATCATACGTTTTCACTATGTCATGTGGATTTAATTAGACAGATATCTTCTAAAATGAGACCGGTAACTTTTCTATGCGGAGACTATATAGCTTTTAAGACCGACGTAAACGAAACTATGTATTTCGTACATGAAGGTGGTGTAGACGCGATCGTAGAAGAGACGATGTCTGCTGAAAGTATTGCGAAAACCTTCGGTCCGGGTGAAAATTTTGGGTATGAAGCGGGATTGCATCCTTGTTTACCTCATATATTTACTTATAAAGCGAACCAATTAACAGTTATCATTGTTTTACAAAGATCAGAATGGATTTACTTATTAGATTTTTTTCCTGCCTCAAAAATATTATGTTAAATGAATGAAGATATTCTTAGACAATTTATTGAGTGTAAATAGTTACAGTATTTATAAATTTCGCTAACTTGTTCAATTATATACCTATGTAAGAACATAATACAAACGTAAATAATAGTGTTGCTATAATTACAATAATTGCTAGCCATGCTGGTAGAGTACCTGAAAATGAAACAATTTTGTTTAATATTTAGAATAGAACAGTAAGAATGAGTTATATTCACGCGCATAACCATTGACGAGAGTAAAATTTCCAAAAAAATACTATGTATGTATTTGATTATTTTGCTTCCGTTGTTCGTATATAATGTTCCTAGAAATTCGATGACGTACATGAGTAAAAAAATATATGTATCATACGTGAAATATTGCCGAAATCCAAAATACAATAAACAGATTCCCAACTGATGACGTGCCTTGAAGCCGTTCAAACGTCGGTGACGTGATTCACTAACTATATATATTATATGATTGATTGTCTGAATGCCCCCTTAATATTTAATCTGTAAAATTGTATCGTTCTGCACTAGCATTAAAGATATTGAAAACAAAATAGAAAATAATTAGATTTTTTTATCAAAAAATATTACCTAAAAAAAGGATAATTAATTTCCAAAATATTGAAGCGTTCGTTGCAGCACATGTTTGATTATTTAATCGGAGCAAGATGATTGAACTCGTTACAGCTGTTGATAAGTCATCCCACGAGTTTTAGAACTTTCTTAAAAGCATTACTTGGAATTATCGCGAGTAAACTAAAAGTAAATAAACTATAATTTTTAGTCACATTCAAAGTGAAATGTCATTGATGTCAATAAAAGTGTTTTTAATTGATGTGTAGACCTTGAATATTGCCTTTAAAAATAGATTTTCAAAATCAGTTTTGACCATTCTTTTGGGTTGCTCAGTGGCTACAACTTAAACATATTTTCAATTATACAAGGTATCCCACTTTCATGAACCATCTGTCAACTTTGACATTTTAAATAGAAACATATTTTTGTATTTTTTATTCTGAATCTACGTGAATAACTATGGTGAATTTATGTATATGAATCTTACTCAAAAAATGATACTTTTCGAGATATCGATTTTTAAACATTTAATTAGGTAAATATGGGCCTTTAGATATTTCCCGTTTTGTAGGTTATTACTTAAAATATTAAACTCAAATATTATTAACACTTAGGGCGTTACCGACCTTAACTGTCCATGATTTAAAACTTGACATCGGTTATACAGGGTTTGAGAAAAAAATGTCAAACTTTGTAATCGAAAATAATGAATAACTTACAAAATTTGACTGTACTGTACTCGAGCACATGCGTATTGAATCATTGAATGAAAATTTTGACAAACTTGTGTACGATTTATTTTTACTCACTTCCGTAAGGACTGAGAATTCAAAAATTGTACACTTGAAAAATCTTTTAAGTTTGGTATAATTTTCTTAAATTTAAACAATCTCACGGTGATATTTACTATAAAAATGTAAAATTTTTTACTTTAATGTATGGAGCGTCCAATCTTGGCTGTCCAAGGCGCAAAATCTTTCATCAGTCACCGATGAAAACTGAAAACGTTTCTTTTGACGATGTTCGCAAGTCTATTTGAATTCATGTAGAACTGTTTAATTTATCTAAATTGCCGCAGTAAGGAAGGCTTTCGTTTATTTTAATTTGTAGAATTAGGTTAAATTTATTTATTTATTTATTCGTATCACACATTTTCATTATTGTATTGTGATGTAAGTGTTATGTATGGTGCTCAAGAAGATCAGCATAAACCTGTATAGTGGGGTTTGTCTTGGCAAAGCATTTACTTCAAAGGAAAACCACTAAAACCTAAATATGCACTTTTATTTATATGTAATATATTGATTAAGTGTCTAATCATTTTAAAATGTAAATAGTCCAGACACTTTTTCAGAGGCTGTTCTCTTACCAGCAAAAAAAAATCGTACAAATCGCTTCGGAATAATAACCTACGAATGGGAAAAATAGTTTTGCCCAAAAGTAAGAACCGCTTCAACAGCTATTAACGATTTATTAAAAATTTACCGAGAACATTGTTTATTTCGCTTTTTTTCTGTAAGTTTTAGAGAAAAAAGTTTTTGTTCAGCAATAAATTTTCTACAGAATAACCCCGCTTAGTTTTGGACAAAACTATTTTTCCCATTCCCCACAATTTTTTTTGCAGGTAGGCGAATAGTCTTCAAATTGCTTATTTTTCAGCCAGGGTTACTGTACTAAAATAAGAACATAAAATATAACAGCACAGCCATTGCATGACGACATATAATGGATCGGTCCAATGACGAATAAATAGTAGGTTAAAGAAATAGCAAACAAAATAATTGAAAACAGATAATCAGGACAGAGAATACAAAATATTGCTTAACTTCAGATGTCCTTCAAATTAGTAAGCCATAATACAGCTTCGTCCGTTAAGTAATGAATTATAACAAAACCTCCTTTTAAACTTTATTAATTGACAATCCTCCACAACATTAGTCAAGCTGAAGAAAATAGCGGTAGACACTCATTTATGATTACGGTAGATGATGGTTGTATTATAGGGAAGGGACCTTACTGCCTGAAGTGAGCCTGGAAGAAATAGTTTCCTACCCTTAGTTCTAACCATTCAGTCATTCCTGAGCCCTATTCTTTCACCTAAATATATAAAATCCCTGTAAGTTATTTTAATGGACTAGCATCAACGTAAAATTCAAGTTCGCAATAGGTAAGTCTATGGTCAGTCATGAAGGAGATTTGAGTACCGCATTTACCAATACCTATATCTTTAGTTACACAAGCAATATCTATTAATGTTGATGTATTATCAGTGATTCGTGTAGGTTCGTCGAATATTTGATTTAGGTTGTATATTTCCAAGATATTCATGAGGGACTTGTTAATGCGTAATTCTTTTTTGTACAGGTCAATGTTAAGATCACCAAGAAACACTGTTTTATCTACTAGTGAATTTATGCTAGACAAAGCAAGTTCGAGTTCATCTAGAGATGAAATATTACTATTTGGTGGACGATATACTACTACAAAAGCAATTTTCGATTTTTTCATTATAAGTACGGCATAACCAGAGTTGTTCCAATTGGGGTTCAACAATTTATTTGGCGGATATTAATCATTTGTATGAAACTTGGAAAGAGAGCTACCGAAACTGCATCTCTTATGAAAAGAAATGTCTGATAATGAATGTCTATTACATGCAGAAGTTTTTGAGTAGTTTAAGAGTGTCCAAGATGGACGAGAAAACGTTGAAGATTCACTTCCGAGTTGAAAATATAGAAAAGGTCAGTAATCTGATTCGAGCTAAGCGTCACCGGTTAACTATTCGCGCCGCGGCTGACTTTGTAGATATTGTCCAATGAATAATGTTAAAGATAAATGTTTAATTATGTTGTTAATTTCTTCATTATTTGCTCATTTCGTTTAATTAATTATTTGTTGTATATTATTGTTCTTATTTGATTCATATTTGGTATATAATAAACGCCTTCCTGTAAAATAATTTAATGTAATAAAATATATAGAGAGCGGGTTTTGTCAGAGTGACTGATAGATAGAATAAGATTTATTTTAATAACGGGAAATATGAGATTTGAGTAGACCGATAGTGGAGACGCAACCAAAGAAGTTGTTTGGTGTGTCTGAATATCACTTAACCATTCACCCCTAGTGCACAATTGCCCGACACAATGTCGTGGTTCCTTTCGGTAGGGTTGTTCGCAAAAGAGGGCGTTGCGGCTACCTGAATGACATGATGCAGATGGAGAAGGTAGCCTTATTAGTTGCCTCCGATCCGGTTATTGGGATGCCAACTAGGCTGAGCGTCCGGGGAAGCTTCCATTTATTTCAGGTGACACTAAATTATTTATTTATATATACCATATGGAGTAATTAAATAGTCTTAATTAATCAAATGATGACAAAGGTAGGGGGTGGAGTCCCCAAGTGCGTATAAAAATTGATCTTTGTTTGTAATTGTGATTTTATTTTCAAATCTCTCACCATAGTGTCTGTTGTTGGGAGTGTACCGCTTTGTCAGAATTCTCAGATTTTTGGTGAAACAAATAGCCCTCAGTAATTTATATATTTTACAATAGTGCCTAAAATTTTCACGAACGAAATGTTTGTACTTTGAAAGTCATTAAAAAGGATACGAACTTTTTGATAACGAATGTTGATTTTTCACTTATGATCCTAAAACTAAACTCGAATCCATTCATTGGGATCCAAATTTAACTGAGAAAGGTCGAATGGAGAGGTTAGAATACAAAGCGATTGTGATAGTTTTTTCGATATTCATGGGTTTGTTTACATTTTTTTTAGAATATACTAATCAACATTAGTTGAAAAGTTCCTGCTAGATTTTGAAAAAATTGATCGAAATTATGAAAGAATGGGTTTACTAGTATAACAACGCCCCGGTTCATTTTGTATTATCAGTCAAAATGTTTCTAGTCAAGTACAACGCCTCAGAGAGAAAGCGTCTGAATTTAGAATAACAAGTTTTCAGCACGTTGAAGCGATGAAAGACAAAAGTCACAAGAGAATACCTCCAGCACGGTTTCGAATAATAGAAAATCTAAATGCAAAGTTAGAAAGGAATGTGTATTAAAGATGACAATAACGAAAAATGTGCAAATTCACAATAAAATGTTTTTTTCAATTTTGACGAAAAGTATAACTCTTCGTGATTAGTTAGGAAAACTAAAATATCACTTGGGAGACCGTTTAAACACCACTAACAGTCGATCAAAGTAAGAATTCGAAGTATGTTTAATTCGTCACTTTTTTTCTAATTTTAATAGTTTAAGGTATTGTTAAATAAAATACATAAATACATGCATACTCGATTACACAAAACATTTTTTTAACAAAACTATAAATCGAAAACTTATAATCTGTAGGTAATCACTTTCTTATTGTAGTCCATTTGATGTAAAACTTTCAGAGATATTTTCTGTAGGGACGTACTAATAACACCTTATAGACGCTGAAGTTTGTCATTTTAAAGTTGCCTACAATAAAAATTGTAGATTCCTCAGTGATTTACGATTCGATTTCAAGGGGTAGCTTCGTTATCTTTATCTTAAACGTGCGAGATTTTAAGCAGTAGCAAATCGGTGCTTGAAATTTCAAATTGTAAAAATATTTCAATTACGTTTTATAACTTTATAATCAATGGTTATTATTGATACGTGCAAATTCCTCTCTATCACTGTTTTAAGGGGACCGATACGACATGCACGCAGATTATAATAATTATTGTTCTTAATTGTTCCACCAATTCATTATGTACTTTGGCCCCAATTAATAAATAATGAAATTGTCAGGCGAGAGAGCACAACGGGACTTGTCCTTTAATAAATTATCGTGCCACCGACTAACGTATTTCGAAAATTGTTTATTGCTTGTTTCGTTAGGTATTACAAAGAAGATTTTTCCTAATTTTGAAAAAACATGAAAAGAAGTTCAAGATGTCGATATATTATAAAAAACCAATTTTCAAATTTCTTGATATGAAATGATATCATCATAATCCAATCAATAGTATACACAACATTTTTTCAAAATCTAGAAAAAAATTAAGGAATGAATGAATTTGGAATTTAGATAGTCATCTGTGGTTACCTGTGCACACCTGTATTTACCTTAGTTTTAATTTGTTTAATATAACTTTTTAAAAAATGAAAATGCAAAAAAAAATTCAATACCCTAAGATCGTAAGCTACAACTTTTATTTGAAAAATGTTTTAATATCTTCATTTGTTACAGAGGTAACACTGATTTTTAATAGATCTAATTGTACAGGTGCAATGGAGGTTCTTTTTGCTCTAACATTGTTTTAACGAAACTCTTTTTAAAAAATGATAATAGAGAAAAGTTTTTTAAATAAAAAATTATAAAAATTTTGAAAAAATATGATCAACATTGTTTTACTCACAAAAATTTTGGAATTTATTATAATATATTTTGATTTGGAAACATGCAAAAATAGATTAACTAACGTGGCATCAGTATACTATATATATGTCATACACAGCGGCGCGTCTGCTCTCGGTATTCTCGCAACATTCTTACCTGCTTTTTACCTCACCTTTCACTGCTCTATTATAAATACAGGTGATATTGGTTACGTTCTCACTATATGTAACCGTTACTAGAAATATTAATTTATATGTTCGTGAATTTTCAAGAAACAACTATTTGCATTTCATTAAAATAAGACCCGTTTTTGCACCTCCGTATAAAAATAATGCACCGAATGTGTATATTGATTGGGCTATCAATTCAATTCTGATAAGTAACCTAAAAGATTTCCTTTCATATTCTATGAAGTAGTTCAAAACTCACTTTAAAAATGTTAAATTGCATCCAAATACTCTTTAGGTTAAAATAATTCAGATTTAGAACTTCTTGGACAAAATAACCAAATACATTTCAATCGGTTTCTCAATATTATACGATTTTACTAAAAACGAAGAAACAATTGAGTTAAAATTTTAAACCAAATGACCAAAACGAAGTTATGAATGTCCAGAGGCAAACATTCCCTGTAGACCTTATCTAGTCAAACATATATCGTTTGTCAATTCGGTTATACATTTTCTAATCCATTTATTACTTACTTCTGAAAGGCAAACCGTGAATGCACACTTGATTATCTACAGAAATTGAAAGAACTGCAGCTTCAGCAATACTGTTGACTGTGTGTGGATCCGAAGAAACCGGTAAAAACTCCAACCCGGTCACGAACATGGAATGTGCTCCTGGTATATGTAATACTCTCTGCAAAAATATCTTAAGAAATCTTTTCGCTGTTATTTACAGAGTTTTACCTGTAAGCTAAATGCGATATAAATTGATACTGAACCGCTAAACATTGTCCCTAAAGCCACAAATCTACCGTCGTCTCGAACTGCCAACGCCGAAAGACTTTCATCAACAGCAGCTACTTTGTGTAAGGTACCATCGACCGGTAACCACTTTTGTAGATATGATTTTAGTTTTCCCGGGCATCCGGTGGGATTTGTTAACATGTATAAAGAACTTGCATTTTTGTCTCCTTCGATAAGACCAAACCTGGGTAACAATATGTAGTTAGTGAAGAATAACCTGTCATACTATAGAAATAAACCATTTTAAATATTGTAATTAGTTATTCATCTCGAAATTTAGATTTTTTATCTAATGACATATGTAGGCTGCACTACATTCAAAGTGAGAAGCAATCGGAACAAACTATAATACGAATAAAACAAGGGAGTTAATTCTACACAAGAAAAGAGAATTTGTTCATCTAGTAAAATAAACTCTTTATTCAACTGGTAATAGGTTTGAAGATACCTTAAATGTAACTTCATACTGAAGCAGAAAAAAATGTTTGATTGGCTCTGCATGACTGCACTTCATTAATGTTAATGTCATTTTACAAAGCTCGGCACGTAAATAACTATTACAATAGCTTTAAAATATCAGTCTAAACCAATTTATTTTTAATAATCATTAGTGAATTAAGTAGCGGTTGTATCGTCTCTGTCAAAAATGTTGAGCCAATTACATGCCAATGTTTTTGCGAAATCATACAAGAGCAAACTCAACAAAAGTGTGCAAGTTTGAAAGTATCTAAATACAAAGTCGTCGAGCTTGTTCATATCGTAAAGAGATTAGCATTTACACATTTAGCTCGTGAAGTGAATCGTATTTGAGTAGCCTTGTCTCAGTGACAGTGACAACATCTTCGCGAAAGTGTACAGTCAGCTTAAAGAATATGAAAATTGATACAGTTTATCTTTTCTCTAATGAGAATTTGAATTAAAATTTTTAGATGATTAATTAAATCAATATTTAATGCCGCTTACGAAAGAAAGAACATCGTCGTAAGAATGGCGACAAAAATTGTGTCCTTTAAACAGGATAGACAATGGAGAAAGTATAATGACATATCATGTGAATTTCGTTACTCTAAAAATGGTAAAAATTAACAGCTTGACTCGGGGACAAAATATCCATGTGCGACCCGAAATGTGGGGGGGTTATGTTTACTTATTTATTTGTCACTGGTTAGTTACAATTACCTCAATAATCAATAAGTATGAAAACAAAATTTTTAAATCCGGACGAACACATTAAGATCAGTACAGGGATGATTAGTTCAGCATGATGTTCGACGTCTACGGTGAGAGGAGAAAGGCCTTCATATTACAGTGTTGGGAGTGAATAATTTAAAGCGTTTGTTACCGAATTAAGAGTCCATCACCGGTAGGAATTGAAACTATCTACTCAGCTGGTACTCGTTCCTCAGAAAATTCGCGCAATAAATCCAATGTATCAAATGATAAAGATGAACAAACAGTGTCTGATGGTGAACCGCTACAATTGTGCAAAAGATTAACACGTTATGTGTAAAAATAACCCACTTTTCTAGGTAGTTACGAAAAGTTAAATTGTCAAATAGTTTTGAAGTTTGTTTTGAAAATGGTAACATCGGTCACACTTGATTACAATTTGAATTCAAAATAGGTTTAAATCCTTTTTTAAACTTTTTTTCAAATAGTAGATTATTTTACTAGGAGTTAAACAATATAATTGTTGAGCTTAAAAGTTTGCTGGCGAGGCGTCAGCCGAGACAGCAAATTAAGCAAAACAATTACATTTTTTAACTCCAAGTGAAATATATTATTTTTCTTCAAGCGTTTATTGCTAGTTTTCATGTGTTATTTTCAAATTTTCGAGATTCTCGAGTGTTATAGTGACGTTTTATTCTGAACGAATGAAGTTGGTACTTTACTGTTACATTCATAATATGACATAACCGAGGTACCAACCTCTAAATAGTTGTGAAAACAAAATAACTGTTTTGCTTTTAATGTCTAGACAGTAAAAAAGTTTTTAGCGTCTGCCAGTAGTTCAATAATATGACGTTTTATTGTCGCTTGAAGAAAATAGTAGATTATTTTACTAGGAGTTAAACAATATAATTGTTGAGCTTAAAAGTTTGCTGGCGAGGCGTCAGCCGAGACAGCAAATTAAGCAAAACAATTACATTTTTAACTCCAAGTGAAATATATTATTTTTTCTTCAAGCGTTTATTGCTAGTTTTGATGTGTTATTTTCAAATTTTCGAGATTCTCGAGTGTTATAGTGACGTTTTATTCTGAACGAATGAAGTTGGTACTTTACTGTTACATTCATAATATGACATAACCGAGGTACCAACCTCTAAATAGTTGTGAAAACAAAATAACTGTTTTGCTTTTAATGTCTAGACAGTAAAAAAGTTTTTAGCGTCTGCCAGTAGTTCAATAATATGACGTTTTATTGTCGCTTGAAGAAAAACATATTTATTATAAAATGTAACGAAACATGATTTTTGTAACTTATGTGATTAGATTATCAGACTGTAATATTAAAATGTATTAACTAAGTAACATTTTGTTTTAAAATCACCCACTACCATTAATTTTAAGAAAATTGTAAATTTCCCAAAAACTGTACATAACCCTTAAACATATGACACCGTTACATCGTTCGAAAGGGAACTGTTAACCCAGGGTAATTAAATCATATTTTCTTTGTGAATTTGAATGTAGTTGGCTCTTGTTCTCACCTGGATCACGTCGTTGACAGTTTTTGTTTTTAGACATAAATAAAGTTTGTTCACAGTCCACAAAAAGATAAATAGTTATTTACATTAAAGTGGAAAGTAGGACTTTACGGCGCTACAGCTTTGATTGCTAGAGCGCCGTAAAATTATTTTACACATGAAATTTGTATAATATTTTTGGCCGACGATCATCAACAAAAAGAAAAAAAAGAACAAAATTATTTATTTGTACTGATTTTAAGTAGGCCTGGCTGTTTAACCATTTAGACATACACCACCTAATATGTGTCAGTTCATTTGTGTAACTGACGTATATATGGCGCCATCAATAAAAATATTAAATGCGCCCGTATTCTGTACATTATCGGGTCAAATATGGAGTGAAGTAAATTATTTAAAATCAATTTATCGGATTTTATACTTTGTTTATTTTAAAACGTTCACAAATAGCAGATAAATCAGTCACTACTTTACCGCATAGTAACCGTACTTTACAGCATTGTGTAAAAATCAAGTTTCAAGAAGAGTATGAACAACTGTAAAATGTGCTTTACAGTTCAGGAGGCCATAAAAGGCATTTTTACCTTCATATTCCTCATTGCACTTTTGTTCCTGCAATGAAAATTAACAAAATGTATCGTTTTTTAAAGTTGGGGCAATGTCATTAAAGTGTTCAATAAAGTTGTGTTTTTAAAAGTTAGTGACATAATTTAAAGCAAACCCCAAGTGAGCACATACAAATACAAAAGGTAAAGGTAGAAAACAAGAACTTTAATGTTATCTATACACATAAAATCGTGGCCCGGTTTGTCTGTCTGTCTGTCTGTCTGTTCGTCTTCTCCTCCGAACGGCTGAACCGATTTCGGAGATCGATACGTAAAATTTTGACATTTTATAGTAGTTTCCACCACTAAAAATAAAAAGGGCCCATCGGCATAATGTAGATTTTGAAGTGGTGAGTAAGTTGAGCCTAATCCTAAATTTTCATGCAAATCAATGCATTTTGAAAAAATTGCAAGGGTTTGCTTTATTTTGAGCTTCATTTCCTGGACTATAACTAATACAACTCGACGTAATTTTGACGTTCTACTTTGTTTGCATCAATTTAATTTAAAAAATTAAGCATGTGCATAACTGCTTCCCCGAGGGGTAAACCGCCAGTGGAGGTAGGTGTACATCCATGTGGAATTCCAGTGGAAGTATGTGGAAGTTTAGTAGAAGTATGATATAGTAATTTAGTGAGTGTCGTACCGGTTTCACAAAAAAACCGAAAGGATGAAATTGCTCAAAACTTCTTTCCTATGAGTTGCGTTAGCTGGTTAACTTTTTTTTGTATTTGTTGTAGTTTCATAACAGTTAATAATTTCTAAATTAATTACCCAAAAATGATTTTTGCAATTGCTGAACGAGTGGAAATAGTGCGATTGTTCTTGCACGACAATCAGCTCAGTTTCTTAATATTCCTCTTTCCTGCTTTTTCTGCACTATTAATTTATTGTTTCTGAACAATGTAAGTGAAGGTTACTTGAGGCACAATCAAAAAAAACGTCGCTTTGCCTTGACAATACTTTAAGTTCGAAAATAAAGAACCTTTCACACATGTCCAAAATTAATTTGTTAAATTGGTGCTTAACCCTCTACAAGGGATGATTTTTAAGAGATTGAAAGTTTCTCGGAATTCTCTTCTTCACCAATTCAAATTAATCATATCGTCTTTCCATTTACGTAACTGTCACAAAGTTTAATTGTAATGATCAACTTAATGACTAAAGACATTATTTTGTTAGAACACCCTGTATTATCCAAACGCTAGACTACAACTACAATTGAAACATACCAAGATACAAGTAATGACTTCCAAAAAATAGTGAAGGGGTGATTACTCCTGCGCGAGGGATGATTATTATCGTATTTTAGTTTGACCAAATTGCGTCCTCCTTTCTATTAAAGTTGACATGTTTTAGGGTTTTTGTTTAATCCATCTGATTTTCTCTTTATCTGCACAGCAAACTTTTAGTTTGAACACACTGTATATCTTGTATCTCAGTATCATATACAGGGTGATCTGCGTAGAGCGTGTATGAAAGTTTTTTAACTTGCACATAAATCCAAAACTTGAAATTTGGTTCGCGGTCATAATTGACCATTTTCGTACTACCTAAAATAATTTTAGACCTTCAGCTATACAGGGTGTGCCAAAAGTTGCTATCAACTATCTTTTTTCAAATACAATCCTATAATTTCTTTTACATAGGTCGATTGTCCATATAATTCTGAGTTTATATAAACTTAATTATGTTATCTTATTCTTTTGACCGTTTTTGATCACTGTAATTTTTTTTCAAAAAAATGGTGTTTGTAGTAGTTAACAAAGAAAATTTTATCTCGCCAATCGGTAGAGATTATAAAATTAAATTTATGGAGCAGTTGGCTGAAAATCCAGGCTTACTCCTGATGTGCAACTGGTAGTTCCATTTTGTACCAAATGAGCACGGTCAATTTTAAAATATCACAATCAAAAATGATTTTTTCAAATGGCACTTCTGATTTTTTTTATTCATTTGAGAGAAAATTAAAATTTTCTTACGCCCAATTCCTCTCGAATGACGTAAAAAAAGGTAGAAGATGCCATTTGAAAAAATTGACTTTTTGATCATTTTTGATTGTGATATTTTAAAATTACCTCTGCCCATATGGTACAAAATGGAAGTCCCAGTAGGACATCAGGAGTAAGTCTGGAATTCCAGTCAACTGCTCCATAAATTTTATTTTATAAACTCTACTGATTTGCGAGATACAAATTTTTACGTTAGCCTTTACAAAGAACATGTTTTTGATAAATGACATATGTCAAAACGGTCAAAGATAAGATAACATAATTTGGGTTATACAAACTCTGAATTATATGGCAAATCGACCCATGTAAAAGGAATTATAGGTTTGTATTTAAAATAAGAAAGTTGATACAACTTTTGGCACACCCTGACATAAAGAAGATACCGAGGAAGTAAAAAAGTACTAAAAAAGTACAGAAAACCTTGTGTACTTCCTACGAAATATAAGAAGTATTCTATTGAAAGGAAGTAGTGTACAAATTATAGCTCAGGGGTTTACCCTCGGGTGTCACTGTATGGAAGTTTCTGGAAGTATGTGGAAGTACATGGAAGTTTGATGAAAGTATGTGAAGTTTAGAAGAAGTTTGGTGGAAATATGTGGAAGAATTTTTACAAGTGGAAGTAGGTGTACACAATTTTTCCTGGCGGTTTACCCCTCGTGCTTCCCCTTATGGCAACTTCCCTTTACTCTCATGTAGTTAAATGATCAATGCACCTTCTACTACTACGGTAGTAGATAGTATACCATTTCTCTGCTCATATTACATATATAGAATAATCAATCTAATAAGTAATTTCTGAACACCCCGTAAAGAGATGTTTAATACTTAATCAAGAAATACATTCATCTAATGTCCAACTGTCTACATGTAGGAGTAAATTTGTAAGGATTTGTTGGATTAGAAGAAAATGACCTTTTTTAATACTTCACATTTTAAGAAAAGTCTAGGTAACTCAGAATACCTACTCTATATTTAGGTAGAATGACACCTTTATAAAAGTATACATTATTTTTTACGGGCAATCAAGAAACGCAATAAAACAGGGTGTTCCATAAGAAAAAATATAACTTAGATGCGCCACTCATTTTAAGACATACTGTATGTTTCAAAATAATTTTAAAATGTAACATTTATTAACTTGACAAAAGTTGTAAAACTTTTACAGTTTCTCCGTCCCGTTGGTGGTGATTCGCCCTGTATATTGTGGATGTGCTTGATCAAGGTATGCACCGTACCCTATTCTTAACCATTTTTAATTCAACCAAGTACCTAAACAAAAACTACATCCATTTTCTCGTAATTTTTACATAAGGGAATGATTTTAAACGTATTGAACTACTTCAAAGTTATCATACTTTAGAGGATCTATTTGGATCATAAGAAGTAAACGTTTTCCCCAATTTTCTCAAAAAATAATAGATATCTAAATTGATTAATTGGTTATGGCAATAAAAATCACGGAAATACGTATTTCTTTACTTTATAGTGATCATAACGTAGAAGATATTACAGGTATAGATATAATGAATGATATTTGAGTTGGTATCTTAGGGTTTTATGACAAACGTCGAAAATTTTGTACATACAAAACTACAAAGAGAGTAAGTTTTACTGCAATAAATTAAATTAAGTAAGCCGATTGGTTGTCTTGTTTATATACATACCTATCGTCAAAAAAACATTGTCAAACAACAATACGTATGTAAGTAAACAAGTCTTTGCAAGCAACTGGTCTACCTAATTCAATTTATTACAGTAAAACAATAATTACACAAATACTAAATATTCCTAAAACGGTCCTCAGCCTTCGTCTTCTCTATCCTTTACATTCAAGGAATTTAATAGTACTTGATGTATACTCTTTTTTACATACTCACCTACATCTTTTATACAGATATTTAGATCCATTAGGCTGTTGCCAAGTTAGCCTATTAATTTCTTTCCCATTATTGTAGTCCCACAATATAGCTAAACCATCTTTAGCTATGCTAATTAAATAACTCTGACATGGACTAAAGTCTAAATCATCAATTTCTTCTGTGTGAGCTTTCAAGGTGTGTAACGGTTTAAGAGTAGGAAACTCCCACAATCTAACAAAACCGTCGGTTCCACCTAAAAAATTGTTGAAAAGATTTTTGATTTAAAAGTAATTTGAAAAACTTTACCAGTCACCATTATTTTGTTAAACCTGCTAATCCTAACAACCCTTTGGATCGGTTCTTCTTCTAAAAAATCAGTTTGAACACTGTCACTCGGTTTTATTACAAACTTAACTATCGCATTTTGTTTACTGCCTGAATCACTTTTCGTTTTATTTCTACGTTTACGAACATCATTGTGTGGATTAAGATTTTCTATGTCACCGTTGTCAGTCACTAACACACTTTGCACATTATATAATTGGCAATGACTTTCTTGACCTGCTACCAAATACGAATGTTTTTTGTCACTGTAAGTTGCACAGTTCATCACAACACTTGGCCCCGTTTCGTGGCGCAAGAACTTCTTCTGCTATAAATTTTACACCGTCATGTGAAAGCTCATATATTTCCTGTAAATAAAGAATTCTTATTTTGCAAAGATTTGATGTGAAGCAACTTACAAAACCATTAGCTACACCAGTTTTTGCCGATCCACCACCTCCTCCAACTAATACATGTCGATTAGTTAACATTTGCACTGTGTATAATGGAAAGTTTACTTTTGCTAATAAACCATCTCTATTTCTTCTTGTAATAGGCATTTTATAAGTCAAAACTTTAGTATTGAAAAGTCCACGTAGTTAACCTCTAAAATCGTTACATTCAAATGTCAGAATAAATGGTATTTCAAAATAATTATACGTCATAATGATGCGTTTAGTGTATGTTGGGTCACATACCTTGCAGGTTAAGAACTGTAATTTTTACTCCACATCTTATAAATAAGATGGGGAGTTATTATGCGACCACCCGTCCGATTTTTATGAAACTTAGACATGGGTCTTATATATAATACCACAGATCTGATTAGATTTTGGGCAAAATGTGTCGTGCTAAAAGAGCCGTTAACCTACACAGATTATTTATTTATTTTACACATTTTTGCTTTAAATAAAATTTATTTGTAATTTTATTATACACAACTTTGGTTTAAACTATTTGTTAAGATTGTGTTTATACAATATGCACTGTCAGTAGGTTTATTATGTAATCATGTTTTGTTTGTACCATTTTATTTCTAAAACACAATTTTCATTTTCGCTTTGTGAGAGTGAAAATTTTCAACTCGTCTTAATAATAATAATAATAATAATATGTTTATTTCAACAGGTATGTACACACCCAATCAGCGCCGGATATAAGCATAGGCAACATAGGCAGTTGCCTATGGGCCGCCACCACACCAAAAAATAAAAAATTAAATTAAATCAATAAAGGCTCGTAAAAACAAAAAAATACTGAGTTTTGTTACAAATAGTTAGACGAAAACGTATTTTTTCTTTGAGCGGGAAAAGTTGACATTTAAAAATCTGCGATATCAAGCAACACGAAATATGAACAAAAATGGCGCCTTTCGCGCATTCTGCGCCGGTTTTTTGTATAGACAGTTCAGTTGAGTATCAAACGTCGAAACGTCAACAGGTGTATTGTCATATTGTGTACTCCTTTCTTTTTTGTAAGTAGTAAGTATGTAATGAATGTGTAAATATTAATCCCTAAAGTTTATGTTATTGTTGATTTTTTATGTTAATCGTTGAATATAAAGTTGCGTCGTTTAACTTTTGCACGTCTTCTTTGGTTTATATTTTTCTATCTCTGTATAATATTTCATTAAAATCGGATCAGTAACAGTATAGTTTAGGGGTGAAAGACGGACAAACAAGTATGGTACTATGGTAGTATGGATTTATGGATTAATTTATTTTTAAAGGTGAAGTAAACTAATATGGGCCGCCATTTGTCCAGTGCTGATCGCCATAGAGGAAAGCGAGAACATCTAAGCGGAAGTGAAAAACGGAAAGCTGCCGCTGAAAAGAAAAGAAGACTCAAGAAGTTTTAGCTAAATCACGTCGTATGACTGATTTTTTTACTGCACCATCTAAGCAATCTAAGGCAAAGAGTGATGTTGCAACTACTTTTCACTCTCTTAACGATGATACCGCATCTCGTTGTGCAAGCCCACTGCAGGAAGATGACTTAGTATCTGCAGACGATTGCAATAATATGGTGAGCTCTTACAAAATACGTGAAAATTTTTGGAGCGAGATGATCTGTCGGTCACCGACAGTCGGTGTTTATACCGGGTGTAGATACGTAATCGTTAAGTGGGCACAGAACAGACTATTATTCGATACATTAAAAAACAAACTGATATTGAAAGAATGAAAGTACGTTACCTAATACATACGCCAGCATAAAAAACGTAAACGAGTAGAGTATGAGTATGCAATATGTAATTATGTACGCATAGTACACAATGTGTAATTATAATACGTAGGCAAATTTATACTCGAATCATACGTTACGTTTATTCTAATTATTTCTTTCAGGTGACAGAAGACGCGCCTGCGACATCAACAGAAGAATCCACTGAAGCTCTGGAGCATCTGTCTGACAACATCTGTGAAAGTTTTAACTTGGAAAAAGACATTGGTCTGTGGCCTGAAATTTTAATCCCCGGTACCATTGATTGTTGTAGTAAAATGGACATCACCTCCCTTCAGTATTGCAACGAGGAACTATTCGATAAAAAATCAACCCCGCAATTTTATACCGAGTCTGGAAAAACTAGTATATATACAAGGAAATGCAAGAAAAGCTTTTTCATTCGAAGAACAAAAAACGGTGAGGCTAAAAAACGCTGGTGGTTATGTTTTTCTCCAAGCAAAGGGCATCTCTTCTGTTTTGTATGCAAGCTTTTCTCACCCGTACGTTCACAGTTTACCCATGAGGGCTTTTGTGATTGGAGAAATGCCGTCGCACGATTGATTGAGCATGAAACCTCGAAAAATCATTTAAAGGCTTCAATCGATTACACTAGGCGATCCCAACTAATCGGTCGCATAGATCGCGAACTGGCGGAGCAAATGGAAAAAAGTGTTAAGTATTGGCGAGAAGTTCTTAAAAGAGTGTTGCGAGTCATAGCTTTTCTCAGCGAAAGGGGATTGGCATTTAGAGGGGATCTCGGATCTCCTAACAACGGCAACTACCTTGGAATATTAGAACTTTTAGCTGACTACGATGTTTTTTTTTAAAAACATTTAGAAGAACATGGCAACCGCGGAAGTGGTCACACAAACTACTTGTCATCCACGATTTGTGAGGAACTGCTACAAATTTTAGAAAAGCCGTTTTAAAAAAATTATTGATCGAGTGAAAACTGCAAAATATTTTTCAGTCTCTCTGGACTCGACTCCTGACGAAGGCCATGTTGACCAATTGACGTTAGTGGTTCGGTTCATTGAAGGGCACGCTCCTGTTGAGCGTTTTCTTATTTTTATACCTAACCAGGGTCATAAGGCGAAGGATATGTATGAGGGCTTGATTCATTTTCTAGACCAAAACGAGCTGGATCTGAAGAACATTCGTGGACAGTCGTACGACAATGCTTCTGCAATGAGTGGCAGATATAATGGCCTACAAGCATTAATACAAGAAGAAAATAGCCTAGCAGCTTGGGTGCCGTGTGTTGGCCATTCGCTTAATCTTGTCATACAATCGGCGGCCAGTTGTTGTCTCAGAGCAATAAGTTTCTTTGATTTTTAGAAGAGCTGTATGTATATTTTACGGCTTCAACTAACAGGTACAATACAGTTAGTCGCTGTTTAAAACAAGCGAAAACTGACCAACCTATTCTTGTGCCAAAGAGAACGACAACAACTCGCTGGTCATGTCGAGTTGAAGCCACTAAAGCACTCTTGCGGGGCTATAAAGGTTTTATAAATGCCCTCGAAGAAATTATTGACGACGAAGAAGACACAGCTAAATCAAGAGCAACAGCTGTCGGTTTGCATGATAGGATGGCAAAGTTAGAAACAGCCATATATACAGTTTTTTGGAATGATATTTTGGGACATATAAACAAAGTCAGCGAAAGCCTACAAAATCCTAGGTTGGACTTGAATACTGCTGCAACACTGCTTACTTCATTAAAAGCAACCATTGAAAATAAAAGAGGCAGTTTTAATGAATATGAAGTAAAAGCTTTCGAGCTAGTTGATTGCCGAAACTACGAAGAAGAACAAAGGAGAAAAACAAAAAGGAACGTCCGGTTGTCCACTTTAGATTACCGGCAAGCTTCGGAAGTTCAATTATCACCCTCGGACAAATTTAGGACTCAAAGCTACATCCCAGTTGTCGACCAGCTCATGACCGCTCTTCAGAAGAGAATGGACGCGTACTCTCTTCTAAATGCACGATTTGGATTTTTAAACAATTTAACTGCTATTTCTGATCAAGAAATTTTGTCTGCCAGCCAAAACTTGGTGAAAACCTACTGCGACGACGTAGATGATTCTCTTGGCAACGAATTCATACATTTCAAACTATTTATAGTTCAGTATGAAGAATTTGAACAGAAGAGAAAAGAAGAGATTAGCTATGAGAGATGGATGTATGAATTGTTGTGTAAAAACAATGTTAAAGAGTGCTTTCCCAACGTTGAGGTAATTCTGAGAATTTATCTCACACTAATGGTGACAAATTGTACGGCTGAAAGATCCTTCTCAAAACTGAAGCTTATAAAAAATAAACTCCGAAGTTCCATGACCGAGGACAGATTAAATGTTTTAACTCTCCTTAGTTTAGAGAGTGATATTTTGAGGGAAACAGACTTCGACGATATTATCGATACGTTTATTGATGTGAAAATCAGACGAAAAATAATTTAGCTTGTAGGTAAACTAAAATTATTTTAGTTGTTTTCTAGTTTAATTTTTAATAAATATTGTGTTAGCCAACTTATTTAGTTGCTTTCTTCTTTACCTTGACCTTAATAGAAACTTTCAACAGTTAACCACAAACGATTTGAGGGCCTCCACCACATGCTCTGCCTATGGGTCGCCGAAGTCTAAATCCGGCGCTGCACCCAATTACAGAAAACAATATGAAATTTTTGTAAAAGAAAGTAAATTACAACTAAATATAAAAAGAAAGAAAAATAATTAAATACATACAAGATTCATTCCAACTCGATATAAATTTAAAAGAAAAAAGAATATACTGATGTGACTTTATACTTATTATGAACTTCCATACACGTACACAGTTATAAGTTTCTAAAATAAATCGAAAGCACACTTTTAATAAAACTGGTCGAGTTAACATGAATATCACACTCGTTACTTATTTTATTGTAGTGTTCGCATATTTTTGCGATCGGAGCATTTTTAAGCATATCAGTTCTGCTAAAATTACAATAAAAACAGGCTGACGTTCTACAATGAATACGTGGCACAAGAAAGTTAATTTTATTTAAAAGATACGCACAATCTATATTGTAATGGGGCTGTGATGAAAACACGCTTGATTCTAGTGTGGTCAACTCAAATTTTTGCATTAGCTCGTTGTGATCAAAACCTTGGTAGGGATAAACTCCGTCAATTGTAAAACAAACAAATTTTAGGAATCGACGTTGAACTTTTTCCAGCATCTGTGTCTGACTTTTAGAGCGGGTCGCCCATATGAGTGAACCATATTCGAGTTGCGATCTTATAAGGGACTTATATAACAGAATTAACACTCTGGATTTAAAATCACTTTTACAATTACGATAGATAAGACCAAACATTTTATATGCTTTCGACACAGTATTTTGTGTATGTTCTCTAAAGTTAAAAATGTATCAAAAGTAACTCCTAGGTCTTTAATTGAATTTACACGAGACAAGCTAACTTCATTAATGGAATAATTAAACTGAACAGTGTTAACTTTTCGGGAATAGGTGATAACGTTGCATTTTGGAATATTAATGGTGAGTCGATTTCTGGCACACCATTTTGCCATTTTGTTAATATTATTTTGTAAAATTAAACAATCAATTGGTGAGTTAATTGCAGAGTAAAGTTTTATGTCATCAGCGTATAATAGAATGTTACATTGTACTGCAGAAGTTATGTCATTAATGTACATAAGAAAAGTAGTGGTCCTAAATTGGAGCCTTGAGGTACACCGGAGGTTGAATGAAATGAATTTGAGACAAAATTACCATAACAAACGAATTGCTTTCTATATAATAAATACGACTTAAGCAGCATTAAGAGATTGTTAGAAAAACCCAATGAATCAAGCTTATGTAACAATAAATAATGATCTATTTTGTCAAATGCCTTTGTGAAATCTGTGTAAATAGTGTCTATTTGTCCCTTATTGTCGATAACTTCGGCTACAAATTGACTAAAGCATGCCAAATTAGTAATTGTTGAGCGTTTTTTCACGAAACCATGTTGTAAAGGAGATATTATATGTTTCACCTTAAAGTATAAATGTTTAACTAGCACCGATTCAAAAATTTTGAAAAATTGCAAAGAAGTGAAATAGGCCTGTAGTTGTTTATATTCTCTTTATCGCCGTTTTTAAATATCGGTACAATAAATGTTTGTTTCCATATGGTAGGAAAAGTAGAGGTCGAAACGATAAGAGAGAACAATTTATGAAGAGGTTTGACAAAAATATTCGCACAATCTCTTAGCAGAAAACTGGGAATATCGTCTATGCCCGAAGTGAAATTATTATTAGAGGATTTTAGGACTTCCAGAATATCTTTCTCGGAGAATTGATCAATTGCGATTATCTTAGCATTAGTGTTTGAAAGTCTTTGAAGCTCAGATGTACTACCGTTTGTTGATTCAATGTAAACACTAGAAAAAATAAACCAAATGCATTTACAATGTCTAAAGGTGACGAGAGGGTTGTTCCGTTGTAAGACATAACACCGGGAATGCGACTAATCCTCTTTTGTTCCTCACGAATGACCACAATTCTTTGGGATTTACACTAATGGAGACTTGAACAGAGCGCAAGTAATTATTGTAGGCAACACGAATAAGACGCTTAGACATATTTCGGTATAACTTAAACTTATTCAAGTAAAATATAATTTTGTGTGATCTCCACTGCTTATGAAAGTAATGTTTCTGTTTTAAGTAGTTTTTTATTTCAATTGTAAACCAAGAAGGATAATGGTGCTTGCTTTGACTGTGAGGTTTGTGTTTTTGGACATATAAGTTCAATATTTCGTAAAGTTTTGTGTAAAATGCAGTGCAGGCTTCATCTATTTTCGACATGTTGTTGAGAAAGTTCCAATCACACTTCATAAGAGCGTCATATAATAATAAATTTTAAAATTATAGCGTACACGTTCAGAGTTGTAATTAAAATTAGGCGTATAGCAGAGGTTGATACTGTCATGCTAATGTCCAACGCAGGATGGTATAAATCTTCAATTACTAAGCAGTTCTCCGATTTATCTATATCAAAACGATCGTTGCTAAATACGAGGTCAAGAATACTGTTATGGTTGTTAAAAATTGTATTATATTGAGTAAATTCTAATTAAAAAGAACGTGGACGCACGATACTATGCCGACGTACAGTGGCATAAAATTGAAATAAGAAGGCCAAAATGATCTTCACTGAAAGAATCCGTACCCAGTTGAGAGGCTTCTGGCTACTTCCAAAGCCCGGCTTAGGGCGATCAACTATTAACCTCATTTTAGAATTAAAATCCCCCTGAATTTTTCTCTTTCTCTCTGCAACAATTTTTTTTTGTTCCACACGCCTAGCCTGCCATTGTTTTGTAAGTAGTTTGTATGCAACAAGATAACGAAGAAGCGTTTATTTCTATATTCAACATAATATCAATTTTATTAAAATTCTTTGGTGGTCTTCCACAAATGTAACACTTTGAGTAGATGATGTAGAAATATTACATATTTTTTCATCAATCGTGGTAAATAGTAAGCTATGAGAAATCTGGATCATGATAATGCCTAAAGTATTAACTGAAAGAATTAAATCTTTAATTTGTTTTTCTATGTAATTTTTTCTGATAGAAAAAAAAGATAAAAAATAATCAGGTCTGGGATTGTGCTAAAGTACCTTTTTTGTTTTGTTAACTATGAGATGAATGGATACAAGAGATGTTAAAAATATACTGGCATCAGAATCATCATCGCTTTCAAATTTTTCTTTATACTAACGGAACCCCGAGTTTCCATCACACACTCGTTTACGTACCAACTTTAAACATTGAAGTTCGTTTTCTGTTAATGCAAGACATCACATTGCGCTTTTACAATACGCTTTACTGTGTGGTCAACTAATTAATACTTGCAATTTTACTTCAGCAATCGTCTCTGTAATTTTTATATCTTCGCGGTCTGGGTAACAATGTTTCTTACCCTCTTGAATCTTTTTGTAAGATGGGAATTTTTTTTGTCTTCACTCCATACTACTTCGTGTTGATTTCTTAGTAAGTTTCGCCTCGTCTAGAACAGATAAAAAGCTCGGTTCTACTGAACGCTTCTCTAATTTGGCTTCCTTTCCTTATAAGTTTTTCTGTACTTTTTAGCTCTAGTTAGTGTCGAAAATGAACTTCTTTAACTACATATAAGTTCAACAGGCTGAGATTGAACTTCGTCAGTCTTCCTTCGTTTTGACCGTTCACTGCTTTGAAAAAAATCTTTTGAAAGACGTCCTCCCGACAAATTTCAAATGTTTTTCTTAAACATAGGAAATATAATAATATTGAATGTTGAAAAGATTTTCCTTCCGTAAACTTGGCTAAAAAAATATTCCAGGGCCGTACTTAAGACAACTGGACCCCTTAAAGGAAGGTGAATGTAAAAGAACCAACACACTTGTTACTGGTGGAGGCGACGTTTTGCTACCCTAATGTGGGTGCTTCTTCTAAGCCACTATTTATTGCAAACAAAACAAACAATAATAATTACATTTGCTATAAAATTTTAGATAAGGTAATAGTGTATGTAAACATATGAAGAACATAAGTGTTAAAAGGGTTGACTAACAAGTAAAGATAATGAAAATCACGAACAATACACATAAACTGTAAAAAGTCACAATTATTTTTTTAAATAATTAATTCATATAAACTAGTCATTTAAGGTCACTAAATTAAATAAAAAATTAAAAAAAAAAAAAAAAAAAATAAACAAACCAAAAAAAAAAAAAAAAAAAAAAAATAAACACATAAATAACAAATCTAAAGATTGAAATCCACCAGTAACAAGTGTGTTGGTTCTTTTACATTCACCTTTCTTAAAGGGGTCTAGTTGTCCTGAGTACGATCCTGGAATATTTTTTTGATAATATTGAATGTCCATCCAATTCTTGTTTTAAGCAAAAAATCTATTTTTTTTTGTATTGTGATGATTTAAATTTGACTTTAAATTACGAATTAAAATAAGATGTTTGATAACTTTGGACATATCTTCCGGACAATGCATTAAGTTCATTACATAACTTAAAATATGATGACACCTACCTTCAAATTTTGTTGATTTATATCCTAACAACATCTCAGCAAGAGTTATTTTTGTATTTATTACAACGCTTTCATCCATATTTTGGATGTAACAAGCAACAAAATTTAAAAGGTGTTCTAAAATTTATACGCAAATAAAATTAGTAAAAGTATGGTATTATTTCTTTCTTTAGAAAAAGGCGTCATTCTAGTCACTTTTCCAACCAACCCCTGCAAGAAGTGTTTTCGACAAAAATTCGATGTACAGGGTGAGTTTTTAAGACGGGATATCTTCATTAATCCTATGTTTTTAAAAATATCAAAATTATCCAAACGGCGTTGTAAATGGTACATCTGAGCGCAGTGTTTAAAAATATTTTTGTTATATACATGGTGTATCGTTTATACAGGGTGGTTATGGACTAAATTTTTATTTGGAAATATGTATATATTTTTACATATTTAGATAAATAATAATCTAACCTTTTCAAATATGTTTTATTTTTAACATTTAGTTAAGCCGTTTAAAAGTTATTTTATTTTTCTTCATAAAATAGGCTTTGTTTAAGAAACTTGCTTTTTATTATATCAAATTGAGATTTGGTACATTATTAGACAATACTTAAAAGTAAATTGGTACTTTATAAACATAGGAGTAATCAAGCTATCCCGTCTTAAAAAACTCGCCCTGTATATGAAGTAGTATGTTAGCATTCGTATAATGGACTTACCAGTTATGATGGCTGACGTGGTAACAAGAACGATGTGGTTGGGTTCATGAGTGGAATCAAATTATCTTTAATCTTTGGAAATCTCCTGTCTTTTTAAAAACATCACTCAATCACAACCCCTGATGTGAGGATTTGGGGTGCAATAGCTATTGGATAAAGATCACCTCTTGTGTTTATCCCAACGACACTGAACGCCCATGGTTTTAAAATCAAGATAATGCAAGGCTATACACTCTAAACATTACCGAAAGATTATGTTGATCCAAAAAGTAATTATGTAGCACCCTAATTATTTTAACAACATCTTCACCAATATTAATTATACAAAAAGTTATGAAAAAAAGTTGTAAATTTTATAACTTTTGTTTGAATTATTTGTTTTTTCTAAAACGCAATATTAATTTGCTTTTTCATTTTTAACTCGTCTTAAAGAACATGATCATGGTACCTTATTTTGACGCTGTTGGACGTTTATTTTTTGCGAGCAAAATTTTTTATTTCCCCACACTTTTGAGTCTCTTTTACACGTTTGGTAGTATCAAAACGATGTGGACTTCTGCGCAAAACGCTTGTTTTATGTTATGATAAAAATATTCAAAACATATACATCAAAAATAAATAAAATACATTTAAGAATATTTTATCAAAAATATTAAAACCTTTTCTAAATATCACTTTTATATGATGGGATTCGTCCGAATTACAAACTGTTCAACATTTGGGCATTGATCTGAGATACTGTGTTTTTATGAAACCATTGTTTTTTAACTGATTTTCCTTGATATAAGTGTGTTGTTTACGTCAACAGATTCACTAAATAATTCTGGTTTTCTTCGAACTGATCCATAAGAAACTGTACTGATTCTTCGTATCAATGATGTTTTGCAAATTAAAACGCAGATAAACAATTTAAAATATGTTTTAACTGAGTTTGAGATAATTCAAGATCAAATAGATAGATTATGAAAGCCGCGAAAACCCTGATTATTCATCTAGCTATCTTGGATTATTTTAAAGTCATGAATCCATAAGCAAAGCAATCTTTCTATTAAAGCCCAAAATGCACCACAAATTACAAATACTCCATCAGATATGATTCCACAAATATCTTCAACTGGCATCGTCGTTCTCTTCAGATTTTAATTTGCCGTCAATTGCACTGCCAAAATTTAATTGCCAAAACACGAGTTTAGAGAAATGTTTGAGGCATTAGTAGACAAGTCATCTAAATTAAATAATGTGCAAAAATTATACTACTTGAGAGCGTCATTGTGTGTAGAGGCAACTCATATTGTTGGCTCCCTCGAAACTTCTCTTAATAATTATGAGGTAGCGTGGAATCTTGTAATCAATCGCTATGAGAATAAACTAGTTCTTATTCAAAATCATGTCAGATTTAGTATACAAAGTACGAAAAAGGAATCTGCATTTGCAATTAGAGAAATTCTTGATACAATTTCAATAAATTTGGGGGTTCTATTGGGTTTGGGACAATCTGTCGATACGTGGGATACCGTGATTATTATATCTGTTTCTAATAAACTTGATGACACAATCTAGCGAGAATGGATCATCACACAATGGGAGACCTGGATTTTCCTTCGTTGGTTGAATTTAAGAAATTCTTGCAAAACAAAGCTATTATGCTGGATAACTTAAATTTACCCCAAACTATAATTTGATCTCCCAGTCAATCTAAACTTCAATCTAGTGTTTAGTTTAAACACTAGTTTAAAGTAATGCATGTGTCAAAAATAATGTATTATTACTGTAAAGGTAGTCACGCAATTTCTAACTGCCAAGAATTTCAACATCTAAGTTTTGATTCGAGATGGAAAAGTTTTAAATTTGTATGAAAATTGTTTGTGTGTTGGTCACGAAAGCAAAAATTGCAAACTAAGTGATTGTGAGCAAAAATTAATTCTTATTTGCACATGGATCAGCAATTAAAGCAAGCACTCGTTCTCTGTTCAAGAGTGACACAAGAACCTTATTTGTTTCCTACGATAACTGTTGGGGGTAACAGATATTACAAGTACCTACTATATTTAAAGTGAGAGGTTTATTAGACTCTGCTGCAAGTAGCAATTTTATAATCTTTCATAACCTTCTCACCACACTATACAGTTTTATACTGATCTGCTGAGGCACCATACATAACACTTACATCACAATACAATATTTGTGTAATGTACCATACAAATAAATAAATAAATAACCTTAGAAGTAGTAGAGTCGCATTAAAATTACCAATGACACATCTTGCTTTAAATGCCAGTGCTTTTGGTAATGTAAAAACGGAACTTGTGGTCAATGTCAAGTAAAGTTCAATTCAACGGTCGCTTCTTATAGTCATGTATCGTTATTTTTAGTTGTAAAAGAAATAACCAATTATTTGCCTCACACTAAGTTAAATGATCAGGAATTAGTATTATCTCAATTTAGCCGATCCTAACTTTTCGAAACCTCGTAAAATTGACATGTTATTAGGTTCCGCTATATTGGCAGATTTATTAACTGGAAATTCACACAAGTTAGGTCCTAATAAACCTAAACTTTACTGGGTTGGGTTGTCTTAGAAAAGAAAGATCTTATTACGAATTGTTTTACTAAACGCGTACAATGCAATTTAGCTAAACTTGATTGTTATAATGAAATGTTAGCTAAGTTTTGGGAAATTGAAGAGTACGATAATGATAAAATTTTCGAAACAGAACATGTTTGCGAGAAACATTTTCTTGAAAATTATAAACGCTTTAATGAAGGTAGTTTGTCGTTCACTCATCTAAACCACTTCAAACCTTTGAATTGAATAAAGTGACATACGAAATGAGTGCTGCTACTTTTTTAGCCTGCGGTTTCTCCATGAATTAGGTAAACAGAATTTGGTCAAAAACCCAACCGCGACAAGGGTGATTATACATGATTTTCATGTAGACGACATGCTTTCTGGTGGCGAAACGTTGGATGATGTTCTAAAGTTGGTTAAAAACGTAACCCGGGATCTTAGAAAGTGGTTGCTTTCCTCTAAGGAAATTTACCGCAAATAACAAGAAATTACTGACAGTTTTAGGTAATTATACTCAATTATGTTGGCGAACTCAAGAAAAGAAAAATTTTAGGTCTATACTGGCATACCGTAGACAACAATTGGATGAATCACTTTTTCTTAATTTTATAAAAAATCCTAGATGCTTGTTCTTGTGCGTAATTATATTCAATTGCATGGCTTTGCAGACGCCTCTGAAAGTACATACAGAGCGTGTCTATACATTAAGTGTCACGATAATGTACATTTAATGGCGTCGAAGTCAAGAGTAGCGCTATTAAAGGTACAGACAATTCCCGGCTTTGAATTGTGTGGTGCACTTTTATTAACCAAATTAGTTACCAAACTAATTGAAGCATTAGAACTTAACGTACAAAAAGTGTACTTGTGGTCAGATATAGTACCATAGTTTTATCCTAGTGCGAATTTAAGCAATTTGTCTCAAACAGAGTTAAGCAAAATCAGAACCTTTCAACAACATTTATTTGTCTATACGTTTCATCAAAACATAACCCTGCAGATATTGTAGCATATTGGTCTAAAAATATTATCTGTATAAAATGTATTGATACCACAGAGCTTGAACTTTTTCTGACTTAATCATAAATCGGTTCTCAAATATTTTAAAAGCAAAGCGAATAATTGCTTATTGTCTACGTTTTATTAACAAGGCAAAGGTAACGAAATCAACTTCATTAACCCAGATACTGCCACTGTCCTTTAAAAGGCAGCGACTCGATATTGCCAAGAAAAAAAAAATTATAAAAAACTACCAAAAATTAAGAATGTATGTGTTTAATGTAACAACTTACGAAAAAATTATAATTTTTTTCTCGAGTGAACAGTTTTGAGTAAATAGGTGTCCTTTTAAAGGTCAGTGGCAAAATGAAACATTACTTGAAATGATAAATGTTTATTTAAAAAAATATAAGAACAATAACACTAATAATACAAAAAAAGTTATTTTGAATGATATAATACGAAACACTGTTTGGGATGAAGAGCTAATTCACACTTTGGCAGACAAAATTGCATTTTTTGTGATAAAATACACAACGAGCTTGCTTATCTTGGTATAAAACCATGTGATCTATTCCATCGAATCTAGAATGGGAATGAACATCTCTGGATAATCTGCTGGAACATATTAGCAATGCCCTTTTCTTATAAGATTCGAGAATTCCAAGAGTTACGGATCTTCTAAAACCAAGGTGATCCAATTTGCCACCATTATTTTTATGAAGACGCCATGCATTTTGTTCAGCCATATCTACGAAATGGCACAGCAAAGGAAAATACCATTTTTTACCGCGAATCGAAACTCGGTACAAGCTAATGTTCTGATCGGCTCTATCTACCCCTCCCATATTTTCATTATAAAGTTTGATTAAATTTGGTTGCGGAACGTAAATTACTTTTTGTCTTTTTGTGAAAACCTTTTAACTTGCACAGTAGGTAAAACTTTTGTGTAATTTGATGTAATATTTACAATGTTATTGTCATGCCAGCGACAAACGATTACATCATTATTTTCACTTGTAGCAAAATCGATATAGCCTCGAAGTTCTTTACGTGCTTTCTCAGATGACATTATTGGACAGTTTTTGGTATACGATTCTCGCGAATTGTGCCGGTTCCTTTTACACCTCTTGATTTTAATTCTGATAGTAATGGTAAAGAAGTAAAGAAGTTATCAAAATAAAGGTGATAGTTCATATTAGATTTTGCAGATAACATAGCATCTGTAAACTGCAACACTACACTTGCGCCTAAACCCAAATGTTTATATTCTTCAGAAACTTTTGTTTTTGAGCCCTGATAAGGTTCAAACCACTCAATGTACCCTAACCTATTTAGCCGTCCAGAGCTTGTATCCCCAGCGAATGGGTTTACCGCGAATAAATTGTTTTGTGGGATGACGTCCATAATATGGAACCATGGATTCATCCACACTATGATGCTCCTCTAAGGGAGCAAAATCCATAAATTTTTTATTGAGCGCTATAATCAAAGGGCGGAGTTTTGAAAATTTATCGTCATTATCTAAATGTGCATTGTCGCAGCAATGTATATTTTGCATAATATGGCGAAAACGGTTTCTTGGCATAGCTTGACACACTAAATTGTTTTTTGTATCTAATGAATTTTCCCAGTACATCTCTCGACGAGATAAGCAGTGATATCCGCTAAGTAGCAAAATACCAACAAAACATCGCATTTCATTCAGTGTTACATCAGCAAATCGATTATGAGTGCTAGCATATAAGTTTGTATACGTTACCAGCATGTTTATAAGATCGTCGTCAAATAATAAAAAAAATGTGTCTACTGGTGAAATTTCATTACTTGGACCATAAGGAGTACACCAAACTGGCATATTAGGCAATAGATCATTTTTGTCCACACAAATTCGTCTCTACTTTTTTCGATTTTGATATTTTCTGACGTTTAATAAAATGCGATAACGGAAGATCATCCTCACTATCATAATCTAGAGAACTGTCAATATGCTCCAAAACTACTTCTGCTTCGGTTCGAAGTTGTGCTCCTGGTAAATTGTTTACAACAACATTTTCTTCTTCCCGCTGTCTTCGTCCGTCATCTCGCCATCTTCTGGAGGGAAAATTATTATTTCATCAGGAATTAGCTGTGGATGAAGATTGATGTTTTCAGCTTCTTCTAAAAGTTCATTAAGCGTTAATCGTTTCGTCCAATAATTTCTAGAACAAACTTTTTGTAAAAGAAGTGTATTTTGCCACTGTACTTTTAAAGGACGCAGTTAAAAACTCTGATTTATATTAAAACCGTTAACCTGTATCAGCACGTGTTTCGTTTTGCAAGAAAATATACTAATATAGGCACACATTATTTCACTAAAGCATTAGTTTATTAATCAAATTTAAAAATTAACTTACCGTGAACTTGCCATCTCTTCTTTCAATTTTACGACTATACTGTAATCAAGTATCTAACCGATAATTCACTTTAAATAAGCACTAAAAATTGAAAATGTTTAAGTATTAACTGTAACGTTTTCAATATCAGTTGTGACATCTATGAGTGAGACTCATAATAAGATGATTACAGGAATATTTGCTAGTGTCTTTTAAAGGACAGTGGCAAAATATGTATACAATTATTTACTATGATATGGCTTTATCTGGGTTAATAATGTCTGGATTATATGGATAGATGCCACTTTTTTTTTAATTCTTTAACAATTTTGTCTACAGAAGCAACTTTCTGGAACGTCTTACCACTAAGATTACTATGTCATTTACTGTGATCAATTTTCCATAATGACTTGTCATATAGAAATCACATTCCCGAGAATATTGAGCTTTGAACGGACCAAAGGCGGTAGCGTTAGCATTACTATGTGACTTTTTCTGGCTTTTAACACGCTTGTGGCTTAGGTGTTCGTCTAAGAATAGAAGCACTGGATATTCTTTGCTGTGTTTAGACTCTTCAATAAAAGGGTCTAGATATTTCAGAAAGTGCTTGTTGTCTATTCAGCCAGACCCGTTTGTAAAACCAACAGTACCTGCAGGTCTATCTTTTAGTAAAGATGGTGCAAGTCCGTTCGAGGAAATAGATAAATTGGAGGAAAGTAGTTTCTAGCGACAGAAAATGCACAAGCTATAGTTATGTTTGACCCTCTTTTCCCGCTAATTGACAAGCGACTATTTCTTTTTAGAAAACCGTGTAACCAATCCTCACCAACAGCTTTTTCGTTTTATTAAATGAGTGCTTAATTTTGAGTCAATAGAAATAGCCACGTTGACATGTTTTCATATAAATTATATAAAAATATTTTACTTAATGAAAATGACGAGTGAGTATTAGAGATCTGTATCTTTTAATCTAGTTTTTTTAATATTATGTATTTCTTCTTTGTGGGCCGTTTTAGGTTTACCCTGTGGCCCTATTTTGTATTTATTGTAACCTGTTTAATTATTTTTTAAATCTATAAAAAAAATATGCGCCAGTTCGTAAGCTATAGGTAGGCCTTACATCTAATGGAGTAAGGGCATAAAAACTAGAATGCATCTCTAGCAAACAATCAACTCACAACTTTTCATTTTTCTCGTTAAATACAGGATTGTATTTACCAAGCCTGATCAAACAAGTTTTTGAGGCATTAAATCTCTTAGAAGAAAGATTCTTGGATCCTCATTCCGTTGCGTAATGTCTGAATCGCGGTGTTGGCATCTTCTTGAGTCCAATCCGTGCCAGTACGCTTTCTTTTATAAGTCTTCATTTAGAAAAAACAAACCTTGTTAAACCTTAAGATAGAATCAAAAAACACGAGGTAACAAGGACCACTCATGGGTAATGAGGTCCTGTGTGCCTAAATGCAAGCCGCCCTCATTCTCACATGTAACAAAATCAGAAGATCACATAATACCATTTTGTAGACACATGTTTTAACAAACATTTAGGTTGGGTTTGTAGCTAACTAATTCGGTAACACTACCTTGCACTTAGTTGAACTTAATTTTCTAACAGTTGCAACAAGAATTTGAGAATAACTAGATTTTGCCACAAAACTTTACAATCATAAGCAAGAAAAGTGCATCGTAGGTACACATAACACCAGACTCACTACTGGTTCGACTAACTCAATTTTGGGCGCGAACAAAAGTTCATGAAAATTATATTAACGGCAATTATTATTTAAAGGATACTTTTAAAATATTTTTAACTGAACTGAATTGCTCATATATTAACTGAAACTGAAAAGTTAATTCACAGTTCACACCATCATATTTTTTAATCGATCGGAGACTAATATGCCGAGTAATCATGTGATACCAAATGTTCTACACATAAGAAAATACAGAAGATGTTTCAACATTTCTGACACCGATGATCTTTTGCATACTTTACAAATCCGCTTTAAATGAACAACTGCAGTTCGTGACCCGTTGACGAGTCAGTTTGGGACCCGTTGACGAGTTAATAACAGGTAAAGATGGAATAGCAAGGGTTGCTGCAGTTCGTACAAGACGAAACCTAATTGAGCGACCTGTAGTGAAATTGTACCCTCTACCCACAGAAGGAAGAATTTAGAAAGCATCGCTTCCAAGGTAGGCACCATGATTCTAATTTTTTTATTTTTCTAACGATATGTAATTATTACTAGTTGTTAAAAAAATAATATAATTTGTCAATCAAAAATTAAACCTTTCAAAAAGTACAATTCTTTGTACAATTTTACTAAAACAAGTAATAAAGCTTAATAGTTTAAATAAATAAACATAGTTGTAGTCAATTAAAATAAGGTTTATTAAGTGGTTTTTATTGGTAAAATCTAGTTAAGAAATTAATTACTTTACTAGTGCACTCGCTAAATTCGATGTCCATACAGAAGAGCAATATTGTAGTTTAAAGCAAATCAGAGCAAGAAAATGAGCTTTGTTAACTAAAACATCTTAATATCCTTACAACAGAGTGCATAAAACCAAGCAGTTTGAGTGAACTGCATACTATATGATCTATACTTTGAAGGTGTTGTTTGTAATGTTGTACGTGTAGATTGTAAGAGATTCTTTTTCTTTTGACAAATCTGACAAATGTACAATTAGAAACATTGAATTCCATCTTATTGGAGGGCTAAACCTAACATATCCAAAGGATTTTGCAGTTGAGTCAGTAAGTTATCTAATTCCTTTATAAGTTTTTAATCTGCAAACAGTAAGATTTTGTAATGAATCTTATATTCAATATGATTAATAAACTAAGAAATAAAAACAGTCCAAAGTGAGATCCTGAAGACACACTATAAGGAACACTAATTGTGTACTAATTTTATTAGAGACGCTAGATTTATCAATTCTTACCGCTTGTTTGCGAAATTGTAGGTATAAGATGAACCAAGAATGTAACGATTCAACAAATCAAAGCATTTCAGTTTTTCTAAAAGTAGAGAACAATTTACATCATCAAATGCTTTCTGAAAGTCTGTGTAAATTACATCTACTTGAAATGAATCTTATATTCAATATCATTAATAAAAACGGTCCAAGGTGAGATCCTTGAGGCACACCATAAGGAACACTAATTTTATACTAATTTTATCAGAGAGTGTTGAATAAATATGTAGAGCTTTATTAAAGGGCCTTCTACAATTACCAATTTAACTGCCATGCACCAGTTTTTAGCTGAATCGTTGGATTCTGGTTTCCAGGTGGACGTTGTGTACACCGATTTTAGTAAGGCTGAACCTTGAGATTCTCATTTCAAAGCTTCACGCTTTTGGTTTGACTAACAACTTAGTACAACTACTCAAGAGTTATCTATGTAATAAAACCCAATTTGTTGAGCTGCTTGGCTTCCGGTCGCGTGTCTCAAGTGTCCCTTTGGGTGTACTCCAATGCTTTGTTCTTGGCCCCTTATTATTCAATATCTTTGTCAATGACGTCGCACCTATTCTTGATTATCATTGCTTACTGTATGCAGATGACATGAAGATATTTCAGGTAATACGTGATATATCTGATCCTCTTGTGCTTCAGAGAAGGCTTGATCTTTATGCTGAATGGTGTCGGTCCCACCACTTAGATCTAAACGTTTCTAAATGCCACATTGTTTCTTATACCAGAGCGAAGTCCGCAATTCTTTTTAACTATTCTTTTTCCAACGTCGCCATTACTTGCTCTAGCGCTTTTAAAGATCTGGGTGTCACTTTTGAATCGTCTTTGTCCTTTGGTTCGCACATTTGATCTATTGTTTCATCTTTACATAAAACTCTTGGTTTTATTATTAGAAACTCTAGAGATTTTTTAAGCGCTGACATAGTTACCTCTCTTGCTGTACAGAACCTATATTCGAACTCGGATGGAGTATGCCCTGTATTTTGGAACTCTACGTATCAGGTTCATATCCACGCTCTGGAGAACATTAGCGCAAATTCTTAAAATTTCTAGTTTATCACGTTGATGAGATTTACTCTCCTAGAGGTTTTCTGCAATCTGATCTTTTGGCTAGATTCAACCTTTCTGATTTAAGTAGTCGTAGCGCCACCTCTTCTCTTGTCTTTCTATACAAACTTATTCACTACCTTGTCCATTGTCCTGAATTGTTGGCAAAATTATCTTTTTCCGTTCTTCGACTTGGGTCTCGTTTTCCTACCACTTTCTACCTACCCACTCCTCGTACGCGTGTGCTAGAGTCATCTCCTATTTTCTATATATGCAGTAGCAGTGCTCTACGTAAATTTGATATTTTTCATACGTTTATAACCGAGATAAAATCATTCAGTTGCGACTCTGTACTTGATTTACCTTATCTACCTCCTTTAACGTTACTACTGTTATTTGTTTTGCATTATATCTGTATCATAGTATATGTACTACCTACGTCTAATTACTTTTACATTTATATTGTCCGACTCGTTTTTAGTTTTGTATTCCGTTGTTCCCGCCCAAAATTGGCGGCTAGCGGCAAACAGCGACTAGATTGAATTCTAAAAGCACTTTATATTAGAACGAAGAAAATTATCAGCTTAATTTTAAAAAGTAAAAAGAGAGTTATTTATGAATTCCTTGGATTTGACTCCGAGTTCTTAATAACGGTTCCAGTGTTCGACTGATAACTATACCTACTATTAGATAATTTTGGCTGTATATTACCCATTTTTTGTTTTGATAGTGGAAAACCAATGTGGATATGAGATGTTAAAAACATACAACTATTTTTTTAAACAAACTTGTCAATAGGTAGTTGTATATGTACTTTTGAACAAATTTAAATTAAGCAGTTTTGTAAAAATCAATAGCGTCTCGCAGCAGTGCATTTTTAAACTGCAATTGTACAAATTATAAATCAAAATAATTAAAAATTATATGGTAAAATGAGACCGCTAGAGGGAAGCATCTCGATTGCATTGACGATATATAATCAGAAGACAAAAATAATATATGGGCGCCATTAACCCATTAGTGCGTATGGTCCGTTTAAACGGACGCTCATTTAACGGTAGCGTGCGCTTTAATAAACATAACCTACAAATATACAGTTGCACGAGTGTTTACTCTGATATGTGTTTGAATACAAAAAATAGTGTATGCCTTCATTACGATTTATGTGTAATTAGAGAACGATTTTTGTCAAAATGGACCCATCACTTTACACCCGCAGGGGTAACGGGTAAAAAATATTTTTGCAATATTATAAATATCATATTTTTAAAAGTTTATGGTTTACGCAATTAACTGTGCTAACTAATTTGTCTAATAATAACAATTAATTTGTTTATACTTGTTTATATGTGACGTCCGTTATAACGGCCACTATGCGGTGCGGTTAGATGTGTTTTAGTAACTACGTAATGCTCTTGCAGATTGTCTCTTGAAGAACTTCTACAAGCGTTAGACGAAAATGATATTGATGCTCCACTTGATATATATGCCATTCCATCAGAAGATGGCAATGATACCGATATGGACGAGGATTTGAGTGACGACGAACATGTTGCAGATCTCAATTGCCTCGGTCCGTAATTGCTTAAAACTACTTGTGAAGTCGAAACAAGAAAGACTGCTAAGGCTACGGCTGAAGAACCTACATCCTCTTGTTCCCATTGGGATTCCAGTGACGAAGAGCCCCTATCGAAACAAGCAAGAGTCAACCCCAAAAAAAAGGTAAATCAAAAGAAGAGTAAAACAAATTATACCTGGTCACACAGCAAACCATCATTCAGTATGAATGTAAACTGCGAAGAAGTTCCTCCATCAGAGGCAGCAAAGGCATGTAAACACCTCTTGATTTTTTAAATTATTTTTCACTGATACTACGCTACAACACTTCATAGAGCAAACCAATTTATATGCCGGACAGAAAATAAAATTTTGAATGTGACACTGGACGAAATGAACGTTTTTATTGGAGCTCTATTGTTTTCTGGATATTCCAAATATCCAAATAAAAGACTTTTTGGTCGAATTCTCCAGATATACCTGTTGTATTACAAAACAGTATTCGGCTAAACAGGATTGAAGAAATTCTAAGAAACTTTCACCTAAATGATAATAGTAAGCATGATAATACAGATCGCTTATTCAAGCTAAGGCCACTGATAACACACCTAAATGAAAAATTTAAACTCCACGGTGGATGTGACGAAAATATATAGATGAAAGCATGATACCCTATTATGGAAAGCATTATGCTAAGCAGTATATTAGAGGAAAGCCGATAAGGTTCGGTTTCAAAAATTGGGCTTGTTGCACGAGGTTTGGGTACTCGGTAGCTTTTGATATATACACTGGAAAAGGTAATAATGACAACAAAGTTTTTGGCATAGGAGGTGATACGGTGGTTTCACTTATCAGTGCAGCAAAAATTCCTCCTCATAAAGGATTTTTTTTGATAATTATTTTTCATCGAGTGATCTTTTCAAACATCTTTCAGAAAAAGGGTATTGTGCAACAGGAACCATTCAAGATTCACGAACTAGCAAATGTCCTCTAACTGATGTCAAAACAATGGATAAAAAGCCGCGGGGTAGCCATGATTATCGAACAGATACTGATAATAAAATATCACTAATGAGGTGGAAAGATAATAAAACAGTTACATGCATAACTAATTATGATGCAGTTGAAGAAGGAACCTGTAACAGATATTCGCGCGACAGTAAGGCTAAGATTGCTGTTGTCCAACCAAAACCGATAGCCCATTACAACAGGGGAATGGGAGGAGTAGACAAATGGACCAAGCAGTAGCAACTTATCGCACCCGAATGAGACAGAGAAAATGGTGGTGGCCTATTTTTGTCTATTTGTTAGATGTTTGTATTTCAAACGCTTGGCTTCTTATGAGAAAGATTCGACAAATGATAATTTAGCGTCAAGTCTTTTGATCTTCAGAAGGTCTAGTGCCTTGGATTTACTAACAACATACGGGACACCATCATCAAGAGGAAAGTTGGTCCGACCACCTAGCGAGAATATACGTTACGATGAACGGAACCATCTGATGGTGTACAACGAAACCGAACGCAGATGCAAACTTTGTGGTAAAAAAGCACATTTCATATGTGAGAAATGCAACTGTGCACTCCATCCAAAGCAGTGTTTTAAAATATATCATACAAAATAGTTTTTAGTTTTCTTTAAATAAACTTTATTATCGGAACTGTATGCATAGTGTCCGTTAAAACGGGCACATTTTTCTGGAGAAATGTCAAAAAAATTTTTTTGTTAAATTATCTTTTGATTTTGATTAAAAATAAAAGATTTATTTGTTTTTATTTTAAAATTAGCACAGATAAACTTTATGCACTAATGGGTTAATTGACTTCTAGTCAACTCTTTTGTCCAATCTATTTCTGTGCAATACAATCTGTGCAATTCTGAGTTTTTAAGAAGATAATCGAATCGATAAAATCTGCGAGTGTTGTAAGTACCATTTATTGCGTTGTATAGTGTAAATAACATAATCACTGATATAGGTACCTATCATAATCTCGTAAACTAAGTTTATCAAACCATTAAATAATATTAGGTATCTAAATGTGTAGATCAATACATTGATAAGTGACAGGCGTAAAAGTTGTTAATATGCTATGACACGTGTTAAATTTCTTCGCAATTATGCTTATGCTTTTGCACTTGCTCAGCTTCAATTTCTTTAGTATTACTTGTTTGTTTCTGATGAAATCTGCGTACATCAAAATTAGTGAAATATTACTTTACTTGTTTCACTGATCATTACCTAAACGCCCTCGTCAATTGATACAGCTGCGTCAGACCAACAAAAGATTTACGCTAAATAAATAGTAATTCTTTGGAATGATAACCAAAGAATATCGAGACCATATAAACCCACTACTTGCTAATGCCAGTGTTTGTGGAATGCTAATACTGTCTTCGGGTCTTGTTAAATCGCTAATTCCAGCCGCCACTAAACCCTAAAACCAACAACATTAATTCGCAACTATAACAAACTAAAAGTAATTTGTACCCATTTAAATGTAGGTGCCCAGAAGAATACAGTTTTTGGCCCTATATTCATAAAATGACTAATAATAAAACTAATATAATGTTCTCAACTTACCCGCTGCATGATTCCAAAAGGGTTGAAATCGTTTAGGCACTACTGGATCGATTTTTGTAAAAAACCTTTTTAACAATCGATGACATATTTAACGAAAACGTACTAAAACATAAAACAATATTATAAATTCAAGGTGAAAATGTTGAAACCTGATTATTTAAATTAAGTGAGACGATAGAATACCGAAGTAAAATAAATGGTTCAAAACTCGAAGCGCACTATGTGATAAATACGCATGCTTGAATGTCTACAAATTCCAATCACTGATTTTTCACATTTTAGTCGAGATTAATGGAATTGATTTTTACTCATTAATTAGTTTGCACATTTCACATATATATGCATTAATAATGCCATAAATTTTAATATCATTAGATTACGTTGCATTATATCGTTGATTATATCAATAACAAGCACTTATACGTTTAATTTAAGAACTGTGTTGCTATGTAATTATTATTTGGTATTTATAAACGTATTATTATACGTTGCATAATTCCACATTTTTGTTTTAGAAAGAAAAGTTTAAGCAAAATATGTTACAACGTTTGTTCGCAACAATGTCTCTGAAATAATCCTATTTAGAACTTATCTATCACTAACCCAATAATTAAAGGTAATAATTTTTTCTCTTGATGACCTACAAAATGAAAAACCTCGAACTTAGAAAAGCTATAGATTTTACAAACAGGTTAGTGTTTGAGTGTGACTTTAAAAGAAGATTTTACTTACCTTTTGAACATTTTTTAAACAATGAGTCAAAAACAAAACTACTTATTTTTAACACAGTAAAATTTAACAAAATGCATATTTGTTTCACATCAGCAAAAATCCTTAATCAAAGGTTTTATTTTATTTTAAAAATTATTAAGAAGGCCAATATTTACAGCAAACAACAATGGTTATTATGAAATAACGTTTCCAACAAATTAGAGTTAATAGATGATACATAAGCAAACAAATTGTATTTTGAGACCGGGTAAGTGGCCAACCATTAACCGTCCGTCCATATGTAAACATAATATCTCAAAAACTACTGGTCAAATTTTGATGACACCTGTATGTTTAAAAGGTTTTTTATACTACCAAGGATATGATTAGGTTTTTGAGCATAATCCGTATGATGAGAAAATCGCTTGCGAGAGCGGCAACAAAAGTTTATGAAAATTATATTAACTATTATTTAAATTGCTCTATATTCACTGAAAAGATACAAAATGCTAACTGGTGAAGAGAACGACAAAGATGATCCTGATCGGATATTTAACAACGAACATTGTCATTAATTCTTATATAGCATTATCCATCGTCAAAAGCTAAAGACACTAAGAAATGAGAAATGACAAAATAACATTAATTTATAATGTATAAAATTCTATAAAATTAAAGAATTGGTTAAGGTAGGGCTTGATTTTTGTGTATGACTAGATATTGCATTATATACATTGTGTCAAAAGTCCCCAACGATCCGACCCCTGCTAAATTTTGTATGTGGTATCAAAGAAGAGGTAAATCATTTTTTTGTAAATTTCTCGCAAACTACGGGGTTTTCGAAAAGAATAGCGATTAGCTAATTTGTAGCTTGAATAATTTGGAAATAGATGGGTGGGTCGGTTATTCCCTAAATTTTAACATTATCTAATAATCGAGCGTATTATGTTAAAACAGCACACTTTATTAAGAACATCCGGCGATTTCAACTTCACACCGTAGGGGAGGTGATGAAAGTGTTGAACAAGTAGCCCCCTAAACCTAAGAACTTGTATTTATTGTCAAACTCAGCCCAAAACACTTTTGCAAGGCTCAATTTAGCTGTAGAAAGCTGGGTATCATTATAATAAAAATTGCTTCAAAACCTAAACTTCTTGTGAAGACAAAGAAGTTTGGTGAAAAAAATTTTTTTCAAATATCTGTAAAGTATGTCATCTTAAAACGAAATAGTTTTATGCCCCTCAAAGTTATAAAATTTGCAAAACAAAAGCACTCCAACACTTTCCCTTAAACTTTAAGTTTAAGATAACATTGTTACAACGGCAAACATTTTTGAAATAATTGCCCCTTTCAACATCATCCCTGAACTTTCGCTATTATTTTTGAAAACCCCTGTAGTTTGGAAGAATTTTACAAAAAAAAAAGATTTTCCTCCTCTTTGACACCACATGAAAAATTTAGCAGGAGTCGGATCGTTTGAGATTTTTGACACAATGTATATAGTGGTATAGTGGCAATATGTAGTCGTATACAAAAATCCAGCCGTGTCAGAATTTAGTTTACTTCATTATTTTAGAAAATTATGAAAGTGGACAATATTTACAGCAAAAAACTATAATATAAGTAGGTAATTCATTTGTATTACAGAATACATAAAACTACGTGCCTAATTAATAAATTAATAAAACAATAGAAGTATAAGTACGCTATGGACAATTAAAATATGGTTTTATTTTCAGTAAAAAGTTTAAACAATTTGCTGTCTGGCAGATAAAAAATTTCTTGAACGTTTCAATGGGGAAAGTATAGGAATCATCATCCCTGAACTTTCGTTATTATTTTCGAAAACCCCGTAGTTTGGGAGATACTTACAAAAAAATGATTTTCATCCGCTTTGACATCACATAAAAAATTTAGCAGGGGTCGGATCGTTTAGGACCGAAATTGAATAATCTTCCCCACCGTTGATTTTATTTACGCGTGAACTTGAGCACTTTATTACACTCTACATATTCACATATTAACAACTGATATTAACATCGTCGTCGCCGCGGGTCCTGCCTCCGTAATGTGATGCCGTCGACGAAACGGTAGATGTTCGGTGGCAGCAGCTCGATGAGGCGCAACTTCCAGGCGGGCGGCGAGGTAGGCGGCGTGGTGGTTCCCGTTGCTGTGGGCAAGCGTATGGACATGGGTGCCGTCGTCTTCTGCGGCGATGGAGGTAACGGCGACACTGGCTCCGGTATGGGTACGCGTCGAAGGAAGGCGCGCACGTCGTTCTCGGCGCTACCCCTGTGGTGCCTTGGTTGCTGCGGGGGGCATCGACCGACCCTCAGTTGTGTGGCGGTGTGATCCCTGGGCCAAGCGTTACGTAACCCGAACGTCATGTAAGGGAATTCGTATAAACCGAACGGCGTTGTGATTGCAGTTTTGGGTATGTCTTCTTCGGCGACTGGGATTTGGTGGTATGCTTTTACCCAATCTATTGTGGCGAAATACTTCTTTCCGTGCAGCGTTTGGGAGAAACTCGATGTGTGGGACTGATATTTGTCGGGGAGTGTTCGTGCGTTTAACGCTCTGTAATCTCCGCACGGTCTCCATTCCGCGTTTTTCTTGGGCACTAGGCGTAGTGGCGTTGCCCAAGAGCTTTTTGATGGGCGAGCAATGCCCAGTTGGACCATGAGTCTGAACTCTTCCTTGGCTAGCTTCAGTTTATCTGGCGCTAGTCTTCGTGGTCTGCTGGCTGCTGGTGGGCCTTCTGTTGTTTGACTGTGGTGTTTTGTGCAATGTTGCGGATTTGTAGGTATTCCTGCTGGTTTTGTGATTGCTGGAAATTCTTTTAGCAACTCGTGGTATTTCTTGTTGTTGCAGATTGTGCTAATCCCTTTGTTTTGTGAATCGTGAGTTGTGCGACCCTCTGCTGTTAGGTTTGTGGCCATGTCGTATAGCCTTTGTTTGCGTACGTCTACCAGTAGTGTGATAGGAAGTCGGCTCCTATGATAAGTTTGTGTGTATCTGCTACTATGAATCTCCACGGAAAGCTTCTTCTTAACCGAAGATCAAGATCTAGGTTTATTGCTCCGTATGTGTTGATTTCGGTGTTGTTGGCTGCGTAGAGTTTGTACTGCGATGTTTGTCGTTTGTCTTTGAGTAATTTGCGCGGGAAAATGCACACTTCTGCCCCAGTGTCTATCAAGAATTCGATTTTAGATCTCTGGTCTGTGACGTAAAGACGGCGCGTTTGTTTTTGAGCGTCGCTGGCAGTCATTAGCGACTGCTCTGGTCGTTTCCCCGATTGCTTGCTGCCTTGCATGGTGTTAGGCATTTTTTGGCTTTGCTGCCGAACTTATAGTGGTACCAGCACGTGTTGTATGTTTTGGATCTGGACCGACTTTGTGTTATTGTATGCCCTGTTGCGCGATTTGGTGTTCTGCTTTGTATTTGCGTTTTGAGTTGTGCAATTTCGTTGACCAAATCTTTGATGGGTGCCGTCGTCTTCTGCGGCGATGGAGGTAACGGCGACACTGGCTCCGGTATGAGTGCGCGTCGAAAGAAGGCGCGCACGTCGCTCCGCTGTCGGCGTCGTTCTCGGCGCGACCCCTGTGGTGCCTTGATTGCTGCGGGGGGCATCCACCGACCCTCAGTTGTGTAGCGGTGTGATCCCTGGGTCAGGCGTGGCACTGGGCCAGACGCGCCAGTGGGTAGGCCGGGCCATACGCGCCGGTGGTTGCTTTCACTGCGCTATACGCGCCAGTTAGTGACTCTGTTAGTTTAAATCCTAACTGAGAGTGTTTTTTTTTCTGCGCGAGCCGTCTTCTTATAGAGGTTCTTGGCGTGATCGATCGGCTTTGCGCGTCCTCGGCTTGTAGGAGGGATAATTTTGCATGTGTGGGGATAGCCCGTGTTTGTGGTCCCCACACATGCATTCCGCAGTTACTGAATGTTTTCTTGGAATAAGCATTCAAAGAGTTGCTATACAAAACATCTCCGTAGTCCATTATAAGCAACAGTATACTGTTAACGAGTTTTAGTTTGATATTGGATGACGTATATCCTTTGTAATGAAATAAATAAACATTCCAAAAGCACGCTGAAACTTGATAGTACATAATAATGTTTTTCAAATACCAGATATTTAAGAAATTTATTTCCCAGGTTCTTTGCTTTATCTACTACTAGTATTCGTTCTTTGTTCAGGTACCAATACACCATTGAGGTTGTTTTGGACACTTTTATGTTTTAACTGCAACGACCGATTCGTATAATATATTTTGCCTTGCAAGTAAATGATAAATAATAGTAGCTCTAAAACAAATTGTTATCAGATTCCTCTAAATACTGCTTTAAAATCAGATGTAGTACCTATTTGGAATGCTTGAAACCAATCGATTAAATAAAATTCGAACCACATTATTGCAAAGATTGGGTTAAACCAAGGTAATACAAAATAGCCAGTAAAATCGTATGACTTATAGTGTTGAAGGCTTTACTAAAGATTATTCCAGATTATTGTGCCGTAAGGTAATCATTGTTTTTTAGAAAACTTATTAGCTGCTTGTATACAAGCAAGCAAGTGGTATGGAGTACAAAATGATAACTGGACGAAAATCATTGAGACTTTATGAATTTGACACTTTTGGTAAAGGTCGAATCAAAGTCTGTTTCTACAGAGATGGGAAAAACGAGTCAAGTATTGAAGAATTGATAATGTTTGAAATCACAACTTAAAACACAGAACTTTCGGATATTCTTGAAATTGTAGCACAATACTTGTTCATTATATTAAGTTTATTGAAAGTGCCCTACCGTGAATTTGAGTTTTTGTTCGTGTTAACCAGGTTTTTAATTCACTATAGTAATAATATATCTATACTTTTTTGGATTCAATTTTAGCTCTTACATATTGTTGTATGAAGAATCGCGTTTCTTCATCATTAATTTTTATAAACGTTATATCTTTTACAAATCATCTAAGGTGGAGAAGTTCCGATTTGATAGGGATGAAACGTCAGACAATACTGAATTAAAAGGTAGTGTCTCTTTTTTAACCTCCACCTTGGAAGATCCTTCAAAAGAATAACATTTATAAAAAACCAATACCGCAGGAGTATACCCACTTTATATATTAATCATTAATGTTTTTAATAAAAGGTTTCCATATAAGAGATGCATGTTGAAGTAGTTTTTCATATACCCCAAAATTGAAGTAAATAAACTTTTCTACTATTAGAAGATAGTCGATAGAAGTTTGATGACCATTCTATATTGAACATTTTTTATGTTATTCTAAATGATTTTGATGGAAATTTTGTATGTTCCAAAATAAAAAAAGTAAAACGAGTTGTGGAGACCTAATTGTTTAAATTAAACTGGTTTTTCAAAAACTACACGCAGTTTCATGATATGTAGATGTTCGAAAACTGAAGTTGTGTCGTTTCTTGTAAATCAGGACACAAACAAAAAACTAAGAAATTCGCAAATTGTCAACTAAAATTGTTACCTTTATTTGTGAATACCATCGCCCTAAATTGCAAGCCAAATCTTTTTTTAATATTTACACAAACGAACATCTACGCCATTAACCCTACATGGAAAAAATTTTAAATTTAGAAAATGACTAAAACCAGTAAGGCAAACTCAACTAAAATATTTTTATTCTCCTGACACTTTCGGTTGTACCAGAAATCGACATCAACTTCGTTATTTTATATGGAACACCTTATACAGTGTTACGGTAATTAATCTCCGGCACAAACCGCTTTTCGGATATTGATTTCACTCGACGCTCCTAGATGGCGCGCGAATGTAGTCCGGTACGTATTTAGTTTTCGCCCGTCTAATTTTCTGGTAAAAATCCCTAAGATGGTGAACGCATATATCGTGTTATAATTTCGCTAGGTAAGAAATCCGTTTGTTTCTGGGTCATCCTTAATAAAGGGTCGTTATTTGTAGGTCGTAGCCTTTTCCGAAGCACCGATTATTTGCGTTAATTATCAAATGACGGATAATTTCTCCTTTTATGCAACACCGTAAGTTTTTAGAAAATTCCTATACGAGCATACAACGTGGGACGTCAGTGTTGTCTTCTTGCCTATTTTAGATCTAAGATATCTTCTACGTTACAATTTAAAGGTACTATCTAAAATTGGATTGTTCTTCGTTGAGGAGGGGCACCAAAAACCATTAAGACGTTTTTTCAGGCAACGTTTCGTGCAGTCGAATGTGTATTTCTTTAGGCCTTTAAAACAAATAAATGGTCCGCCACTTGAATAAGTGTAAAAAACACATAGATATCATACATGTTTGTTCGTTTCTACGTATAGAGTGTGTGTTTTATTAGAGATATTTATTTACATTTAATTGTTAATTTATTTTGTGTTTGTTTAATATCTATGTGTTTTTACACTTATTCAAGTGGCGGACCATTTATTTGTTTTAAAGGCCTGAAGAAGTGCACATTCGGCTGCACGAAACGTTGCCTGAAAAAAACGTCTTAATGTTTTTTTGGTGCCCCTTCTCAACGAAGAACAATCCAATTAGTTGATCATTTATAGGAGGAAATATTTACCTTTCATCGTACTATCTAAACTACCATCTAATCTACCAGCCGAATGACTATCGAATTACCACCTAAGTGCCACCCAATTATAAACTAGGGCAGATCACCCGACACCTGGGGGGAAAGAAAAACTAAGTTCTCGTCACCTATAGTACGAGTGCGCTCGAATTTTTGGGTAATTAGACTACGTTTTGCTGGTGCATTGATGCTCGCTACCTTTTATTCTAAGATTAATTGTGTGTGTTGTTTGTTAAAACCAAAGATTAAATAAAGTTACGCACCTGTTATTTTGTTATCGTATCGGTTGCTTTATTTAAGTGCCCCGCCTAACGATATTCTTCTTATCAACAGTATTAGTTCTGTTTGATAATTATTGTCTCAAATTAGACGTTCAACTAACTAATTGGCGCCTTGCTCATCCACTAGTGATTAAAATTTTCGGACACAAGATTCGGGGTGCGCAAAATAAATATTGTTGAATGTTCGATAGGAATGAGTGTAATTTAGAGCGGCTATTATAGTCTTATTATCTGGACCTGCGACGCTTCACCCAATATTCTAGTTAACCGGGAAGCCGTTAAAAAAATTACTATCATTTCGTAACCTCTGCTTGTATACAGCGCGGTTCTTAATTAAAGAAATTCGCTAATTAACTTTTGTACGGCAAATTTTTTTCTGCTCGTCACAAGAGTTTGCAACAAAGTCCGTTCTAAAAAAACAATGTTTTTTTGTTCTTTACCGTCCATTGGTAGACTAATAAATAAAATTTACTGGATTGTGAAGTTTATTTGTTGGTTTATTGTGTATTATTGTATGCAAAAGTTTACGGAAATATCTGTAACTTTTTTTGGGAACTCCATATTGGGTTAATTTTTGGTTTGTATAAAGAGAACAGATATAGTAAAAGAAGATGTGTCCATAGATTAAAAAATGTAATACTAAGTGTTTCATATTTGCTGTTATACATTTTGACATCTTCCAAAAACAACAACTTTTTTAAGTCAAGTGAAACACTCGTATTTTTTTACTCTGTCGTGTGTAAGTTGAAATTATCTTTCAAATCATAAGCATTGTTAGCATTTCGACTACTACTTTTAGAGATATTTGCAACTTTCTTTTATGTACCAGATCTGTTATGTTAACTGTTAACGTGCCAGCATGATTGGAATCACAACCCACAACAATGATTTGAAAATTTATTTGTTTATGTCAAATTCTCTCAATTTATTGTTTCTCAAATAATACTAATCATGGCCAATTCGATTACAGAGCTGGTACTCCCCAATAGTATAGAAAATTGCAAATATGCTCAAAAGTAGTAGCCGTAATGCTAACAGTGATCATCAAAAGAGCATATATTAATATAATTTAAAAAAGAATTTCAACCTGCACACTACATAGTAAAAAAAAATACAGGGTGTTCCATTTGACTTAAAAAGTTATTGGTCTTTTGAAAATGTCAAATATCAAATCAAATGTAACATGTAACAGCAAATATTTATTTATTTATTTATTATTATACCATGCTCTTACAGGCGAACCTAATTACTTGGACAGGAACAAATACAGAATAAACTAAAATACAACATTGAATAAAAAAAAATAAAGCTGCAAATATTAATTACATTAAGTAATAAATACATGAAATCAACTAAATCGAAATTCTTAATAATAAGCAAAATTAAATATACAATAATTAAATAGTGAATAATATCTAATAAATTAAGTAATAATCTGAAAAATTAAATACGTATTGACTAACAAATAAATACTTTTAAAAAAAAATAAAAGTAAGAAAACCTGAAAAAATTAGATGTGACTTGAATTACGCAAGAACGTTTTAAACTGTGCAAATGATACATGAAAAATATCGATAATAGGAAACACTTAAAGTCTGTATACTATTGGCGCGGAGTAATAAATCATAATTGTTTGAAATAATTCTTTATTTTCTTGTGAAAGCGGTACTTCTACGGTTAAGTAAAAACCAATAAATTCTAACCAAAATACGATCATTGTGCCGCTCTTGCAGCATATCGACCCATCTAGGGTCTGAGAACAATAGTTTAATCTGTGTAAACACGTTGCCATCAGCCCAAGTACTGACGAAACGAGAATCATAGCCGTAGATGTGGGTATTATACCAAGATACAAAATAATGGTATATAATACGTAAGAAGTAAAATTTGTAGATTCCACAAAGTAAGGATTGAAACAATAAAAGAAACCACATAATAATTCATATCAAGGTAGATTTTACTATTATAATATATTTACCTACTAAAAATATGATTTTCCAAACGTATCAGGTACCTACGCTACTGCAATACGGGAGATTCGATAATTCTGACAGGTTTATTACTCCGCGCCAATAGTATACTGAGTATAGTACCAATTACATTTTTAATCTATGGACACATCTTAGTTTGCTATAGTCCATTCTCATTATACAAACAAAAAACTAATCCCATATGGAGCTCCCGAAAAAAGTTACAGATATTTCCGTGAACTTTTGCATCTATCAAAATTTTACTAAACAAATTAAAATCTCGAAATCTATAACTCGTAGCTACAGGGAATATTATACAAGTCGCCCTAAAATTTGGCGTAGAATCCGAAAATACAATGATATATAGGGTGTTGCTTTAAAATAACAAAGTTGATGTCGATTTCTGGTGCAACCGGAAGTGTCAGAGGAATGAAAATATTTTAGTTGAGTTGATAAATTCGTTATTGTGGATCGCCAGTGGCGCGCCAAGCCTTTCTGGCGCCCTGGGGCAAGTCACTCTTATGCGCCCTGCCCCCTATCCATCAAAGTGTTTCACAATTCAAACGAATTTTGTTTTTAAAAATTTTGCAGAAAAGCTGTGAATATTGAGTAAATTGCATGCAGATTTTATTACTAAGAAATAAACACTAGACATTTCAAGAAACATTTTTATTGAACGAACAGATACATATTACTTTAAATTGCACTAATAATAATAATTATAAAAATTCAGGTAAATAACACATTAAAATATAATACACAGATATTGATGAAAAAAAATTAATTATCAATAGCAACTTTGCGGGCCTTTTTTCTAGAAAATTGCCTTATTAACTCTTGCATACCTAGGGTATTTAATAAATCTGATTCAATAGAAATAATAGCCAAATTTTGAAGACGTTCTTGAGACATTGATGATCTTAGATAGTTTTTAATGAGTTTCAGTTTTGAAAAAGATCTTTCGGCAGTAGCTACAGAAACAGGCATAGTTAACAAAATGCGCAGTGCTATAGTAGTGTTTGGAAATGCTTGATTTAAATTATTTTTACTGATATAATTTAATGTCTGATTTGGAGATGACGTAATCTCCGGGCAAAAATTTTGTAAATACTCTAACTCTTGTAATAATTCAAGACCATTTATACCGCATTCATTTCTTTCTTTGTCTGTTAAAGTATTTTCTAATTCGGTGCATAAATTTAACTGCTCACTTTGTTTGTATTGAGAAAATTTTGAAATGTCGTACAAAAATTGAAAATTATTAGAATAATTTGATAATAATTGAAATCTTTCGTGAATGGATTGTATGGTTACATCTAATACATTATTAAAGCAGTTAACTTTAAATTTTAGTTCTTCGCTCGCAATTGTTTCGTCGTCATGTTCATAACTGAACTGCTTTTTTATTTTTCTTGCTCTTAAAGAACCACTATTTTCAAATTTTGCTTCAACATCTAATAAAGAAGCGATTTCCTTAGCATCAACAAGTAAATCAGAGAAACCTTTATCTGATCTATAGTTTTTAAAAAAATCATTTAGTATTTTATATATTAGAAATTTTTGCATTGTAACATTTTGTTTGTAATATTTACTTTACTTAAAATATTGTACCACAAAACTAATGTTCCAATCAACCCAAATTGTTTTATTTTTTACCTAAACCAGTGGATACGTTTTTGCACTGTTATCGAATAAATTATTACACCCGCTAGCTATTTCAAACAGAGCATCATATATTTCTCCAAGTTGATATCGTAAAGGTGTTATAGCGTCAATTCTACTAGACCATCTAGTATCTGATAGAGGTTTCACGGTTAAATTCGATATGTGTTTTTTAGAACTGACCATCGATTAATTGAGGCAGAGAAAAATTATAAATTTCTTGGACTGTTGAAAAAAAATTTATACACAATATATTACATTTTACAGCATCGTTCACAACTAAATTTAAACTATGGTTACAATAAGGGACAAAAAATGCTCTTGAATTTATATTAAGAATCTTTTTTGCAAACCATTATGTTTTCCTCGCATGTTTGCCCCATTGTCGTAACCTTGTCCGCGTAATTCGTTAATACTTAAACCATTTTGTTAAGTTATAAAATGTTCCTGAACTCAAAATTCATTCACAAATCGAATGCAAACCTAAATTTGCTCTTGGTGACTACTAATCGGGGGTGCAATCTAATATAATAGAAAAATATTTAAAATATGCGTTTTAAGATTATTTCCTATTAAATTAATTATTTCATTTTGGATTTTATCTCCGAGGTAATGGGCATCTTTAAGTTGTCGTGCATTTGCACTCTTTAGTATGCTCAGCCATCACGGGATCAAATTTAGCTATCATTTCTATGCATTTTAGAAAGTTTCCGTTACTTTTTCGAATAATTTATTATTACTACCGCGGAATGCTAAGTTTTGTTGAGACAAAAATTGATAGTGTAAAAAATTCTTTCAATAACCGCGTTCCAATATTTAGTTTCCAAATTCAATACATTTTGAGAAGCAAAATGAATTGTTGTGTTAGATTTTAAACGATTCAGTAAATCAGACCATTTTTAAAATTTTCAAAATGTAACTTGCTTTTTCATGAAGATTTAAATGTTCGCCTATATGTTTCCAATCACTAAAACCGTTTTCATTACTTAATTTTGTAATTTTAAATAAATTTTCCATGTTAAATATTTTGCAACAGAAACAAAATACAGAGTTTTTGATTTTGAATATAAAAGCCAATCTCGTTTAATATTTTCTGAATTTGGTAAAATACGTATAAAATGTCTGGAAGAAAATTTTCTACCAGATTTGTCTTTAGGATAATCATTACATTCGTTTCAGTAAAGACAAGGTCCGTTTTCTACTAAGCTTTGAATTTGAGAGGAAGAAAATACATTTGGCCATAAACCGGGATCGTTAGGAATAGGTGTACAAGTATACTCATTTTGTTAAGTCCAATTTCAGCTGTTGCTGTTGGATCAGTAGTTGACGTAGTTGTAATATCAATATGGACATTGATGTCGGTAGAAATTTCGTCTCTACTTGTTGAGGAAGTGAATCCTCCGCCTGATGTATACTACGAATTAGAGTGGGTACAGCTGATAACTGCAAATCTTTATTGATTATTCCAAAGAAATGGGTAATTTTTTCATTATTATTCTTCAAATCTTCTTTGCGCTTTCTTTTTCTTAGAAGATTTTAATGGCCAGATAGTTTTTTTCTTTTTTTCTTCTTCAGACATCTTCTGAAAGAAATAATACATTCAAATAGTCTAACATTAAAAACAATATATAAAATTAGCCTACCTTATTATATTGTAGAGTTTTCTGTTTTTTTTCTACAAAATCGGCACAACAACTTAAAAATAATCACTATCACAATATTAATTTGCTTTATTCTAATTTAATTCGTTTTTCAAGAAACGATCATCAATGAATGGAGTTTGAAGGTAATAATCGTATAAGAATGAAAACAGTAAGCATGCAAGATGCAAGTTTGAACAAGCAGATCTGCAACTTGCAAAAATTAAGAATTGACAGGAGAAGAATCGTTTGGCGCTAATTAAATCTAGCTGCGTATACAGTAATGCCAGATGAAATTTGTTTAGTTGCCGGTCGCCACATTAATTAGTTCGATAAATTTTGCTAGATATGAAGAAAGAAATGTTGAATGTTTTTAATAACACAAAGTCTCTTGTAATTGTAACATGCAAGGTAAGATGTCCATGTCTTTTAGTGATTGTTGAAATTTAATACACACGTTGATAAAGGAATATACAAAACAAAGCAAGGAGTGTTTTTAACATCAAATAAACCTTTGACCGAGAAACCGATATTACAGTAGATGGCATCGAGCTATAAATAATAAACAAACAATAATAATCGAAATATTTAAAAGATATTATGTTATAGGAAAGCCGTTGCAGCACTTTACATAGAATATTTATTTTATACTAAAAAGTAAAAAATATGTTATAATCTTAGGCCGTCGATAAAGTCAAAAATCGCCTTCGGCCTTCGGCGCCCTTTGCAGCGTTGCGCCGTCGGGCGAGGCCCGAGTTCGCCCTTATGGATGGCGCGCCATCGCACTTTATTATGCAGAAATTTAACACAAATGATAACCACAAAACAACCTCTGCAAGTATGCCAAAGCTTAAAATATAATAATATAATAGTGACAGTCAAGTCATTATTTCATCCCACCGATTTGATATAAGTAGTTCGTCAGTAATGAGTCACGCATAAGTATCGTTAGCACTTCACGTTTTTTTCACGAATTTATCGTTACAGTATATGTGTAAAAAATTAACGGTAAAGCGTAGAACCAACGGTTTTGTGACGAACTAGTGACTATCGTCACGCTTGCGCCACGAAATGTTACGGGTTAATAAAGGAAGACAAGTAATAAGTTTCGTGAACTTACTTATAATTGGATCACATTCAAAAAGAGTCTTTGGAGAAAAAAAATAAGAGAAACAAGAATACAAAGAAAGCTTGCTTTCGTTTGGTACTCGCCGCCCACGTGTACAAATGATTTAATTAATTTACTACTTTACCGAAATCAATTTTTACTTATTCGTTAACGGTGTCTAGTTATTAAAAAGGAAAAAGGTTTTTTTACTGACTGTCGTTTTTGTAAAAGTGCATGTTCACATGAGCATTCGCATTTTTCAACAGTCATTTGTTCTTTACGTACTTTAGGGTGTGCAAAACGCCGCTGATTTTCAGCATCTAAAACAGGCGATGGTTAACCTGTTTTTTTTAATCACCACAATGAAAGGTGCTTGTTTGCTTTATTTCCAGCAAAGGAAAATTTTCAAATAATGGTGGATGTTGAGTACAGTGTTGACAAACGAAATTTAAGGTAGACTTTCTAAGTCTAAGTTCCACCCAACCAGATTTTAGACTAAAAGAAAGAGATGGTCCAATCCAGGAAGACGTTTTTGTTTCAATAATGACTCCGGCCATGAAAGCCTTAACAATATTTTAATATTTTTTTTACTGGTAGACCATGTTTACACCAACATTTTTGTTACATATATTAATTCGTCAAAACTGTTAAGAATAATAAAAATTGTATTGTGATTATGATTCATAGGTACATAATTATGTTTTTCCTGCATAATAATAATAATTTTTAATGTTATTTCAAATAAAAATTTAAAAAAAACGTGCTGGTATACCCCGAATTTACACCTTCCCGTCTACTACCTAATTATTTTGCCAAAGAAAACAGTACCAACAGTTACGCTGGCGCATTACACATTATCTTTACTGAGACGAAAGTGAACATGATAATGATCCCAGTTTAAATCAAGTATCCAAAAAAATACAGCAGTAGTGCCATGATGTAATTGTCACAGTGTAATACATATTAGCAATTATCTGTATACTGTATACCACACTACTGAAGAAGAGTTTTCACTCACAATAATCGAACGCACGTTCTTGTCTAATATATAGATTTTCTTTACATACGTATAGATACAACTTCCAATAAGAATAACATTGCAAATTGAACAACATAAGCTAAACGTAGATGACGACGAATATGCGGGGGTGCTGAAGAAGTCAATATTTTATTGAATTCAGAATTAGCAAATATTTGACAACTTACTTCGAAAGTTTTTCAACAAATGTGGCTACCACTCCTTTTCAATCACGTATGTTCGATATAATCCGCTTGTGTATGTCACAATAGTACAGGAATGTATAAGTAAGTGCGACTTACTAGAAGTGATAGTTTGTATTTTCAACTCCATAAAAACACTTGAAAACAAATTGTTAATTTTAACAGAGAACATTGAGAAATATCAGGTCATTGATAGAGACTATTAAAAAATTTTGATAAATTAACATTACGTCAAAGGAAGCAATAGTGATAAAAAAAAACAAACTTCTTACCAAATATGTTATCGGGTCTGATTTTTTAAATGATGTTAACCTCACAAGGAACACTAATCTTATATTATACGACTATGAACGGATTTATCAACATTAATACAATAAACTTTATAGCTAATTTTAGTAAACAAATATTCGTATTTATTGCAGTTAAAAACCCTATTAATTACCAATCAATTGTAATCTTAAATGTTTTAATTTCATTTAACTTAAATTTAATGATCGGCTTGGTTCGTTCATTGTAATATGTAATTACGTTAAAATTATAAATGTGAAGATATGCCATTCACAACGCCTGCATTGTATCGTTTGTTCAGAAAGGCCAACTTTTTAAGACCGTCTACCATCGACTTTTGTGATTAGGGGAGCGTGGGGGAATGACGACCATCTAAGCAAAATTGTTCGTAATTTCAAAATCTTTTTACTTTTACTTTGCATGACATGCATTTAATTCGTTGTTAAGTTTTTTTCTATATTTGCCTATAAATCTCATAAAAGGTTTACGTTTTTAAGAAAAAAATTCAAACTTTATATATGCCTTTGGTTGTGATTACCCGCATGTATGGGGTAATTACGACCAAGGTGTAGGTAGTTACAAACACAATACAAATTTACTTAAAATACTTTTTTATTAATAGGTAACATGAAACCAAAATAAACAAATTATCAAAAATTAAAATTTAAACGTCGAACATTTGGTTTTGGCCATGAGCAGAAGTCACAGCAGTAGTTTGTTGGTGAGTTAGCACCACTACATTCGCGATGAGCCCAACGACCGCAACTTCTGCATCGGTACCATGTTTCAGTTTTGCCATATTCTTCACACACTAAGCATGGTACCTCATCATTATCTTCCATGTCATCAAGGCTATCATCATCAACAAGTTGGTTTTCGTCAAAATCTTCTGATTCTGATGAATCAAAGGATTCTCTTCTGACTTTCTTCGGTTTGGTGTATGCCTTCGTTTTAGCTTCTTTCGCAGTTCTTTTGGATTGTCTCTTTGTCTTTCTATCTTCTTTATCAAGTAATACTTGCTTCATGGGAGTTGCAGTTAGAATTTCTGAATGCTGTTTTCGACGAAGAATTTTGCAGAGTTTTTGGACGTTGACGGTGTTGGTAGTGGAGAGATATCTTGAAATGAGGCCGACGTGGAAGGTACTGCTGGGTCTTCAACTGGTATGGGTGCTGTTGTATTTAAATGAATGTCATTAATGTTATTTTTGTTAGGATTTTCTTGATCCTGTTCCAGCAACACATCAGCTGGAAGGAAGTCTTCTTCACCAAACACACCAGGTTTTATTGGATGGATACCTGTTGCCTTAAATCCCGAAACAGCCTTTTCAATTGTTGCCACATTGGAGTAGGCCCGATTAAATAATAATGCCATGTCGTAGTGTGTAATTTTTGAAACTTATTAGATTTAAGAAATAAATCGCATTCCTTTTGAATGCTTTTTAAAAGGTCCAAAAATGTTACGTCCAAAGGTTGGACCCTGTGGGACGTATGAGGAGGAATTGATAACATTATGATGCCATTAGTTTTGCAATAATCATATATCTGAATTGAGATATGGCTACAGTGATTGTCAAGAATCAGCAAAACTGGTTCTTCAGCAGTAGGCTTCACTTGGCTGCTAAAATGTTGAAGCCATCGTAGAAAGAGGGTTTCATTACTCCAACCATTCTTTGAGACGCCGTAAATAGCATCTGCTGGACCATCTTTCTGCAAATGTGGTGACATTCGCTGTCTGGGGAAAACAAACATAGAGGGGATATACCTCCCTGATGCTGACATAGCACAAATTATGGTAACAGTTTTTCCCCTTTCTCCACTTGTTACCGCACCAATTCTTTTGACCTCTTTCTGCTAATATATTTTCAGGTTGCTGCACATTGGAGATTCCGGTCTCATCAACATTAAAAATTTTTCCGGGTTGAAATTTCCATTTTGCCATTAATATTTCAAGGCGTTCAAAAAAGGCTCACCTCTAACCTATTAAAAGCAGTCACTCTATTAAGACTAGTTCCTTCAGGTTTGCGTTTACTAATGGTAGGATTTCTGGTCATAAAATTATAATACCATTCTCTTCCCGCAATCTGAGAGGTTCTATTGAAGTTATGGCTAATCTTATTTTTTCTGCGTATTGAAATGCTGCCTGACGCAGTTCTCTAGGAGTTAACCCATAAAACAGTTTAGCTAACATCTTTAGATGATCAGCGATTTCCTTCTCTTGTTCATCAGAAAAATTGATTTTCGCCCCATTCTTGGCTTTGCTTTCTCTGGTTTGTAAAGAGCCATAAGGTATGCCAAACCTTCTAGCTGCAGAACGGATTTGTGTGCCAGATTGTACAGCAGCAATAGCCTGTTCTAGATTCTCTTGAGTCCATTGCGCTTTTGGGTCTTACGCGTGTAGTGACGGGGCATCCTGGAAATCAAAAATGAAAAACAAACCTAGTGATAATAGTACTATGATGCTAATGCTGTAAGGGTAATTGCGACCAATACGGTCGCCATTGCCCAACGCATTTAGTTGCAATTACCCGCAGTCACATGTAAACTATTTCTTGTAGTTAGAATTTTCCATTAAAAGAATTGAAAAGTTTTATTCTATAATTCGTAAAATACATTGTTTACATACCTTTAATATAACTTCTCATCAATAAAACACTTGTACTTTTGTTTCTATGCCTTCGGCGATTCAGTAAGAAAATTAGAAGCACTAACATCAACACACCAACCGATTTTTTTTGTAGTAGTATTACAGTTACCAATACAAACACTATTGTAATTATATTACATATCCGTCCACTAGAGGGTGATCATATCACTAATTTGAGATTCAAGCCGGAAAGTTAAAAAATTGTGTGGTCGCAATTACCCGCTGGTCGTCATTCCCCCACGCTCCCCTACATCCATCATAAATCACAACAACCAATTTTGATTGTTAACTATCAACACAGTTTTAAATTTTTGTGTAATTTTGAATGCACATTCTGACCACCACTGGTGCATTACCAAAACTTTTGTATTGCTGACATATGAAAGTGAAATGTGAAAAACAATATGGTGGTATCCAGAGAAATGTTATGACCCTGTTCTAAAGAGAATATTGAACATTTCTCTGGTGGTACCCAATGCCAAATCAATTTAAAGAATGCCTTTTATTACTCTTGAAATTTACGACATGAATCTAATCACAACTTTACAAATTAACATCTACTACTACCACAAGTGATCGAATTTTTATTTTATCTACATTTTCTATTGTTTTAATGCTTCAGTTTTCATTAAAATTAGCCTCGTACATCTTTGAAAATAAAAGCAAACGAGTTCACAAACAATTAAGTATTCTTTGACAATTCATTCATTATTTCAAGATCACGCTTATTTCTCATCAAATGCTATAAATTTGGTATAAGGAGTTTCTTCCAGTTTTTAGTACCATAGGAAAAAATGTCAATTTGCTTGCCCCTTCTCGAAGAAAGAATCAATTATTTAAAAAAAGTTACAGAAGAAAATATATATCTATCATAAACTGTTACCTTCAATATTAAATTCGCAAAGAAAACATGTTCGCAAAAATAAAATCCCAGCATTCTATGTAACGATCCAGACCCAAGAATCTTAGCGAAAAAACTCTTAAACTAAACCCAAATTGACGTGTTCGCTTTGGAAATTCATCTTTTTCCTAACTGCCAGTGTCCTTCTTGAGACTTCCGCTAACTAACTGACGCCAAAACATCAACTAACGCAAAAACACTATTCGAATTCCTTTAGGAACTCCACTAACTCGAGCTTCCACGAAAAACATGTTAACATTTTTGTATTTAGGCGCAATCCCCTACTACAAATTAAGCGCATCTGTTTGAGTTACAGTGTAAGTAACCGGGTATTTTCCAATTTTAAACTACACATTTTTACGACTTAAATGGTATAGTTCTGTGCGATGTGCTACAAATTTTTGCTTTAATTACCATACAGTTCTAACAAAATAGAGATCCAGTTATTGGACACTTAATGCATCGGGATATAAATCCTTGTAAGCTTTAATGTGGTCCCGTTATTTACCAAGGAATTGAAGAAACGTCTGAAAATCTTCCGTCCAGGTATCAGCAAGCTTTTCGAAGTCTGCCTCACCGGAAGTTCCTTTGTTTAGAAAACAGAGTTGGTAATGGGAAATGAGACCGCGAAATGCAAGCCAGCAACATTGTCGTTTAGAAACACAACATAGAGAAACTTAACCAGTTTCTTCGACACTTGAACAGCGACCACCCCAATATTCAATTCGCCATGGAGACACAAGCTAAACAACAAATGGCTTTCTTGGATGTGTTGCTGAAAAAACGAAGAAATCAACAATCTATACAGTGATCAGAACACCTACACACGGACAGGTACCTATATGCCTTATCAAATTTCTACCCAGGCCAAAAGTACAGAATCGTTTAATCCTGACGGAAAAAGCTCGAAGGTTTTGTGAAGACGATAATCTTCAGGCGGAACTCAAACACCTGAAAACCGCTTTTGAGGCTAGCGGGTACATTAGGAAAGAGATCGAAAGATCAATGAGGTCCAAAAGATCGAAAGTACCAGAATTCACATATCTTCTATACATATCCAAAGTGACCCCCTAGAAAGAGGCACGACATAAAAACCAAGAAGATTTTCATCATACCTTGTTCTTGTGGTAAGGTATACATTGAAGCGACCGAACATCGAGCAAACTATGGTCTGGAACACACTAAGACAGCATTGATGATAATAATTCGCATGCAAGTGTTTGTTTTGAGCTCTGCGAATAAACTGTAAATTCAAGTGGTTAAAAGTTGAAGATATTTTTGTGGTTGATTAGTGATATTATTTACTTTCGTTTACATACATTTAAACTCGTATCTATGCTTCAATTAATTATTATTCTGAACGTTTGTGTTGAACGATAAAGATAATACTGTGTACTTGTTGACGTTCTTGTGCCGGTGATATCAGGTATTTGAACAATTAAATTATATCGCTCTGTAATCGCTCTCACTTTGATCTTTAATTGTTGAATGCAACTGGGTATAATGGATTAATGTATTTTCTTTAATTAAAATGTCGATTTGTCAATATGTGATAATCATTGCGGGTCAAAACTACTGGGACTTATCTGCAGTGGACCTTGTAAACAAACATATTTCACTTACATTGTACTGAGTTGCCTAAAGAAATTTTAGACATTATCAGAAATTGTCATGGAGTAATTTGGAGATGTCAAACTTGTATAACATCGCTTAGTTCAGTAGTATCTGAAGATCGAATGCGGTCGTATTTTGACAAATTTATGAATAACATAGTTAAAGAAATGGATATAAAAATTTTGCAGAACAGAAGTCTCATATGATGGAAAATATCTTAAAAGATGTGAATTCTATTGTTCAAATTGGAGTATCGTCAATTAAATCTGAAGCTTTAAACTTCTTATCATCTAATGTTGTAACAGCTATATCAGAAAGTGTCAATATACCCGAATGTCAAAATAGTCGTGCATATGCAAGTGTTGCTGCATCTGCTTCGCAAGCACAACCGAAAATTATAATTCAACCAGTCGATCCTAAACAAGGTGTTAATAAAACTAAGAAGGATGTTCTGACAGAAATAAACCCGATATCTGAAAACATAAATATAAAAAACGTCAAACCGCTAAAGGATGGTAGCATTCTCCTCAGTTGCTCAAATAAAGAACAATCCAGTAATTTAATGAAGAAGGTTGAGGAAAAACTCTCTCAGAGTTATAAAAGTAGGCCTGTCAAATCTATGCCTATTAAGCTGAGAATAGTAGGGTTATGTGAAAAACTCAGCAATGATGAATTATTACAATATCTCAAACTGCAGAACCCTGAGTTATTTCAGAGTGATTCAGAATGTAATGTCATTACCGTAGAACCTGTGAAAAAGAATAATAATGTTTATCAGGCAACCATTTCTGTAGACGCAGTTCTGTACAGGAAACTTCTCGATTTAAGACACATCTTAGTTGGCCTCGATGGATGCACTATATTTGATGCTATAGAACTTCGCAGGTGCTTTACCTGCAATGGTTATAACCATTCGCCAGACTTCTGTCCCGCTAAGGGTAACCCCAATTTGTCCCCTATGTGCTGAAAGGCATTCAGTTAAAGACTGTAAAAAAACTAAAGTGGCATATAAATGTATTAATTGTGATCTGTTCAAAAGGAAGAAAAGTAAAGATTGTGATACCAATCATGCAGCGTGGGATAGAGATTTATGTTCGTATTACAAATATTTATTAGAAAATGTTAAAGTTGGCATCTTTGGAGTTTCAAACTCATTTTCTGGGATAACAAAAAACTAATTAGGGATCTCAGTCTGTCGAGCTCAAATCAACTCTAACAAGCTTATGTACACTGTGTTTTACCAGAATGCTCGAGGATTATGTTCAAAAGTAAATGAGTTTTTAGTTAATGCCTCTGACCTCGCTTATGATTTTATAGCCATAACTGAGACTTGGCTAAATGATACTATCGATAATAATGAATTATTCCCAGATTATTATGTGGTACTCCGAAGTGATCGACAGTTCTCTTTAGTAAATCGTAAAAGAGGAGGTGGTGTGTTAGTGGCGATTAGTAAGAAATTTTCATATAAGGTCTTGGATACTAAGGATATTGCTAAACATATACCGTTAATTGATTTTATTTTGTGCAAATGTCATATAGGACATATCTCTATAATATTGTGTGTAATTTACATTCCTCCCGATACCTCAATTGATCAGTTGGAATTATTTTTAGATGCATTAGAGCAATATTTAGTCAATGACGCTTGTATTATAATTGGTGATTTTAATGAATCAAGTTTCCCTTTAGTTGAAGAATTACGCACGCGTAAAGCACAACTGTTGCACAATTTTGCAAGCGTCATTGATGTTACGCAAATTAATAATATTGTAAATCGTTGCAATAAGTCGTTAGATCTTGTGTTTGTCAAAGGTTACTTCTTCTGTACCAATGATAGATGAAGATGCTTATCATCCCGCATTATGCATTCACCTATCTAATTTTGTTTGTGACAAACGTACCTATTTTCCAAAGAGCTTTTGTAAGTCTTATAACTTTTATAGGGCAGATTATCAATTGTTATACAAATCTTTGTTTGAGCAGGATTGGTCTAAACTAGATTCATATTCTAATATAAATGAAGCTGTTGATCAATTTTACTGTCTATTGTATGGTATGTTGGACAAATATGTCCCGAAAACTATATATCGCAAGTCTAAATACCCCATATGGTTCTCTAAGGAGGTTAAAACAAATCTCAAACTTAAATCGTACTATAGAAAAAATGGTTAAATCTTAATAGCCCTTACTATTATGAACTTTACAAACATCTGCGCTTGTTAACTAAAACTCAAATTTCTGTCTGCTATAATGATTACATAAGTTCTATTGAGGGTAATCTAAAAAATGACCCTTCTCAAATCTGGAAATTTAATCGACAAAAAAAGGTGGGTCTCGATTACCAAATAAAATGACTGATGGACAATGTGAGTTTACTGAACCGGAATCAATTGTTAACGCTTTTGCACAATTATTTTCAAGATCATCTGATGTAGCATATTACTATTAATGATCTTAATAATTATAAACACCACAAAAAAGTTCCGACATTCCGTTTTCCTTATGCTACAGAAAAGATGTTATTAACATAATGAAGAATTTAAATGAGAAATTTACAGCTGGTGATGATCAGGTACCAAGTTTTCTTATTCGAGACTGTAGAGCCGCGTTTGCACAACCCATTGTTATCTTAATCAATTTAATAATTAGATCCTCCACTTTTCCAGATATTTGAAACGCGCCAGAATTTCTCCTATCTTAAAAAAAGGAGACAATTCTGATATAAATAACTACAGGCCTATTTCAATTTTATCAAATTTTTCTAAAATCTGTGAGTCATATTTGTAAAGTTTCATATCAACATCGCAACATGGTTTTATTTCTCCTAGATCCACAAACACTAATCTTGCTTGTATTTCACAGTTCATAGCGGAGATCCTTGATAAGCGTGATCAGGTTGATGTAATATATATGGATTTTACAAAAGCTTTCGATTCTGTTAGACATGAAATATTAATTGATAAATTATCAGACTTTGGTTTTTCTCCGGCTTCCCTTTCATTAATCGCGTCATATTTAAGTAACAGAACATCATATGTCTCATACAGTGGTTTCCGTTCTATCCAAATTAATAACTCAGTTGGTGTTCCTCAAGGTTCTAATCTTGGACCGTTGCTTTTTGTGCTGTACATTAATGATCTATTGGACTCGGTAACATGTAATGTGTTGGCTTATGCAGATGATATAAAAATATTTAGAGTAATCAAATCACTCAAAGATACAATACTCTTGCAACAAGATCTAAACCACATAGTTGATTGGTGTTCAAAATTCTACCTAAAACTGAATATTAACAAATGTTACCATGTTTCATATTTTAGAACTCTCTCGCCATTTACATTTGAGTATTATATTAACACTATTCTCGAGAAAAACTGACAATAAGAGATCTCGGTATAACGTTTGATGCGCAATTGAGCTTTAGGGAACATTTGAATCATGTCAAATGTGATGCTTATAAATCGTTAGGATTTGTCATCCGAATTAGTAAGAACTTTACTGATATAGCTATGATTAAACAGTTGTTTTACGCATTTGTTTTAAGCAGAATCGAATATGCATCTATTGTGTGGAGTCCAATATATGCCTCACATGCATCTGTTCTCGACAAAATTCAACGCCGATTCCTCAAATTTCTATCTTTTAAGATTGATGGTGTATATCCCGTTAAAGGTGTAAGCGAAATTAACCTGTTGAAAAGGCATATTATGACAGCGTTGTCGGTTAGAAGAGATAAACGTGAAATTAAATTTTTGTATAATCTATTAAACAACAAGATCGATTGTAATTTTATACTATGTAGAATACAGTTTAATGTTCCACGTTTGTCAGCAAGGTCAGTTTGCAGCTTTCGATTGCCAATTGCAGTAACGAATATAATATGCCGATCACCTGTTCATGTCTGCTGCCGAACGGCAAATAACCAGGTTAAAGATATTTTTTATAGAATTTAACATTTATTTATTAGATTTGTTTTATTTACCTGTTGTTATATTTAGTTTATTGTATCTATAGCACCTCTTTTAATATTGTAATAGCTTTAAGTTTTCTTTTTTGTTATGTATATATATATTTCCTGTAATTGGAACTTGTTCCGTTGGGAATAAATTATTATTATTATTATTATTATTATTATTATTAGTATTTAGCAATGTGAATTACAGGTAGTCTTCGAGAGCTCCAAGTTACGATTACCGGCACCTTAAGAAGATTGTTGCACTAGAATGTCGATTGCTGCACGTATGTTTTTGCAAAATTATCTATACTATCCATATGTTTTCTATATTTACTTAACACAGTTCCCCCCTTCCCAACGTATATGTAATCCGAATACAATGAAATTCAAATATTCCAAACGCTCAATCTCTGACTAAACATCAATTGATATTTTAAGTTGTAAACACATCAATCAGTTAGTCAGTTAATACTTTTATTTATTTAGATTATTTTCGAAAAAACAAGCGTTTTGTGCAGAACTCCACATCGTTCTGATACTAACAAACGTGTAAAAGAGTATCGGAATGGTATTAGAAAACAATAGTCAAAATAAAGACAATAAAATTTCCAACAACTTTTTTTTAAGATTAATATTTTTGAGATATTAGATTACTCCCAAAATCTAATCAGATCCGTACTATTATACATAAAACCAATATGTCAAATATCATAAGAATCGGACCTTTGTTTTCTTGATATCGTTTTTATATACATATGGGCGTATAGATACAGCCGGTCTGCCACTAGATAATGTATTTTTTTGCTTCAAACGTACTAATTCTAAATCAAACTTTGGCGCAAGTTTAACGACCCGTCACATTTTTCTTTTATATATTTAAGAAGCGTTTTCCTAATTACTTAGACTTCTTTCAGTCTAGAATCATGCTTGTTTGACAAGTTGATTACCTGACTTTTAGCAATCTATCTTGAACTTTAGTTTGTTTATTTCAAGTTTCTCCCCCTGATGAAGCGCTTTAGGTGACGAAACGTTAGCAACTATGATTACCATTTCGACACGGTCCAATCGCGGAAGACGTTTTTGTTTTAACAATGACCCCGGCCGTGGAAGCCTTAAATTTTGTATTTTTTAAATGTTTTTATTTATGTAAGTCGCACGTTGAAATACTTAACTGAACAAGATTCTGGGTTTATTTTAATTAAATGAAATGTTGAATTTAATTTAGAAAACGATTCAAAACATAAACTTTCTCTATTCTCATTAATTTGAATAATATTAAATCAATTTTAACTTTTTTAGATAAGATTTTTAATGATCGATTTAATAGAATATCTCTTGCTATTGATACATACAAGAAAAAGTAAATAAATGGAATACATCTAATTAGATCAATACCCAATTTAAATAGTAATATTTCATTTATTCTATTAATTTTTTATTTGTTTTGTTACAGGCTGGGTTTCTTCTCTTGCATTCGACACAATCCTTATAATTTCTGACTAGCATCTTCTAAAAATATTTTCAGTTTTACAGGGTGTCCCGAACTATGCGCAACACAAACCTCACTTTGTTTTTCGAATGGAAGTCAAAATGTAACATTTTGTTTTTTTTATATAATTACAAAAAATCATTTACAAATGGTAAATTTTGGTTTTTTCGGATAACTTCATGAATAAAACGAGTTTTCTAGATTACTTCACAATTTAACAACTGATGGTTCACAATAATAATAATAATAATAATAAGGCCTTTATTTTCCAAACGAATTCATAACCAAAATTACAAATTATAATTTATATAGAAATGTATGATTAACTAAATTTGTTGGAAAATCTTAGGGCGTTAGTTCAAGATAAACCCACTGGGAATATCTTGTTCTACCACTAAAACCCTATATAACAGAATTTAAATTTAAATTAATACCATGCCTAACAACTAAGTACTTATTTTTACAAACTTAAACTTACAATTCTGTGATATATTCCCTATGATACATATTCTTAAAAAATTTTGTATAAGCGTATATCAATCTAATATGATTCAAATGCTATTTAATTAATTGTGTTGCTTTTCCAAGAGATATGAACGATATTTGGCTTTAAAAGATATACTACTTAAGTTTTTAAACTGATTAGGTAGGTTATTATAAAAATATGCAATACCAAAAGTAAAACTTCTTTCAAATAAAGATGATTTATGTATAGGTGGTGTAATTAGGCCTTTGTTACGTAAATTCAGAGTATGGACGTCTGTGCGATATTTAATTTTATTGTATAGATATGATGGTTTATGTAACGCAATTATTTTGTAATAAAAAGATGAAACCTGCAAGCAACGTCTACCACTCATATTTAACCAATTTATCTCCTGAAGCTTGTGTGATATTCTGTCATATTTCCTTATTCCAAATATCAGCCTCAAGCATGAGTTTTGTACACGTTGAATTTTTGAGAAACCTCTTTCGTAATAAAAGTGCCATATATTTCGGAACAGTAAGAAAAATGAGATAAAACCAAAGTATCACACAACATAGTTTTTATACCCAGTGAAAGTGAAGCTCTATGCGGAAAAAATTAACTTGAGGTTGCAGTATGCCTTCTTTATACAATTGTTAACGTGTTTTGTGTACTTAAATGAATTATCTATAATTAAACCTAAATTACGCGCATCATTACCTTCAGGAATTATGCTGTTATTGATGATAAAGTTGGCAGAAAGTCGCAACTCACTTATGTTATTGGGGTTACCAAAATAATGACATTTGATTTTTCAGCGTTAAGTAGCAGGGAATGTTGTCTAGCTATATTAGAAATGGCATTTAAATCTTCATTTATCAGTTTAATAGATTTTAGACGATCTTGCATCTTAAAGGAATAATACAATTGAGTATCATCAGCGAACATATGCATAGAACAAGTTTTTATGTGATTATGAAAATTTGATGTGTAGAGGGTAAACAGTATTGGTCCAAGAATAGATCCTTGAGGAACTCCTTTGTTGATTAAACTAAATTCAGATGATTGTTGACCTAGTTGAACTCTTTGGCTTCGGTCAGTAAGGTAACTTTTAATAGTTCAATTGTAGATTTTCCAAACCCAATGTAATGAAGAATAGCGAATAATAAATCATGTTTGATAGTGTCAAATGCTTTACTAAAATCTAGTAAAACCAAGACAGACATTTTATTTTCTTCGCGGGCTGTTATTAGATCGTCTGTTACATGGGCAAGAGCAGTTGTACAACTGTAACCTTTACGAAAACCAGATTGTGTTTCAGATAATACGGAATGTAAATCAAGATACTTTTGAATTTGATCACAAATAATTTTTTCAACAATTTTAGAAAATACAGGCAATCTACTAATTGGCCTCAAATCTTTTAATTGGTTGGCATTCGGAATTTTTTAATGGTGTAATGACTGCTCTCTTCCATACTGCTGGGAACTTACTTTCAATTATGCAGCAATTTATTATGTGAGTCAGATAAGGCAAAATTATAGGACAACAGAGTTTTATTATGTGAGTATTTATACCATCAAAATCATAAAAACATAAATAGACGAAAGATGAAGATGTCGAAAACTATTTGTTTTAAAATTGTTTCATTGTTGCTTGAAGTTTTGTTTTTGTGTTGCTATTTGAAAGATTGTCTCTTGTAAAGGTATTCCTAATTTGTTCCGTTTTCTATTGTTTGAAGGGGTTTGCAATTTCAAAACATACACTAACGTATAAAATCCAAAGTAACTGTTTCAAGTTTTTTTGTTCATCCATAAAATAATTCCACTGTTACTGCACTGTGAGAATGTAGAGTATGTAAAACAAAAAAGGGTGGGAATTAAACATAAAGTCACTTATGGTACTATTTTTGTAGACTATTCATATTTTTTGACCATTGCAGAAATCAAACTCTGCATGAATATAAACAATGTAGTCCAGTCATCTTAGTCAAATTTAGGTGAGTATTTCGAAAATCGACATACCCAGCTATAAACTCGTATAAACTTTTGTCATCCCAAAACTTGTCTCAAAATTCACACGATAGGATGGTCGCAACTTTAAAATTTAGAGGTCAAAGATCACAAAAATCAATTTTTTGAACATTTTTTGTAAATATCTCGTTCCCTATAAGTTTTACGCTATTTGTATTTATTATCAATATTGTAGAGAATAAAATTTTTACAATTTTTGTTTAAAACATTTTTTCACTCGCCAAATTGTTTTCGAGATAGAGGGCAGAGAGCATGCGGTTAGAGTATCATTTGAAGTCAACAAAGAACTAAGTTTTTTTAGATTTCCTAAACATCATGCCAGGGTGAGAAAGGATTGCGTAAAACTAACGGTTGAATTTAAAAGTTTAGATAAATATTCTCGTTTTAAAGAACACATTTTGTTTCTGCATGCATTAAGTGGCTGCGCCACGACTTCTGCGATCTTTGAAAAAGGGAAATACCTTGCTGCAAGATTCGAAGAAGAAAACTGTCCGGTTCAAAGATTACTTGAAAGTAGAATACAAACCTTATTAGCAGTTTATAATACTCCAAAATCTGTGGACAGTATCGATCATCTCCGTTATGCACTATACGTCAAGTTAACAAAGCTGAATAAACATGTGTAGTTATCAAATATTCCACCAACAAGTAGAGCAGCTCAGCAACACTTTAATCGTGTTTATTGCCAAGTTCAAACTTGGTTAGGGCATGATTTAGAACCCCAAAAATTCGGTTGGACAATGTGTAACGAATGCCTGGAACCTATCACAACAATATTTTACCACCTGCTCCAGATGAATTACTTTCCACAATATTCTATAATTGCAAGAGTATATGTGGCTTAAGGTGTGGATGCAGGAAAGCGGGGTTGCAGTGTTCTTTAGCTTGTAGACAGTGTCATGGGCAAATTAGAGGCAAATGTCGTTGAAGACGATAATGAAGAGGAACTTAAAATTCTACAGCAGCGGGACAACGACGACGATAAAGAAGAAGAAGAAGAAGAAGAAGAAAATTAAAATTAGAACTTGTTGTTCTTATAATTGTTATTCATTTTTTCAATTTTGATAATCGTTTTTTATTTCTTTTTTATTTATTTAAGAAGTTATTAGTATAAATTAAATTAGAATAAAAATATGATGTAAATTTTTTCTTATCAATTTTGTAACTACACTGGCAGGTAAGTCTTATTAAATTAATTGACTTAATTAAAAATAGATAAGTAAAAAAATAATTAAATGTAATGCAATAGTACATAAAAAATAATAATATATATTTAGCAATAACTTATAAACTTTATTTTCGATCAGGACTACCAGTTGACCTCAAATGATCTCTAACCGCGCGCCTTCTGCCCTCTATCTCGAAAACGATTCGATGTATGAAAAATATTTTAAACAAAAGTTGTACCGAATTCAATTGTCTATAATATTGATAATAAATACAAATAGCGTGAAACAACGGTAAAACCCATAGGAAATGAGATATTTACAAAAAATGATAAAAAAATTAATTTTTGTGACCTTTGACATCTAAATTTTAAAGTTGCGACCATCCTATCATGTGTGAATTTTGAGACAAAGGTCGTCAAAATACAAGTTTATACGACTTAATAGCTGGGTATGTCAATTTCTAAAGTGAACTCCCTATACTGACTGGACTAATGTTTCTTCGACTCGAAGGTTTATGTTACGTCCTTGTACCTGTTAATTTGTCCTAATTTTGTGTCCTATTATTTGCTATTTGCACTTTGGAATGCGTACGAGAGCGTGCCTTTATTCTCCGCCAGAAATCGTGTATTCGTGCGAGTTGGTGATTAGCAATTGATAGTAACGACGAATAATACCAATTCGTATTCGAAAATTGATCGTTCGTGCGACGTATTTAAAATCGTCGTACAATAAATTAAATTAAAATAGATGAAATAGCTATATTTCTTGATCCTATGGTGGATCTGTCTGGTGGCATCGGAAGAAGTAGTTTGGTAGAACTCGCTGCATATTTATTGATTGGTGGCATCCAAAGAAGTAGTTTGGTGGATCCCTCTGCATAATTGTTGATTGGTGGCATCCGAAGTCCTATCTGGATGGTGCGATTGGTGCGATAAGTAATAGCATTGTACATAGACTTTCCTTTATGTTTGTATCTATCCTTGTAACATTATCGTAAGTAATCATACATTTTGTACATAATTTTTTTGTTTTGAGTGCTTGCAAACAATTTTGTAGACAGCTTGTACCTTAAGAATATAATTGATTTTTTTTCGTTAGTTGGTTTGATTTGCTTTGGTACGTAACATATTTTTGGTCCTTCGAGCCGGATCTTGATATCGCTCTGTAGATTACAGTTTGCTTTGTCACAAGTTGTTACAAGTTGTCAATCGAGAAGTTGTATTACAAGCGTTAAAATTTTTTGAATGATTTTATTTTGGTTTCGGGTACGCGTTATAATTTTTGATAAGGTTTTATGTTGGTTACTGATAGTGGATTGCACATTGTTTTGAAGAACAAATTTGTTATATTTAGTAACTTTATTGTTAGATTCGATTGGTAAAAAACCACTTTCTATTGATTCAAAGAACGTAGTTTTTAATTTTCATGTCGAAATAAAATTTACTTGTTGGAATATCTGGATATCGCGCTGCTTTATCGTATCCATTTGTGTCATAGTTCATTGATTATTACAATGGTTTTAACAATAGAAAAACTTATTCGTTAGCAAAACAAACGTTGTCGAAATTGCAATCAATTTATAAAGTAGCTTTAGATTTTAAAAACAATGAGTCGTTACGATCTGAATTTATGGCTGCCTTTAAAATGCTCAAACCATCTTTAATAAATTTCAAAGTTCGTTTGGTGATAACACTTTAGTTGATGAGAGTGCCACCGATTGGGAGGCATTGTGTCAACTTGATATAGATATTGATGCAATTTTTATAAAATAGAAGCCATTCATATCTCGCTAGAAGTAACACAAATAAAAGCTGTTTCCCCAACCACTGCAAATTCTGACGCATTAGATTCAAAATTAAATAGATCACACATTCACTTACCTCGAATTAATTTGCCAAAATTTGACGGATGTCTTAAAGACTGGCCTACATTTCACGATTTGTTTAATACTCTCATTCATGAAAATGAATCCCTTTCGAATGTAGAGAAATTTCAGTACTTGATTTCTACATTAACTAAAGAACCCTTGACTTTAGTTAAACATTTGCCTTTGACCTCGAATAATTATGAAATTGCTCATAAAACATTAGTTGATCGCTACCAAAACAGTAGAGTTTTAGCTACCTTTTACTGGCAAAATATTGCCAAGGCTCCTAAAGTAACTACGCAATCTCCTCCAGCGTTACGCGATATTTTAAATATTTTCGGAGAAAATTTAGCTGCTCTTAATCAAATTGAAAACATTGATCATTGGAATTTCACATTATTTAATTGGTTACTTGAGAAATTAGATTCAGATACTCGTCAACGTTTTAAATTGACCCATCCTCAACCACATCTTCACAAGTTTGAAGAACTTAAACTGTTCCTTAGCGATCAATGTCGCGCTTTAGAAGCAGCTTCGTTTAGCAATAGTAGTTTGTTGAATTCCGTAAAACTTCGCGGTGGTCATAGTGGTACCTCAAAAAATAGTAGTAGTAGTTGGGACAGCAAGCGTCCTCAACATTCGCTTGCAGCGACTACCAATCAGTCATCGCTCAAATCTTCTTGCTTGTATTGCAAAGACCATTCACACACAATTTTGTCGTGCTCTAGTTTTAGTAAACTCAACCCACAGGAACGCTATACAGCAGTTAGATCGTCATATCTCTGTTTGAATTGCTTGAGTTCGCAGCACCTAGTAAAATCGTGCAATTCGAAATTTCGTGTCGACATTGTTCGGGACGACACCACTCCTTGTTACATTTCAGAAAATCATCTTCCATGAATTCATCACAACCACGCACAACCAAGAAACAACGCCAACGGTTGTTGATCCTCAGTCTCCGTTAGCTTTAACCTCAGTGAGACCGGCAAATTCTAGTTTATCTACGGTCACTTTGCTAGCTACAATTCGCTTAGAAATCCAAGATCGTTGGGGTAAAATTCAAACTTTTAGAGCACTGTGTGATCCAGGAAGTCAAATCAGTTTTATAACGGAAAATTATCGTAATCGTCTTGGTATACCGTACATCGTTCGTCGAGTTCAATAACGTGTCTTGGAAACACTTCAGTTAGGGTTAGCCGCGGAAATACTAATTGCATTATTCGGCCAGTAGGTTCATCGTCAGTTTCCTTGCGTCTCAATGTCATGATCATACGGAAGATTTGTTCACAACTTGCTTATACTTATATTGATAGTATTCCAAGGTACTCAAATATTAATCTAGCCGATCCTAATTGGAACATACCAGGAAACATTGATCTCCTTTTAGGTGCCGATATATTTCCTCAAATAGCTTGTGGATCTGTGTTTCATTTTACAGATAGTGTTGGTGATATGGATGGTCCAGCCGCATTGGATACAATTTTTGGTATCACCTTAGTAGGACCTATTGCTAGCAATACAATAACTCAACCGCAACTACACTCATTGCTTGTATCATTAGAACCATCTCTGGATGACACCTTGAAATCCTTTTGGAAAGTGGAAGATGTTCCTACTAACTTGTACACCACTTCTCCGGAGGATCAGTTTGCTGAAAATTCGTTTGTTATTACACACACAAGCAGCGCCCGCTCTAGGGGTGGGCAATCCGGACATTTGTCCGGGGCGCCAAAATTTAAGAGCGCCGTTTTGTCTGAAAATTTGAAAAAAAATATATAATATACGAAGATACTTCTGTTTAACCTAACCTTAAAGCGATTTCTTCATTTTTCTTAAACCTAAGTACATTTATGATTAACATGATTCATTTCATAAATACTATTCAATTCATATCCAATGTTTGTTTGAATTTAAACAGAATGACTAAGTCTAAGTCCAAGATAGACTTAGTCATTCTGTTTAAATTCAAATTATTATTCTAATGATAACGAAGTCCAAGATCGTTATTATTAGAATAATAATGTCGCAACATCTTATACGTTATTATTAGAGAAACAAGGTCTGTTTTGATAGTGCCTAAAAGCGCTTTTAAGTAAATGCTTAATTTTTTTTAAATACCGAAAAGGCTGTTTCTCGAATTGATAAAAGATTGTATCATGCCGTGAACTTCTAAAATAAATTAATTAAAAAAATAAAAAAAAAAAAAAAAAAAAAAAAAAAAAAAAAAAAAAAAAAAAAAAAAAAAAAAAAAATTAATCATGTTTGTACTTTGTGATTACATCATTAAGATTTATGCTTTTGGGCTAAATTGCATGTAAAAGTACCTCTAAAATGATGATTCATGTAACACTATGATGTTTTTGTAACAAAATTCTACTCAAGGTTTTTTTCAGAATCATTTACCTGTGTTAAGTAGATAATGAGATTTTTATTTCTACAGGTTGTCACTTAACTTAGCTTAACGAAAATAATCCCTCTATGTAAATACGTAAACTGTTAAGCCCATTCAATCGGCGATTGTCGGCTGTCGCGTTCCTGGTTTCTCAACTGCATCCTAATATTATTGCACATATTTCATTTGCGTTCTGGCGTACTAGTAACCAAGTTGTGACGAAACTAAATTTTTAATTTACGTTTATGTTTGAGTTTTATTTTTAGTGTAAGTTCATAGTCAAGTCTCTGTATAATAGTGAACTTTTAGAGTAATAGAATATAAGAATATCAAGTGACTACCTACCTATAGGTACTGATTTACTAATATATTATTGTCTTATAAAATACGGATTAGGTATTTATAGCAGGTAGTATTTATTCTTAAATTTGAGTTATGCGCCCTTTTAGAATGTCTGGTCAAAGGAAACCATCTGGGTACCAATACAAAAAAAGAAGGCTGGAAAAAGAAGCGGACAAGCAAAAACAAGCTGGTGCTTTAAAAATTATATCCAGAGTTATACTAAACCAAATAACGACTCTGAGAATCCAACATCAAGTTCGGATACGAATTCGGCTGAGGTAGATGGTGACAAACAAATGCAGGAAGTTTTAAAATCAATTGGAACCAATAATGACACTGTGACTGTATCATCACCAAAATCGCTAGATGAAAAAATTAATGTATTCGATACAAACCCGACACCTACAGAAAGTGTTCTACAAACTTTGAACGCAGACCCAGCATTGTGGCCAAGAATTTTAGGAGACGCTGAAAGAAGTTGTTTAGTAAGACAAGGCCCACCTAAACCCTTATATAATTACAAATTTCCTTCCAATTACACTGGTCGACATTTTAGTGCAAAGTATTATTCACGAATTTTAAGCAATGGAGAGCAAGTTTTACGAGAGTGGCTAGTGTACTCTGTATCCCAAAGCTGCGTTTACTGCTTCTGCTGTAAAATTTTGGGTGTACAGTAAGTTCCCTTTCAAAAAGAAGGTTTTAGAAGTTGGAAACACCTCGGCGAAACCTTAAAAGAACATGAAATTTCCAAAATCATATTCAAGCACAAAAGTCATGGCTAGAAATGAACCAAAGGTTGAAATGTTGTAAAACTATAGATGCGGCTGCTCAAAGAATTATCAACGCTGAAACAAATCATTGAACGAGGTACTTCTACGAATCGTAGCAATTATTAAAATGCTTGGTAAAAGTTGTTTAGCTTTTCAAGGTACAAGCGATAAGTTGTTCGAGTATAACAACGGAAATTTCTTAAAAATAGTGGAGTTGCTATCCGAATTTGATGCCATTATGGCAGAGCACGTTCGTAGAGTACTAAAAAAGAAGAGACTAAAGCTCACTACCTCGGAAAAAATATACAAAACGAGATAATAGATCTACTACATCAGAGTGTAAAGTCTCGTATTGAGAAGATTGTACTCCAGACATTAGTAAGATAGAGCAAATGACTCTTGTAATCAGATATGTTTCAATCAGTAAATTTGACAATGATGTTGAAATTAAAATTAATGAAAGTTTTTAGGCTTCTTACCAGTAGAAAGATCTACAGGACAACAAATGTATGACATTATAATTGCAGAACTCAATGCCTTGGGTTTAAATTTGCAGGATATGAGAGGGCAGGGATACGACAACGGGTCTAATATGAGGGCGATAAAACAGGTGTGCAATCTAGAATTAAACAATGCAATCCACGAGCATTCTATGTTCCGTGTAGTTCGCACTCTCTAAATCTTGTTGTCAATGATATGGCAAAAGCATCCTTGGAAGCCGCTAATTTCTTCAACATGGTCCAAAAATATATTTATTTTTTCGGCATCTACTTTTCGATGGGCAATACTTTTAAAACACGTACAAGTTTTCACGTTGAAACCATTAAGTGACACTAGATGGGAGAGTAGGATAGATGCCTTAAAACCTTTGAGATTTCATTTAGAGATGTTTATGATGCTTTGCTAAGTATCTATGAAAACCAAGAAATTGATACTTTAATAAGAGATGAGGCTTCGAGTATTTTAAATTTTATTAAGCAATTTAAGTTTTTGTGTTCTTTAGTTGTTTGGTATAAGATACTAAATTTCATCAATCCAATAAGCAAGTTGATGCAAACAAAAGATTTTGATCTGGCCTCTGTAATTGATCTTTACAAAACTGCAAAAATTTTTTAAAAACCTTCGATCGGATGCATCGTTCGATGAAATTACAATTGACGCTAAAGAACTTGCTACTGAAATTGACGTAGAAGTTAATTTTGAGTCAACACGACACCGTGTCAGAAGAAGGAAAAGGATTTTTTCATACGAAGCACTTGATGAGCCTATCGAAGATCCAAAAGAAAAATATAAAATAGAATTTTTTTATTTTACAATCGATCAAGCACTGAATGCAGTAGATGCTAGATTTGAAAAACTCCATAGTAATTATTTTCAATTCCTGTATAATATATACGATCTAAATACCGTACCAAAGGAAATGCTACTAAAACATTGTAAGAATTTGGAATGTATTCTAACTCACGATGATTCTGCGGATCTTAATGGGGTAGAATTAGCAGAAGAAATTTTAGCAGTATCTGCTCTTTTGGGTAAAAAAGAAAACGTAGACAGTGTACTGGCCTTAATAACAAAGTTAAATTTTGCGCCAAATCTTAGTATTGCTTTACGGATATTGTTAACAATACCAATTAGCGTAGCAAGTGGCGAAAGAAGTTTCTCCAAGTTGAAATTAATTAAGAACTTTTTACGTTCAACTACCACTCAAAATCGACTTAATGGTTTGGCTATTTTGGCAGTTGAACATGAAATTACTGACCAACTCGATTTAAAAGATATAATCAAAAGTTTGCTGAACTGAAAGTAAGAAAAAGTTTTGTGTAACTATTATTAGTAGTTGATATTATCTTTTGGCACCTAATATTTCCAAATTTGGTTTCATTAATACCAATGACACGTGTGTTGACATATTTCACTGTAAATGTTTTTGGTTTTATTAAATTTTACTTAAATAAAATCATTTCATTTTTATTCAAAGTATAACATATATAATACCTTCAATTCCAAAATTTATATATTGCATATGGCTATATACTTCGAGGGCGGTAGTTTCATTTTTTGTCCGGGGCGACGTAACCACTAGAGCGGGCGCTGACACAAGAGACCATTTAGGGTCGATTTGTGGTTCGTTGCCGTTCAAAGACGCCAGCCAAGTCATTACCGACGTTTGTAGGGTCTCGTGAAAATGCATACCGCCGCCTTTTGACACTTGAACGTCACTTTAATTCGAATTCCGTTATGAAAGAGAAATATATTGAGTTCATGCAAGATTATTGGAATTCAGGTCACATGTCTTTACTTTCCTCTTCGGTTGTTGATAGTTTCACATAGTTACTTATGTTCCGCATCACGGTGTTTTTAAGGAAAATGATGTCTCAAAAAATTAGAATAGTTTTCGACGCTTCGGCTAAGGATAGCGCAGGCATCTCTATCAATGAGACACTTCTTGCGGGTCCAAAGCTCCAAAGCGATAATAGCGCAATGCTGATTCGCTTTCGTTGGTTTAATTTTTGTTTTCACTTGTGACGTAACGTCAAATGTTTAGACAGATTTTAGTGAAGGATTTACATAGGCAATTCCAGCTAATACTTTGGAGGCTCTCTACCGATGAACCTATCCAAACCCTTTAGATTGAACACAGTAACATATGGTTATGCATCTTCCCTTTTCTAGCTATTCGTTATCTCTACAATTAGTACAAGTTAGGTAAGGAATTATTTTCCGCAAGTCCAAGCCTTCCTTTCAAATTTGTACGTTGGATGATTTTGTTTGTGGTGCAGAAACTTTTAGAATTGTTGTTGGAATTGCAAAACAATTGATTAAACTATTAAATTCCCTGGGTTGTTTCAAATTGCGCAAATGGTCAGCCAATTCACCTTCACTGTTAACTTTGCTGCCGGTTCAACATTGTCAAAACCATCCCCTTGTTTTTGGTACAGACAATTCAGCGGTGTCGAAGATTTTGGGTCTCCAGTGGCAAGCATCGATAGACGCATATTCGTAATCCAGGTCAAACCAGTAGGCGCTCTTTTGTACCAAAAGATCTATTTTATCTGAGGTCGCAACGCATATACGATCCTTTGGGTTTTTATGTCCACTCACTTTTTTCGCTAAACGATTAATACAGCATCTGTGGCTCAGGATTAGATTGGGACGCAGAGCCCCAGCTGACGTTCGCAGTCAATGGGAAAAGTGATAAGTCGTCGTTGGATAGTTTGTCGAATCTCCAGATTCCTCGTTGGTACCGAAACAGCATCGTCTACGCATTGCTCGTTGCACGGATTTTGTGATGCGTCCGAGTTAGGCTAGGCTGCTGTGGTCTATCTTTCGTTTTGTAGTGGATAATCTTGTCGTTGTTTCGTTTGTTATAGCTAAATCAAAGGTAGGCCGCTCAAACGGTTATCAGTTCTCGCTTGGAATTATTAGCAGCAGGTTGCTTGCAAATTTAGTTTTGTTTGTCATAAAGTCTTATGCCAATTTGATAGATATAAATCACATAGTTGCTTGAGTGATTCAAAGTTGCATTAGCCATGGACACGTTCCGCTCCTCACAAATGGAAAACGTTGTCGCCAATAGAGTTTCTCATATCCAAGAAATTATACCGCCTAGTTGCTGGCGTCATGTTCGTTCATATGACAATCCAGCTGATCCAGCTTTCGCGGTCTTCTCCCAGAGGAGTTGTTAAATTGCTCCTCTTTGTTGGGCGGGTCTTGCCTGGCTTTCGCAACCAGAAGATTATTGGCCTAGAGAAACATTAGAATCCTCACCCGCAGGAGGGAATTGAAGAACTGAGATACGTTACATTTACAGCGCAACTTGTGCGCAACGACTTTTAGAATTAAAGGACGTTTCTCATCGTTACGAAAGATTCAGAGAGAATTATTGCCATTTGTATCAGATTTATTTATAATTGTCGTAAAAGGACAACTAAGTTGGTGTCTTAACTCAGCTTGAGCTGCATCATGCGCTTTTTTGTATAGTTCTGTATTGTTCAACTTAAACGTTTCTATCTGAATTTGTTCTTATTTCCAAGGGAATACCTTGCTCTAAGAACCTTCAAATATCGCCATTTAGAGATAGCAACGGAATCTTAAGAGTAGGTGGTCGTCTGGCTAACGCCTGCTGCCATTTGGGACAAAACATCCGCCTTATTTGCCTGGGAAACATTGTTTAACTACTTTAGTAATAAAGCAAGTTCATTTAGAGAACAATCATTGTGGCGTAAATACTACCATGTATTTAATACAACAAAACTTTGGATTGTGTCGGCTCGTAGAGCGATTCGTCGTTGTTTATCAACATGTCAGTCATGTTTCAAAGCAAAACCTATTTCGGTCGAACCTCCTATGGCAAATTTACCATCAGCCCGCGTAAGCCAACTTAAAGCATTTTAGCCTTTGTGTTGGTGTAGATTCCAATTCACATATCTAGACGACGCGGTTCCAAGCCGGTGAAGGCATACTCATGCTTGTTTGTCTGCTTTGCTACTAAAGCATTACACTTAGAATCGCTTCCAGATTTATCTAGTGATACCTTTTAGCCGCGTTACGTAGATTTATTGCTCGTCGTGGGCGTTGTAGTCGTATTTTAGTGATTGCGGTACCAATTTTGTTCAGCTAATAAGGAATTGTGGATCAATTTAAAACTAGCTGTAGTAGCGGAAGCCATCGAATGGCACTTAACACATAACTGAAAATAAGCAATTTGATGAAAAATACTGAACGGGATTCACCGTCGACATCGGGTCTATGCCCCAAATCTACGAGTATTAATGAATCTGAAGAGGAAAGAATGTGTGACAGTCCTGTTCCTTCTGTTAAAATACCACAAGTGAAGTATTACACTTGAAGAAATACCTGAAGAATTTTTAAGTAATATATCGTCACTCAGTGAGACCAATTAACGATGATCCTGGTATGTGGCCTGATATTATTAACGTCGAGATTGTTAACATTTTAGTTAGACGTGGTCCTGTACAGGAATGTAACCACAATTTTCCTGTTAATCTTAATGGACGAAAATTTTGTGACTATTACTATTATAGACATCTTTCTAATGGCGAAAAATTAATAGAAATTGGCTAATTTATTCTTATTTCAAATGATTCTGTTTATTGCTTTGTTGCAAAATATTCGGTAAGATTTCAAGTAATTTTTCCAATTTATCAGGTTTTTTCGGACTGGCAACAACGTTTGTCAATCACTTTGAAAAGGCACGAAACGAGCGATTTTCACAATGAAAATGTAAAAGCATGGGTACAATTAATTAATATGTTTAAAACTAAAACTACTGTTAATCAGATGCAACTGAGATTATTAGAGTCAGAAAAAGCATTGGTGTGACGTATTAGAAAGAATTATAGCTGTTATAAAGTTTTTATCTCTGTCAATGTCTGGGTTTTGAGGTTCAACGAAAAAACTTTTTGAGAATAATAACGGTAATTTTCTGAAAGCTATAGAAATGATAGGTTCATTTGATTCAGTTATGCGGGAACACATTCGCAGAATTGAATTAAAATCTAACCTTCGTATGGATCATTGCAACCTACGAGCACCAATTGAAATGAAATTATTGAGTTACTTGGCGCATCAATAAAAAAATAGCAATACGTAACTGAACGAAGTATTACTGGT